>OY482674.1:6789070-7383956 GCA_960531455.1 Urophora cardui
GAAAATACCTGTTTCAATAACAAAAAATTGTTACGAATTTTTCATAAAAACTGTTATTTTCATATAGAGAGCTGTCATTTTTTACGAAAAATTCGTAAAATTTTTTTGTTATTGAACAGAGCTTTATGATGACCGAAAAAATGTTTTTTTTTCGCCTACTTTAGTTTTTTATAAACATATTGGAGATGATCAGTGTCACTTACGTTTCATCAAGGCGTTACTTACGTTTCAAACACCGTAAATTTGTTACAGAAATGAGGTTTTATTAGATCTACAATGAGCCACATGGTATTTCAGTTAAAATTTCCAACAAATATCCATTAATAAGTTACTTACATATATTGAAAAATTCAGCATCTTCATACGCAAACACTTATATTTTTGAATATTGTATGAAAAGGTATATCTTTTTAGCTCTTCCTATTTTCAAGCACAAATATAATACGTATTTCACTTTTGCCACCTCTTAACCCAGAGAGGGCTTATTCTTTATACTGCTTCTGTGTTATATTGGGTTTTGTGTGTTTTTGGCTTGAAGATCCTCTCACGTTCGGTATCCAGCTTTATTCTTTCCCTTTATGTGGCTACTTGATCGTCAAAAAAATTAACACTATTTTTAGCTGGCGTCACTTACGTTTCACTTTTTAAATGGTAATAATTAAAAAAATGGCTTAAATATAAAGTTTTAAATGATGCAGATTTGTTTGACAGGTAAATTTTAAAGAAACTTCAAGATATGAGCTAATTTGAAAGATCGGTTTTGAAATTAAGGTAACTTTTCTAGGTTTTTGCGTCACTTACGTTTCATTTTCCTATTTGGATTTTCAGCAAGAAATTATATGTATTACAGCTAAGCAGTAACTAAATCTTAGGTACAGTTTATTTAATCCTTCTTGCACTTGTTCCTGGTAATAACTCCAGTATCTAACTATAAAATCATGGAAATAATAGTAGATAAAAAATGGTACTGTTTTTAATAGTTTTTTAAATTCTTTATACCTTAACTCTTTGAAATCAATTTAAACAGGGTTACCAACATTTTTAATTTAAAATGTAAATATTTCTGAGAAGCTTGGTTCACCACCCTACCAATCGCGGTACTTTGGAAACTCTAAATCAAAGTCGATTTTCCTCAATTTCAACTCACTTTTCTAGGATTTGCCCATGTATAAACAAGGTAAATATTTGATTGGATGCTTATAATTTTAGTTTGGTGATTTGGTTAAGTTAAACACTTCAATTTTAAAACAATTTCTTGTAACAACAAAATACCTATGTATGTATCTATGAAATCCTAGTTCGAGTACTGTCAATACTGCTTTGCCTTTCCGGGCCCCCAAAAACCTTCCCCCTTTCCGCGGCCCTGCATATAATTCAGTAACAAATTTACGCTGAATACATATATGAAATCAGAATTAAAATCGCATGAGTCCTTTTCGAGATATAGCCTGATTTCCGGTTTTGGAGGTTGAATGCTCAAAATCGCATATTTTCGAGATTATCTCTTGCTGTGTAAAATATATCTTAAACTTTTTTGCATATTACTTAAAGATAAGTCAATACAATATAGAGACAATATTTTAAATTTATAATTTATCTTCCGGTATAGGAGAACTAGAATGCTCTCTTTTTTCCTAAGCTCAAAATCTTGGCATGGGCTGTCCGACATCGATGATTTTCGCTGATAGCACAAAATTTCAAAACTTTAGCTGCAAAACTTGAAGAGTTAAATGTGGACTTATGATGCTTGAAAATGTTTTTTTGCTTCCAGTAGCACTCTATGGCGTATGAGTAACTTTGAGTTTTATTAGAGGAATTCCAATTTCAATGGCACGATATAGGTTAGCAAATCGCCCCGGCCTAATGTGCATACATATGTATGTTGTGAGAGTTTTGGCCTGTTGCTACCGGGATGCCAAGCATTTGATATAAAATATTTCGCGCAGCTTCGATTTGAGAGCTTATGTATAAGTAAATACATATATGTACATGGTTATATCTTGTAAAAGTAACAACAAATGAATGAATAAATCTAATCTAATATAAATTTTTGATCTTGGAAGCACGAGCGACTCAATGGTCTTAATCAAGATTACCCTCAAAGACTATATAGATAGTTAATATATGAAGAGCCCCAAGCTTCTTCTGCTTATCAAAGGATTTGTTAAAAATTCATTAAACTCTCATCACATGGTTTTATTTACATAATAAAACAAAAGAAATATACTCCACATAATGGGCATTGGTTAACAAAGCACAACACTGTTTGTGGTCACAGCACATGTAATTAAGTAAAAAAAAATCCTTGACCCAGATCCTAAAACAAATACAATTCCGCCGAAAACAATAAAATGAAACAGAAAATAGCAAAACCGCTAAAGCTAAGAAAACCAGTACGTGCATATTTCTACATGTAAATATATAAGCAGCCAAGAAATAGGCAATTCGCACTCACCACCAAGCACCGCAACTTCGAAACTTTGGTGGTAGTAAAGAATAAGAAACACGAAAGTTCTTATAAAAATGACCGCACAGCTGACTAATACTCGTATTACAAGGGTTCAAACGTATGTATGTACGTATACATATGTATAAGTATGCATGTTTGTACGAAGGTGCAAAAGTACATCAATCAGAAATACCGGCAAAGTAGGTACTCATTTTACGTAAAAGTTTGAGCCACAAATTTCAATGTACTTTTTGTGTAATGCACATGTGTGTGTGTATGTACGTATGCATGTATACCCATTAAGGGTATATGTACATAAATATTTGGGAATTTTATAACTGCGGCATTCATGTTTGCTTCTTTTACATAAGCGGCTTTTGCTTTAAGCAAATGCATATTTTAAAGGGATTTCCACAACGCAGGGTGAAGGGAATTCGCAAGAAAAAGCATGTCTTCGGAAGGAAGTCTTATAAGAAAATTTGTATTCTTCTTACTAATTGGCGCGTAACCGTCTACACGATTCTGGTCGGGTCCAATAAAGCGCGCCAGTTGTTTCTATTTCGTGCAGCATAGCGCCACTTGGAAATACCAAGAGAGGCAGCATTGCTGTCCACCTGATCTTCACAACGCCGTGCAGTTATCCCTTTTATTCTGCCTTTAGCGGGTTTCGATAGAAACACTTTCTTGGCCGGAGCAACTTCATCCATTCTCACGACAGGATCTGCCCAACATAGCCGCTGGATTTTTATTCGCTGGACAATGTCGTTAGCTACGTAAAGCTCGTGCAGCTCACCATTAAATCTCCGTCGATACTCGCCCTCAATAAGGTCCATAAAACTTTCGAAGAACTTTCCACTCAAATACTACAAGTGCCATCCCATCTAATAATGAAATTTTTCATGCTTCTGCGCCGTAAATGGGAACTGACTTTCTAAATAAGTACCCCAAATTGGTAGCGACCATGAAAAAGTGTTGTGTCAGTCAAACTAATTAAAGCCCATTCCTTAAGAATTTTCCATATAAACTAAAATGTAGCCTAAAAATTTCGTAGCCAATCCTTGTTTCTCGCTTAACGCCCAATTTTATGCAACATTTTAATTAAAAGTACATTAAGTTGATGCATTGTGGAATCAAAAGCAACCAAAAATGATTACATTAAGTTACTTGCAAAATTGTCGCAAGGTGTGCCGTCGCAAGAAAATTAGAAATGCGCCAGCACGAGCCAACAATTTCACACGTGTCATCGCGATGAATATCTTAATTAGATCTCATAAAATGACTTTCAATTTTCCGTGGCTGTCAGCATGAAAAAAGAGTTCCAAGGAATTTTCAAACTTGAGTAGAAATTCACTGCTTGAATCGCTTTGATAAATCGTCAGCTGCATATGTACATGTGTATGTACATATATGAGTCACGGTCAACGCAACTAATGACCCTCGACGTTACAAGGTGACTAAAGTAACTTAGCAAAGGAGCTGAAAGAAAGATCCATCATATTGATGTGCATGTGTAAAAGTAAAAATATCCGGGGTTTGGTATAACCCATTCAATAAGAGTTAATTTTTTAAGGTTAGCCAACCGCCGAAGCTGCACACTGTCGTCCAATGTCTACGTTTTACTACATGAAAAGAGGCTTCAGTTACTAAAACCTATTCAGCCACCCCTACGGCACAGCTTGTGGTTGTGAAATTCTTAACTTTACAACAGCAAAAACATAAAAAGTACATACCTACTAAGGTATAGAAGTAACTCACATATGCACATACTAATGACCATCGAAAAGAAACTTTATTACTCAAGTGAAAAATTCATATGAATAACTAACCCAGCCAACCAGAGGAGTGCGACAGAGCTATTTCCGACTTCTATTTTACCCCATATTCGGAGCGCTCCGTCAAGGAATTATTTTGGCAGTCCTTTTTCCCACGTAGGAGGCTCCGAATGTGGTTGGCTGGGAAGTCCATATGTGTATTTTAAACTGTGTTTGTGTTTGGGTTTTTTCGGATCGTTTATAATTAAACTTGCATATTAATGTTTTTGCCAGAGTCACAAAGGAGTCAATTTCACATGCTAAGCTGCATATGTAAAAATTACTTAAGCAAACACGAACACACACACAAACTTCACTCCTATCCTTCAAATGTTTATACTCGTATGCATGTTCTTATTTTTGTAGTTGCGCGAAAGATGCGTGACTTGAGCGCTCAGTACGTGTTGGCACTTGATAATTAAGTGAAAAATAATAATTTATTTTTTTTTGTTTTTTACTCTAAGAAAGTTTAACACACGAAATGTTGGTGGGTGTGTGTAAGCAGAAATTCATTGCCAATTTATTTTGAAGGTCACTTTTATTTAACTAAATCAATTTCATAGTGGGCAAGGTACGCTTTGCTGACCTGAAATGTGGGTTTCTCTTCGGTACTTTTAGTACAAGTTAGAATTCGACGAATTTAACTGAAATATGCCTTAGAATCTATATTATTAATACGCTAACATAAATTTTGTTCCATCTCGAAGTATTGCATTTCTGGACTTTCTAGGCGTTGTATTGTGGAAGGAATTTCCATCATCCCTTGTTAAGTTTGATGAAGTTATAAACGGGTTTCGGCGAAGTGCCACCTTCAGTACAGTATCGTTTTTCGTTCTATGACTTTCTAGGCGCATTCAAAAATAGAATGCCATGCTTATATATAAGCAAAAAAAAAAGCGAAGTTCAAACAGATAATATTTCACTTGTGACATTTTAGTTCTTTGCCACAATTTATACATAAATTGGGGCAAGTTCTATATGCGTACATAACTATATACCAGAGCTGTAAAAAGCTGCAATCAGATTGTATTGCAATCATAAAAAGTGTATATTATTGTAAGCAGCTTTCATTGTAAATCATATTGCTAGTAAATTTTTTGATTGTAAAAATAAAAATTTCAAAAATTTAGAAGTATGTTATTGCAATCGACCTTCACCATCAATCATTTTGATTTCAGAAATTAGAATTGCAATAATTTACAAGTTTCATTGCAATCAACTTTGACCGTAAATCATTTTAATTGTAAAAATTACAATTACAATAATTTAAAAAAATTTCATTACAATAATTTACAAAATTTTTCATTGCAATGAACTTCAGACGTAAATCATTTTCATTGTAAAAATTACAATAGCAATAATTGTATTGTAATAAATTTTCATCGTAAATCAAATTTGATTGAAAAATGTTTGATTGCAAGGCTTGCAATAGCAATCATTTTCCTCATAACTTTATACGCATGCATTGGGACTGATGAAAGGCAAGCGCCTGGGTAATGCGAGTAGTACCCGGCACTTATACCACACGCGTAGCCGCGTAATAACCCATGTCCTGGGTACATACATATGTACGTAGTTATGTACATATTGGATGCTGCCGGGCACACGGTACTGACAATATTTGCAGTCTTCAATATGTACATATAAAGTCTGGATGATAAGATGATGAGAAAGAGGATGAGGGTTTGGATGGGGATAAGGATATACATATGTATATTTATTTTTGTACCATTTGCTTTTTCATTTACTTCCGGATATCTCATTACTGTCATACATATGCATGTATGGTTGTTTAACATAAACCCTGCAAGAACTGTGCAGGTCATTTGACCGGTCATATGACCGGCAGGCATGACCAAAAGTTTTGGGATATTTACTATCACATTCTTAAGTGGCCGCTGTGGTGCAGTGGGTAGAGTGCTCGCCTGCTATGCCAGAGGTCTCGGGTTCAAACCACGGTCCGAGCCAAACAAATTTTTCTAATTAGTAAAAATCCAATTATTGGGTTTTTTAAGAGCAGCGGTCACCTCTCGGCAGTGGGCGGCATACCCTCCGAGAGTATTTCTGCCATGAAAAAGCTTCTCACAAAAAATGCATTCGCCGTTCGGAGCCGGCATAAAACTGTAGGTCCACCCAATTAGTAGGAAAAACAAAAAGGAGCACACCTCGAATTGGGAGAGAAGCTCGGCCATAAAACTCGTCAGAGTTATAATAGCGCCATTGTATTATATTATTATTATTCTTAAGGGCATCGGTAACTTTTGTGACCGTTTCATTCATCACGTTCCCATATGTGTATTTTCAAATTCCATTCTATCCTTATCTATCTCATTGGTTTTGAACTTAGCTAGAACACATACGAGTGCAAATGTGTTGGTAATATTATATTTTTGTAATAGTGTTAGTACTTTCGGTCACACAATTCTAGCAGGGAATATATATGTACTTATCCCCATCCTCATGTTCAATTTTATCCATATCTTTATCCTTATACCCATCCGCACCCTCAACCTCTTTCTCATCATCTTATCATCTAGACTTTATACAAATTGACGACTGCAAATATTACCAGTACCGTGTGCCAATATGCACATTAGGGTACATAGCATATTTTCTCAACCTCACCCCCTAGATCGATGCTAATATAGTCTAAGATACCACATATATATTTTTGTCCCGATCGAAAACCGTTAAGGGGTGTCGCACAGGTGCCAAACTCCAGAAAACTCTATCGAGGCTCAAAAATTTAAGTTTAGTTTTTTGCATATCTAATGCGCAAATCGATTGTCCTGTATTCAAAAATATTAAATTCAAATTTTGGTCCCGATCGGAGGTGGTTAAGGGTTGTCGCAGAGGGATCAAAGTTCAGACTACCATATAAAGACCAAAAAATTTAATTAATTTTTTTATCTAATGGCCAAAGTCGATAGTCTTGTACTCAAGGATATCAAATATAAATGTTGGTCCTGATCGGAGAGGGTTAAAGGGTGTCGCCCGGGGTCCCATATGGTTATCTAAACTTTTACCGCTTTGCGACACCCCTTAACCGTCTCCGATCGGGACCAAAATTTATTTATGGTACCTTTGATCATGCTGTTAACGATGTAGGGGGCGAGATCGAAGAAAATCGCTAATCTGATTTTAAGGACACCCTAATGTACATACATACATACATATGTACCCGGGAAATGGGTTATTACGCGCAAACCGTGTTATATGAATGCTGGGTATTGCTCGAATTACCCAAGCGCTTGCCTTTCATCAGTCCCAATACATTCGTATAAAGTTATGAGAAAAATGATTGCTATTGCAAGCCTTGCAATCAAACATTTTTCAATCAATATGATTTACGATGAAAATTTATTACAATACAATTATTGCTATTGTAATTTTTACAATGAAAATGATTTATGAGAAATGTTTATTGCAATGAAATTTTTGTAAATTATTGTATTGAAAATTTGTACAATCAAAAAATTTCAACAAATTTTATTGCAATGAACTTGATCCCCCAAAATTTCAATAAACATTTATTGCAATAAATGGAAGGTAAATTATTGCTGATTGTAGTTATTTTACAATCAAAAATTTTATATAAATGTTTATTGCAATCTATGGAACACAAATTATTTCAAATTGCAATTTTTACAATCAAAAAACTGCAATAAATTTTCATTGCAATAAAATTGGAAGAACAATCAATGATTGCTGGGACGAATGATTGCAGCTTTTTACAGCTCTGCTATATACATACCATTTTCTCTTTGTTAAATAGTAAACAAATAAACGGAAGCGGATATTGCCCAACTTCCGTTTTGCTGAAAGCTATAAAATGCACATTACTTTGAACTATTTATGGATGAAGTGACATTCGAATGGCAGGTGACCAAGTCAATTCTGAGGAAGGGAATAAAACGACTCAGACACAATTGTAGAATGTAGGAGTATTTCTACGATATTAAAACGATAGAAAACAAAGCTTGAATGGCCTATATGTATATATATGCACATAAGCATAAGAATTTGGAACGGGAATACAAATAGAAGTGGGAATATGAATAAAGCTTTACTTTTAGCAGTAAACGCATAGAAACATCTTGCAACCTAACGTTGCAAATGCAAAAGAAATGTAATTTCCTCAACAGAAATTCCCAAAACATGGCACAGTAGCACACAAATACACACACTTATAGACTAAACCGTATACACCCTCCAAAAAATCAACGCCTTATTTAAGGTTTATTCCAGAAGATTTCAAGGCTTTTTGAGATAATGCCCGAAAATTCTAGGCGGCAAAAGTTGTATGGAGAAAGGCTTATAATAAGGCTGATTTTCCTGTGTTGATGACATCAGATTCCGTCCCCCCTCTCTATCTCTCTCTGAGAGGAAACCTTATTTCCAAGGCTTATCCGCCATTTTTTCAGTTTTATTTTTTATCTGTCAGAGAATTTCAGAGAAGCAAAAAAATAAAACTCAAACAAAAAATAAATGAATATTTCTGAAAGATTAAATTTCGCTCAAGGAATAAGTTTTATTTGTGATCAAGAAAAATAAAACTAAAAAATTAATGGTTATGTTTGATCAAATATAAAAAAACTCAACATATAATGATTAAATGTCGATTTTTATTATAAAACTCATAATGATTAGGGTTCCTGATTAATGCTTAGAAATATTGCGATCTATACCACATATGTGTCACTCTCATATTGTAGTTTAATTGAAAATTTTCATAGTAAAGCCAAATCATAGTATTGATATTATAATATTTCTACCACATGTGTGTCTGAGGCATAAGATAGTTTCTGATAATAAGGCCTTCTATGGTATTCAACTGCCTTATAATAAGGGATAATAAAAAAGGCTTTTTTGTTTATCAGTATAATTCACATTTTTGACGGGACTTAAACGTAGTGGCTTATTTAGTAATAAAAATATATTCTGTTAAGATTGAAACGTCAATAATGGTATATTTATATTTACTATACATGCATGTCAGGTGAAAATACACTAGGGGTATTCGCTATCCATAGCATAACCCTAGCACGTAGCACGGATTGCACGGATTGCAAAGTTTTACAACGCACAACAACAAAATATAGGCGCACAGAAATATGCTAGACCTCAAAAATATGCTACACCAAAACCTATGTATATTTATTTGAAGTGTAGGAAATTAATTGCGACCCTGTGTCAGCTGACATTTACCAATTGCTAATTTCAGTTTCAATTTGAGCATCCGAATTTTGCTTAAAATGTTGTGTTTTGTGTGTATTTATTACATTTACTAAAATAAAATGATTTATTTATTAAAAAGTGAGTGATGAACGCGTCCCTTTGGCTAAAAAGAAAAGCTGCTTCTTAAAATTTCCTACGACTGTGCAATGGGGTGCTCTCGATGTGTAGCATATTTTGGTCTAGCATATTTGCAATCCGTGCTATCTTGCTAGGGATAGCGAATAACCCTAATGGTCATTTTTTCTAAGCGGCTATCAGAAATGTGTGAACGTACGAAATTTTTTACGCACGCCACATATTCTGTTCTCTTTGCTCATAAAACGCAATTCCCTCTCTGCCTAATTAAGTATTAAAATGTTTGGAGCAGAGCGAATGAGCGTAGTTATAATAGCAGGCAACGCTACCAGCATATTTCTTACTATTACCAACGAATTTCTTATTGCTTAGGAACCTTTTTGCAGGACACATTTATATCAAATCGAAAAATGAATCGAGCGCACTTTAGCGCAATCTGTGGTCATTAGTCAAACACATTACACTTTTGCGCTATTAAAACCGTGCCACTAAATATCCGGTTAGTTGAATGAAACAAAAAAAAGAAATAAGTCAGGGTCAAATTTTATGCAACCATTGCATGCCAATGGCATTATCAACTACTAAACGTAAGAAATTCTTTACTGCTAAGGAGTGTGTTGCATATGACTTGCCCAGCCCACATTAAGTGAATTTTTATAGGGTGAAATAGTTGCAGGTGTGAAATGTTATGTGGGGTGGCGTGAGAGGTGGGCAATAAGTTGGGAAAATTGATTTTTAATAAATACTAAAAGTCCCAGTTTTATTTGTATTAATGCAGAATTTAAAATTTATATTTTTTGCCGTGAATTTGCTTGAATAAAGTGAATTCGTTTTTGTATTTAAAGAACATTGATTTTTCTCTATAGTTTTTTTTTTTTTCTTTGATTTGCAGGACAACTACAATGTTTTACATATCGCGTCGATGTATTCGCGCGAGGATGTCGTCAAATTGCTGCTGACCAAACGTGGCGTGGATCCTTACTCTACGGGCGGCGTAAGTATATACATATTTTGAAAATATTAAAAAAAAAAAACACAAATTATTATTTAAACTTAAAGTTCTTATGAAGCGTGTAAAGTTAAATGGCGTGTTTGCAAAGTAAATCAACTGCATTTCATGGCAACGGCACGCGCTTCACCGCTTTTGCAAATAGTAAAAAAAAACCCTTATCAGTCTTAATTAAACTAAACATACAACATATCAATATGCAAATAAGTTTTTGTGTGAGTGCATTTTTCATAAAAATTCCTGCATGCTCAGTTTAAACTTGAAGGTCAAAGGACATTGCTGCACATGCCAAGCCAAGCCAAACCAAGTACACATGTGTGTTGACCTCCGCCTCATGTAGCCAAGAAGCCATTCAAGAAGGATTTTCTTCAAGCGTTGCATGCCAAGTTGCACAACTAATACTAAGTGGCGGAGAAAATATTAAGTTTATGCTATAAAAAGCCTTCCATTTTGCTTTCCTTTGGCGTTTTTAAATTGCTTCTAATACACATTTGACGTGCAACTTTCACTTAGACGCAACTCAAAAGAGCCCAATTGCAAATGTCCATTGCTGAAGGTCAACTGAGCGCATGTGATTGCCTAAAAATTGCCAAAGATTTATCATATTTACTATGAAATAGAAAAAACAATATGCATTTACAATTAAATTAACTATTTAATGCATTGTTTTCGCTTATACGCGGGTTAGTGCACCAAGTGCCTTAGCCGGTGTGCGGGGCGTATGAGTAACTTTTTAATGGCAAGTGGAATTTCTGTGAAATCGCAAATTTTTTATTTTCCCGAGAAAATGTGTTAAGCCATATTAACATTTTAAATGTGAAATTATACTTATTAGCTTAGTCTCATTTCCTTGTTTTCTCTGGCATAAATATTTTTGGCATTGTTTAGCGAAATTTGCCCTAGAATTGCAGCAAAGCATCACATAAACTCTAAAAATTAGTTTGAATTAACACTAACGCCTACAATTTTTGCCTCTATGACTGTTTAGTTGTTGTATTTGTTTATTACGCTATACATACGTACATAAATTTTAAAGAAATAAACACAATTTTTGGTAACCAAGCAAAAATATTTTGTTTTTTATTCAACAACAACAACATTACACTTACTATTTTCGGGGAGTAGTTACATGCATTAATATAGGCAAGCATGCAAACATGACATATGTACATATATACAGCTATTTAAATTTAGTGCATCCTTTAGTATAATATATGATGTACTACTCGTACAGTCTGTTGCGCCAAGCGCTTCGCTCTAACAGTCTACAAAGGAGTAGCTCATGTGCTCGGGCAGGGGTTGCCTTTACCGGAATAGTTAACGGTGTAGCTAATATGTCATTCAACAAAATTAGTTCAACCGCTTTTGTGGCGTTGGTTTCTAACCCGTAAGAAATTGAACTTTGGTTTTTCCGCAATTTGCAAATCTGATCATTTTTAGAATTCAAGAAGAATTTCCATGCAATATTTAACTAGTTGGTGCTTCACAAGAGTAGTTACGCGGTCTCAAAGTAATCGTATTTAGACAACAATGTAGTGACATTTTTTCCACAATTTTGTTTAGTGATTTGAATTCCAATTGGGTCGACAGAGCTAACTATTACATATAAACGCAAGCGCTTCATATTTCAAGTGAGTTTTAATGCTGTTAGCGCTCGGAAACAGTATTAACCCGATTCCAAGGAACTTAAACAACGAGGTTTATAAAAAGGAGCACTTTTCGCTGTGCGACATCCCTTTTGTGATCGAATAATTTCCACACAGAACGAAAGGCCACTATTTCCAAGGAATACTTGTTTTTTGCTTTCTGTAGTCTTTTACGTTCTTTGTACCAAGATTATGTCTAAGAAGGCCACTAGTGAAATTTTATGGCGTATAATTTTCTAGAACATGTTAACCCTCTAACTACCTTCAAAATAATATTTTTTCGAACTATATATAAGGGGTCAAAACGAGATCTAGATGTAGGAGCATTATACGAAATGAAAGCCTGTGCAATTTTACTATTAGGGGATTCACAACCTGTCACATTACGTCATATCGTCATAAGTCATAATATTTTGTTGTTGTATTCTAGACTGTATGTGTACTAAATAAATACAACTCTGCACGATATGTTTTTGAGTCGTGGTATTTTATCAGCTGTTTTTGTTTACTTTTTCACAGGGCTTCGGAAAAGCTTTTTATAACTATTTGCGTACAATATTTTAATATCACATATGATTTTATGACACTTTGTGAATCCCCTATATATGTTTCCTAACAACATATTTCTATACGATATGTATTTTAACCCTTTTCTTCCTTTATTTAAAAACCACGCAGACAAAATTTTGCAAATTTTAAATGGCAATAAAAAGAAAAGAAAAATTTTACTATATGAATATTGGTCTGTCGTTCTGTGTGGGAATTTCTTCGCGCCCAGACAACAACCCTCAATTTGCGTCAAAGTGCTTGCCAAACTTTCATCAGAATTATATTATAATTCCTAATCGAAAAATAGTATAATATGTTGAAAGAAAGCTTCTCTATTAAATCTAGTTTTCCGAACAGAAAATTTGCATTAAAATTTGTATTATCTTTTCGAAGCATATTCGCTCACTCAGCGCGTTCCATCACACATTTCGTCGTAATACTGTACTTTTAGTTTATTGCACTAAATTATATTGAATGACATGAACGAATGTCTAACTTTGTTGCAACATTTTGTTGCAATTTCCTATTGTTTTGCCTTCCTTTCTGCACTGTTTCATAATTCGCTGGTTTTGTTACTTTGTTTTGAACCGAAATTCTTGCACTTTATTTACCAGCAATTTTCACACTTAGTATGTATAATCGAAGATGTATTTCGATTTGAAATTCAATGGTACTTGAATTTATTGCATTCAAATAAATATTTAGTTTCACTTTAGCCAGAGAGCGTTGGCATACGTAATTATTGAACGGTTTGGTTGTGGGAGAATTTTCAGTTTACTTTGCTTGTAGTGGGAATTTTTAAGAAACTTTGAGAAAATTATTATTGGGCTGTACTGGATCTAGGTCAAAATAAGGAGCTCCATACCACATCACTAAGTGCGGGCGTTTTAGTAAATTCTTGTCTTGAAGACGTTTTTAGTTTAGAAAAAGAAATATATCGGTTTTACAAAAGTTCAAGAGTATTTCCATTTGGACCTGGAGCCAGTACAGCCAAATAATATAAACATGAAAAAGATCGCAAATAACAACAAGTTTGAGCAAAATTTTAAAGGATAACGATTAAAAAATGCAAAAATTATTATAAAACTTTTTAAATACAATTGATAAACTAATATCACTATCCACCTTTGTCTCTCCAGTCCCGAGCCCAAACAGCCGTCCATTTGGTGTCCAGTCGTCAAACGGGTACAGCAACAAATATCTTACGTGCCTTATTAGCATCGGCTGGCAAGGAGATTCGCTTAAAAGTTGACGGGGTGAGTATATTAAGCGAAAACTTAGAAAATATCTATGCTATAGACATATTTAAGAAAAGGAAAGTCTGCCTCACTTGTCTTCGGCGCCAAATAAATCTCTTATCTTTGAAATTAACTTTTCCATTGTAATGCAATTCGAATACTTTCGAACGTTTTCGAGCGTGAGCAGAAATGTTGAAATGTGCGTGTTTATAACATAGAAACATTTGCTTCTTTGTGGCAAAGCCTTACTGTGTAGTAGGGATGGGACTATTCGAATACAAATTATTCGAATAAAAAATCCTTTTATTCGAAAGGTATTCGTAATTCGAATAATATTTATTCGAATATCACTATTCGAATACCACTATTCGCGAATAGCTATTGAATGTATGTATGCTTTTGCTTTTGTAAATATGTACATACATATGTATGTACATATATATATATATACGTACTCTGGCTTGCGCGGAGGCAAGTGGAATTCCCAAATTATGCATGTACAACATAATACTATTCGAATAATATTATTCGAATAGTGTTATTCGAATTTTTTCCCTGGAATATTATTATTCGTTTATTCGAATAATATTTATTCGAATATTACTCGAAAAAAGTCCCACTACTACTGTGTAGTAATACGCGCATATTTTTGTGTATGAATACATATATGTAAGTAGTATATGTAATGTTTGGCGACCTTTATTGGTTAATATTTGTTGTTTGCCGGCTCCAGGTCGTGAGAAAAACAATCAAAAATTTTTTTTATATATTTTTCATGCCAATATATTTCGATTACTTTCAGTAATCGTCCTCAGGGCCACTATTAACAATTAAATAAAACAATACATTATAAACAAATCACAACAAATCACAAAATTATAATTATAAATAAATACAAAATTACATACATTTATATGCACGTCCGTCCTGTATGACGTGGAGTTGTCAACTATCTGTTTTTAATAAATGTTTGTATATATGAGCACAATTATCTGTGTCCGTTTTGTAGTTTAATCTAATGTTTGTCGGTGTGTTAATTATATGTAACATTTCGAGGGTAAAACGCTTGCTGTAATGTTGTTCTTGTTGCAGTATTTTTGTCTTCTCAAAATTTGGCAAGTGTCCGCTACTTGCACAGTGGGCCATAAGCGCCGTTTTTATACTCAGCAGTACTAGTACACAGAGTATTATAATTTTGATTTCATAACGGTGGATTGTAACATAATGAAATAATCGAGATAGATATGGACTTATATATATCAAAATGATCAGGGTGAAAAGAGAAATCGATTGAGCCATGTCCGTCCGTCCGTCCGTCCGTACGCACGATAACTCGGTTAAAAATTGAGATATTTTGATGAAATTTGAAATGCAAGTTGGTATCGAGACTGGGACGGTTGGTATTGAAAATGGGCGAAATCGGACCATGACCACGCCCACTTTTCCTATATATAAAAAATCGGAAATTTGGTATCTCAGCCACTAATATAGCTAGAGTGATGAAATTTCACCCACGTATTGAGCTCAGGCCCTTATGAAGAAATTTAAAAATTGAATTAAAATTAAAATTTCGTGCTAAGCACTAAAAACTCTTTCAAGTGAAATTTGATGAAGTTTTGGAAAATGGGCGGTGCCACGCCCACTTATTAAGGGGCAAACATTGAAAATTTTATATGTCATAACTCAGAAACCGTTGAAGATATATCGATGAAATTTGGTATGCGTAATTTGCTTACTTAGACAAATGTTTTGGCGAAAAATTATCAAAATCGGTTGGCGGCCACGCCCACTTTTATATATGGGAACTATAAAGTGACCTAATAAAAACATTTTAAGCGATATCTCTGTGAAATATAAAGATAATTCATTGAAATTTTGTGACATGAGTTCTACAATAGACCGGAAACAAAAAATAAAAAAAGTTTATAAAATGGGCGTGGCACCGCCTCTTTTTAGACAAAGGAATATACGAGCCTATTACTCGACAAATAACTGAGATATTATGACGAAACTTGGTTTATGCACTTTTATAACATGTGTTAATAGACACGAAAAAATGTATTGAAATCGGTTTATGACCACGCCTACTTTTTAACAAAGATATTTCTGGAAAACCCTTTTGGAATTTGTAACGTGAAGTCTTTGTAACTAAAAGTCATAGAGGGATGCAATTTTGCACTAACAATAATATTTATATGCTTATTTGGATGATTGATACAAATTTTAAAAATGGGCGTGGCTGCGCCCTGTTTATGCAGCACTCGTTTCATATAAAATACACCGTATATCGAACAAACGCAAATAAACAATGAAAGCATACAGCTGAGTATCTAATGTTCGATTCCACTCGAACTTAGGCTTCCTTACTTGTTTGGTTTATTATTTTATTGCAATTTTTTGCATCTGATTTATGTTGCGCTAGTCTAGTTTTTAGTTTAGATTTCGTTGTGCCTACATATACACTATTACATGGTTCGATGTTATTACCGTTACAGGGGATTTGATACACTACGTTACTTCTTTCAAATGGGGGAATATTTGACTTAATCTATTGAAAAATTGTTTTAATGTGCTTTCTGGTTTATGTGCGATTCTTACTTTGTCATTATTGGAGCAGTCTGATTGTTTTAAGTAGGTATGTTTGTTTGTAACAAATGCGCGATTTGATGTTTTAATAAAAAGTAAATAGAAACAAAATATCACTTCATTCACATGCATAATAATCATTTACATACATACATGTACGCACATACATATATATAAGAAGTATTTCCCACGTCTTAACTTCCTTTGCTGCATTTTACATATACGCATGTAATAAAGAGTTGAAGTTAGCAACTTTGGCGACGCCAATTTTTTGTCTCAGACACATTTTTTATTCACTTAAAACGAAATAAAGCAAGAAAAATAATTTTGCGTGCCAAGGTGATATAGAAAGAGGACAAAGCAGCTATCACAAGCGTAAATGTGCAAATATGTATGTATTAGGGATTCCAATCCCGGGATCCCGGGATCCCGCCCTTTTGGACACCCCGAAAATTCCGGGAACGCTAGAATTTTATCCCGGGATTTTTGGGATAAGATAAAGACAGAATATTCCCCTATTATAGCAAAGAAAAGTTGTATTTTATATAATTTTTAGTAGTCTCAGATCTGTATACTAATAGCATTTCCTATTCTGCATGAAAATGTTGCATTATTACATTGCACCATTATCAACATGTGCCCTGTGCCCTATAAATGTTGCATTTTTCATGTGATGAATGAAACAAAAATAATGCAATGTGCTAAGAGCAGAAGATGTTGCCCCGTAGTCGGGCCAGTTTTATATTTTGCCAATAGAACAAACAGCCTTAAAAAAGTGTTGAGTCTGTGTGGAAGAGAACAAAAAAATGTGACAGCCCGAAGAAAGTGCGACATTTTTGCCAGAATAAAAAAGTCCATTAGTCAAAGTAAGGATTAATATTTTTGATGTTTTTTTTAATAATCAAATTTTTTTGTCGTGAAGTACGCGTTGTAAAGAAACGTACGTTAGGTTTTTTAAAGCCTTTAGAATTCTTGTGGTAAAATTCATTTGATAACACTGGATCACAAAATGAAATTTTTTGTCTGCACTTTGGACGTGACCATCCTATCTATATGTAAAATCGGTCGCTAATTCCGAAAATCGGGCTCATTTTTAATTCTATGGGAAGGTTTTTGAGATATCGGCAATTTACCGTTATTTGGCCACTGGCTCCACTTAATCCTGTATACCTTTTTAACGCAGTGAGCTATCTTCCTTGGAGTGACACTCAACGAAAGAAAATTAAATTTCCTTTTCATCGCTGTTATAACATTTTTCTGTAACTCTTATAGTTTCTGAAATATTGACGATTCAATTTGAATTTTTTCGATTTTTTACGATTTTTTGAAGAAAAAATTGAATTTGTCAGGCAATATCTTTTAAACCAATGTCTTCACCTTCGGTTTTACTCCTTTACATGAAGCTCCATTCTATTGGGAAAAATATAAGCTATCAACGAAGAAAATCCATGGTAAAATGGAAAAGTTATAGGCGATCAAGTAAATACATCCAACTCGCGCAATGCCTCTGCACGGGTATATTCTATGCATGTTATACCCGTAAATGGGCTTTTATCTACTGCGCTGCCAATGTGCTGCTACTGCAGATGTGTAGGTATTGGTATAACATGCATAGAATATACCCGTGCAGAGGCATTGCGCGACTTGGATGTATTTACTTGATCGCCTATAACTTTTCTATTTTACCATGGATTTTCTTCGTTGATAGCTTATCTTTTTCCCAATAGAATGGAGCTTCACGTAAAGGAGTAAAACCGAAGGTGAAGACATTGGTTTAAAAGATATTGCCTGACAAAATCAATTTTTTCTTCAAAAAATCGTAAAAAATCGAAAAAATTCAAATTGAATCGTCAATATTTCAGAAACTATAAGAGTTACAGAAAAATGTTATAGCAGCGATGAAAAGGAAATTTAATTTTCTTTCGTTGGGTGTCACTCCAAGGAAGATAGCTCACTGCGTTAAAAAGGTATACAGGATTAAGTGGAGCCAGTGGCCAAATAACGGTAAATTGCCGATATCTCAAAAACCTTCCCATAGAATTAAAAATGAGCCCGATTTTCGGAATCAGCGACCGATTTTACATATAAATAGGATGGTCGCGTTCAGAGTATTTTTTGGCTGTAGAGCAGTGTAATTTCTATTTCCTGATTTTGGTCATTTATTTCCCAAATGGTTTTTGGAATTTTCCCATATGGGAAGTAAATAATGGAAGAAAATGCAAACAAAATTTTAATTAGACCTGATAATTTTACATTACTCTACTAATATTAAATACGCAGCTGCATTTTCGGAATTCATATCCAAATATGTGCCTCCGATTTTTAAATATTTTCGGAAGTTGCATTAATTTTCAGAATTTTTCGGCAAGCTTGGAAATATTCGCTTAAACGAAGTGTGTCGTTAAATTCTAAAAATTTTTATTGGAAATCATCAAATGATCGCAAACCTTTTTGTCCTAATATCCTAAAAGTACCAACTATAAAGAAAATGTTTTGTTCACCAAATGTATATTATTTTCTTTGTTGATTGTGTTTTTTAAAGTAACTCTTAAGTGTTATTAAATAATACGCATAATTTTACGTTCCTATTTTATTTTGTTAGTAATGAATAGAGCTCGGAAAAATAGGTGAAATCAAGCGCCTCAAAATATGCTACATGTGGTAAATTTTGTTCGTTTTCAGTGGCGGGATTACAATTTAAATATAAAGGGGTGTTATATTGGTATGGTGGGTGAACATTTTATTAAAAAGTTCTTAATCGTGTTACACAAATTTGAAGTTTAAATAAACATACAGTGGTGTGTGATGGAATAAAGCCAGAATAGAAAGTGATTTTATCCGTAAAATATATTTATTTATGTGTTTTTAATAATTTTAATTTGTTATATAAAAAAATCTATAACAGAAACCAAATATATTAAAGTTAAAAAGTTTGTGCAAAATTCTGGAAAATTCGCCAATTTTTCAGCAAAATTTGTAACTTTTTTAGTACGCAATTTTTTCGGCTTGTAAATTCGCATGAAAAAGATGCAGAGGACAGCTAGAAAAAAATTCTTAAATAACAGGTATTAGTATTTCTTATAGTAAAAATCATTTACTAATACTCGTATACACTGCCTCATTTTCATTCAAAATATATTTGGGTTGAAACTGTAATTGTTTTTCCTTCACGTGTGAAGATTTTGTCTAAAATTTAAGCGAGTCACTACAAATTTTTAATTTTTAATTTTTTTCTTTATTCTTTATAATTATATATTTATTTATTATTTATTTATTATACTTTATTTATTATTATTCTTTATTATTACCGCTGTGGTGCAGTGGGTAGAGTGCTCGCCTGCTATGCCAGAGGTCTCGGGTTCAAACCACGGTCCGAGCAAAATACCAAAAAAAAATTTTTCTAATTAGTAAAAATTCAATTATTGGATTTTTTAAGAGCAGCGGTCACCTCTCGGCAGTGGGCGGCATACCCTCCGAGTGTATTTCTGCCATGAAAAAGCTTCTCACAAAAAATGCATTCGCCGTTCGGAGCCGGCATAAAACTGTAGGTCCACCCAATTAGTAGGAAAAACAAAAAGGAGCATACCTCGAATTGGGAGAGAAGCTCGGCCATAAAACTCGTCAGAGTTATAATAGCGCCATTGTATTATTATTATTATTATTATTACATTTATTTATTGTAGCTTTCTTTGCAATTTTCCACGTGAACCCATAAAAAACCTTAATAATTTATTTTTCTGGCATCCTGGTAAGCAAAAAATCCAATTGCATTCACGGGGGGCTTAGACCCGAAAGCACCCCATTCTTAAACTTGCCACTGGATGTGCTCACAAACATTACGTAGCATAATTTTAGGCGTCTGATTTTCACCTATTATCCGAGCTCTAGTAATGAAATAATAAAAAATGGCAATAAAAATCTATTTTTTCTTTGCATGTTAAAGTTGTAGCGTTTCTCGAAAATATACATATTTAATTTTTCAACCTCAAATGTGGGAAAATAATACTGGTCGACAAATTTTTGTAACAGAAATAAAATTCTACGTTTCAAAAGGATTTCGGTGCACTTTTTGAGATATTCATGTAAAAAGAGGCGAAAACGCGGTTTTTGGCCATATTCACTCCTCAATATCTTTAAAATTGTCCACTTTCATTAAAAACTGAGTAAATCTATTGAAAGCACGATAATTTCTCTTGAAGACAATGTTTTGCTTTTTCGGATATCTTGCTTGTAACTTGCAATATTGCAAATAAAAATTTTGTAGCACGCTTTTAGGCAGTTTATTATATTAACAACAAACTGTGCGTTAGAATGAAATAAGTGAATTAATTTATATTAATTTATCGAAAATACGACTAAATTTTGCGTGACTAAAACAAAACTTCCAATCAGTGGCCTACTATGTATATATTTTCTATAATAATAATAATAATAATAATACAATGGCGCTTTTATAACTCTGACGAGTTTTATGGCCGAGCTTCTCTCCCAATTTGAGGTGTGCTCCTTTTTGTTTTTCCTACTAATTGGGTGGACCTACAGTTTTATGCCGGCTCCGAACGGCGAATGCATTTTTTGTGAGAAGCTTTTTCATGGCAGAAATACTCTCGGAGGGTATGCCGTCCACTGCCGAGAGATGACCGCTGCTCTTAAAAAACCCAATAATTGGATTTTTACTAATTAGAAAAATTTTTGGTGTTTTGCTCGGACCGTGGTTTGAACCCGAGACCTCTAGCATAGCAGGCGAGCACTCTACCCACTGCACCGGCCACTATACTGAAATAAAAATAGTTCGGCAGAGCAGCTACACAACTTGATTTCGATTAAAACAGCGCTACAAATACTGCCGTTGATTTCGAAGAAAAATACCTCATTGTACAAAAACATATATTTCTAGATATATAAATAAGAAACCCGAGAAAGCAAAGCGCTGTTTTCAAGAGAATTGATCGTTCTTTCAATAGCTGCAATCATTTTTTAATGAAAGTAAGTAATTTAACGGATTGAGCAGTGAATATAGCAAAAAATCGCATAAATATCTCAAAACCTACAAGTATGAACGAAAATCCGACTTCAGATTCAGATTCAGAGCACCGAAATCCTTTAGAAAAGTAGAATTTTATTTGAGTTAGAAAATTTTTTGGAAATTTTTTCGGCCTGTATAATTAATGTCCAAATCCCGGGATCCCGGGATTAGAAAAAAAAATGTCGAAAATCCCGGGATCGTAAAAATCGGAAAAATTGGAATCCCTAGTATGTATGTAGGGGGATTTTGTATTTGTTTGCTCTTTCGTGGCAAAGCACACAACAAAATGAATAGAAAATGCCTTGGCAGCGAGAGACAGACAAATTAATAAACAAAGAACTTTTTGGCTACTTTGCATACGAAAGTTACGTAGAAAATATTAGCAACACATTCCTCTTCTTCTTCTTCTTCTTCTTCCTCTTCTTCTTCTTCTTCTTAATTGACGTGTTACCGTCCAGACGCTTTTGGTACAGTCCAATTGAAAAAACTTACCAAGCGAAACCGAATCGCTCTTCATTTGATCTTCCCAGCGCAATGGAGATCTCACTTTTCTGCTGCCTTTGGCGGGTTTCGACAGAAATACTTTCTTGGCGGGAGCATCTTCAACCATTTTTAACGAAACAAGGGTCTCTTCTTTCCGTTATAATCTAACACTTGCGGGATTTTGAAGTGTTAGACCAGAAGACTCCTGTACTGCCCAGAACGTCGAACAAAACTTGATCCTTTTTACAGCGCATGTTCTTTAAGAGCCAAATGCTACTCTATGTATGATAAGTAGTGAAGCTAAAAATATGCACGAAAAATTTCAAAATATGCATGCTAGTATGCCCGAAAAATAATTGAAATACGCTCGTAAATATGCACGAAAAAATCTCATTATATGCATATATGCCTAAAAAATACCTGAAATATGCTTAAAAAATGTATGTATTTCATTTCAAGCTTACATTTTTATTTAACGAACTTTGCAAAATAATAATAATATAAGAACTGAAACGTACAATTCACATTTTCAACATTTAAAAAATTTGTTTTTAAATACTATAAAATACTTTAAATTAATTTTAGATTTGTATTTATGTAAATACATGAGATCTTTTTATAAAGCAAACGAAACCATTCCATTAATATTGCGCCGGGTTGCATTGAACTACCGTGTGTTTTACTATATTTTCCAGTGTGAATTTTTGGCGGTTTTCCGAGAAAAAGCTCTTGTATGAGAAAACGATTAAAATTGACCGTGTAGCATCGAGTATTGATGGATCGCGATTCTGGATGGCAAAATATTTAGAAATTTTGAAATCCGCGATCTGGAACGAAATATTGGCAATATTTTTTATTGAAAGTGAAAGTATGAAAAGGATGGAAGTAAAATATTTTAAACCTCAGAGCGAGAAAAATATCGCAATATTCATATTGAACGTGTAGTACTAGTCTGCGATTCATCAGACCATCGCGATTCATATTGACAGTGTAACGTATTCCTATGTATGTCGATACATATTGCATATTAAGGTCAAACCCCACTACGCTGCAGCGGCGATGCAACTGCGATGCAGCTGCGATTCAATTCAATATTAGCCGTATTCGATTGGGCAAGAGTTAGAGACTTGCGAAAAAAACAACCACTGGTATAAAAACAAGTGAAAATTAAATGACCGTTCGTTAAAGTAAAGGAATTGGAAAAAATTTGTGTTTATTTGATGAAATTTCTTCAACTTTTTATCGATAGATGTCTCCCCTATCTTCGAACGCCGTTCGTTAAAGTACGGACAAAGAACGTATGTTGTACAATATACGTTCTTTAGTACGGAATTCGAAAACATTTTCTAATGAACGGTATTGCGTTGAATTCGAAGATAGGGGAGACATCTATTGACAAAAATTTGAAACCATTTCACTTATACACAATAGAAAAAATTGGCATAATCAGTAAAGATCAGTTTAATGAGTAGCTGGCATACTCTCTAAAGGTC
Source organism: Urophora cardui (assembly GCA_960531455.1). Lineage (NCBI taxonomy): Eukaryota > Metazoa > Arthropoda > Insecta > Diptera > Tephritidae > Urophora > Urophora cardui. The sequence continues at coordinate 6,812,674 of OY482674.1, forward strand.
TCTTAAAGTCTCTACCATTTTGTATGGAAACTGTCAGCCAAGAGAGCAGAATCGAGTATAAGCGAGCAGAGAAGTGCCCAATAAAACACTCCTATTCTTTGCATGGATTTAAATGGAGCATATCGCACTACGCTGCAGCAGCGATGCACTGCGCGACACTTCGCGACGAAGTTGATCAACTAGGCAAAACTGTCGCGCAGTGCATCTGCAGTGCAGCTACGTTGTCGCATAGTGCGGTATAGCCAACTGCACTTCAAAATATAGTTGCAAAAAAATGGAATTTGGCGAAGAAAAATTAATTTTATTAGTAAACGAATACACAGAACTTTATTATTTAAGTCATGAAAATTACTTAAATGTACCTATAGTAAGGAAAAACAAACTATGGAGAGAAAATGAAAATCAAATGGAACTCTCCTTCTTTATACCTCGAATTTTAAATATCATGTAACCGCGTTTTTGCACTTTGTCTAGCATTTTCAACTTTTTTATTTTCGTCTTCCTCCCATAAACACGCAATAATAACCCCATCAAGTTCACTTTTGTCCTCTTTTTCCAATGTTTTTATACAACTAAACAAAAAATTTGCATCGCAGCTGCAGTTGTAGTGCGGTATACCAAGAGAACTGCAATTGAAGTTGAATCGCAGTTACATCGCCGCTGCAGCGTAGTGGGGTTTGACCTTTATTGTTCCCTTCAAATTTTCACACTATAGTTGTTTTCTATCAATAACAGGGCATCGGAGCAAAGTTTTTTTTTACTTTGGGTTTGCTTCGAGGATCTGATCAGCACACAAGAACTTAGTGTTTGTCGTGGTGAATTTTTATAAGGGAAAATGCTCCGCTCCAGGGCCCAGATCAATAGTTAAATAGCCTTGTTTGTATGTATATGCAAATATCTGAATTAACCACAGATAAGATGTTGCCAGCTTAATATTTTTCGATATTGCTCGATTAAGTGCCAAATTATGCCAAAATAAGCACGAAATGCATTTTGACCGTAAATATGCATTTTAGGTCTAAATATGCATTTGCATATGCAATATGCATTTGCATATTTTTAGCTTCCCTAATGATAAGTAGCTGGGTTGCTTGAAAACAACGCTATTTCCTATTCTCCAAAGAAGTGCTGCAAAAATATTTCTACAAGGTTGTATCTCTTTTAAAATTGGTATCGACTGTAGCTACGTATGTACCTAATTATGTCTAGTATATAGTTTTTCAAAGCACATCCCTCCATACAAAATTTTACTCAACACGAACAAATGCTAGTAAATATGAAAGAAGATGTCTCCCAGACCAATTTTGTTGAACAGAGTGTTAATCCAGATGGTGTGTTTTTAGAGCGGTTTAAAATTTTTGTGTGGCCGTTGTGGTGCAGTGGGTAGAGTGCTCGCCTGCTATGCCAGAGGTCTCGGGTTCAAACCACGGTCCGAGCCAAACAAATTTTTCTAATTAGTAAAAATCCAATTATTGGGGTTTTTAAGAGCAGCGGTCACCTCTCGGCAGTGGGCGGCATACCCTCCGAGAGTATTTCTGCCATGAAAAAGCTTCTCACAAAAAATGCATTCGCCGTTCGGAGCCGGCATAAAAACTGTAGGTCCACCCAATTAGTAGGAAAAACAAAAAGGAGCACACCTCGAATTGGGAGAGAAGCTCGGCCATAAAACTCGTCAGAGTTATAATAGCGCCATTGAATTATTATTATATTAAAATTTTTGTAGTTTTAGCTGGAGTTGCGATTACATTATTGAAAGGACTTCAATTGAAATTTTCGAGCTCGGACTTCTTTTGCAGAATTTCTTTTCGGTATACTTAAACTCTCTAACCCCCACGAAAATGGCTGTTTTTAACATTTTTGAGACACATGGAGAGAATATCTATTAAATTGCTACTGTTACTGTTAAACAGTGCTTTTAAAATTTATTCATTAACTTTATTGTTTTTATGTATTTTATTTGTTTCATTTTAAAATACAATTAAGGCGATTTAGAACTGAACAATCGTTCAATCTATGAAAATAATAGTATTTACTGCCCTCCACATAAAATATTGTCAATGCGTTCTAAAACTGACTGTTCGTTCACTCTATGAAAATAGTAGAATCCATGGCGTGCCGCGTAGAGCACTCCCAGAACTTTTCTTCTTAAAATACCGAATGCAAACTTAGTATCAAATGATGTTATATGTAAGTTTTCTGTTTTCAAATGCCTGTAATCGGCGGTATCGTATTGCACCGGGGTTGGGATAGATTTTGTTATTTTATATTTCGAATCTTCTTCGTCGACGCTCCAACCGATCACACTCATCTCAGCGTTATCCGGCAGAAGAGTTCTGTACAAGTCTATTGTTGAAATCCGGAGGCTACTGTGCAAATTTACCGATAGTTCAGCAATTCCAATAGAGCCAATATCTGGAAGATCCACATGATGCTTTGTTTTAACAGGGTAACGTAGTCCATACATAGGGATGTTCAATTGACCAACAGCGGCGATCACGCCGACATCATCTATATTCTCAAGCGGGTGCAAATTTGTAGTAATTGCATGCTTTGTAGTAAGTAATGCACCTGCGGCGTAATATTCGTCTCCACAATATATTGCCACCAAATATGTGGCTTCCCTTGGTTTGAGCACTCTAGAATTACCAGGTAACATTGCCAACACAACAGCGGGCAGCATTGATAAAAGCGGAAAAATTGTACCGATGTTCATTTTGTTATTAACTTCAGTAGGTAGGTACTTATGAATTATTAGAAGACATTTTCCCCTTTTTTATACTAAAATCCAGCAAAGGTCTTGAAGCAAAGCATAAAATTTAACTAATTGGAGACAACTGAACAAACAAGTAATTAGTTTCACTTGATTAAGTACACGTGTCTGTACATATTTGCAGAGAATTGAGCGAAAAACAAGTAAAGCCGCGGCTGACTTCGGCCGTACCGAAGACTTCATACCTCATAAATGGCCAGATGAAATATTAGTTGGTCTGACTTTCAATATTTTGTGCTGGCAATTCTGTGGGTTATGCATACAAAGATCTATTAGACAAAATTTTCGTAATCGACTCAGCTTGTGAATCTGACAACAATCGTATTTTGAACCGATCTTATAAATAATAAAATTTCAAATTCATGAAAGGTATAAAAAATATTTCAATAGTGATGGATGGAGTGCGTTTACCTCGTCGGTATCCAACTAAATAATACCCCAGCGACTTTTAACCAGCGTTCGAAATTATACACTACGATAACATTCAATAACGTAGCGTAGCGTTCATGCGACAACGATATACACAAACACAACCCCTAACAAACCTAAAAGCCCGTCTCCACATAAGTTGATTCACCAGAGAAACATGTAGCAAAACATCTCGATCAATAACCCGTCTGCACGTGACTAATCGTGATTCAGTTTGACATTTCTCTTTCTTGTTCTTCTTAAATGTTTGTATGTTTGCTTATTTTTGCGTCTTTGTTTTGGTCTGTGTGAGATTTCGATAGATTTTCGATACAAAATTAGAGAAGACATCGATATCATCGAGGTTGGCAAGATGATTCAGAATGAAACAGTGTTTCAATCTTCACTCGCTCTCAGAAATTTGTATGGAAAATGGCGAGTTTCGGCACTGGTTTCCGTGTCGAAACAAGATTGAGAGAGAAAATGCAGAAAAAAAGAGCGAAACACGGTATGTGGAGACATGGTATAACGGTACTTGTAGTGTTTGCGTTTAAGTTTGTGTAAATGAACACAAACAGAACACTACGCGTAGTGTAGCTGGTGGAAGTACGCTAAGTGGAAATGAACCCTACTTAGCGTTCTTTTATTATAGCGTTCAGTTAGTGTTCTTTTTTAAATTTTGCAAATTTAGTTGTGCAAATCGGCGTTTCATGTATGTATACATATTTTATATGTGAGTCATTATTTTACAAATCGTACACCTTTTGGAATTTCATATTTCTGATTCGGCTCAAACTTTTTTTTTAAGTTACTTGCACGAAATTAGTAAACACCTATATCAGGATTTTGGCATTTTTTTTTTCTTTTCAGAGATCTGCATGTGTAAAAATTCGATGGTTAAGCAAACATGCCCACATTCAAAATTCCATATCTTTGGTTCGGCTCGTCGTATCTTGTTCATTTTTTTTTTTATTTTGAAGGTAATAATATTTACTTTATAACTGCGTTAAAGAAATATTTAATTTTACAAAATCAAAATAATGAATTCAAACTAAATTTTTTAAAGCATTATTACATACTGATCGGCTCAACGAATATTTTCGAAAAAATATACATAATATGCGCTGAACTTTCATCTAAAAAACGCATTTTATTTCAAGGTGGAGACTTTTATGGTTGAAAAGATATTAACTCATTTCTGACATGACCTCGAGCAACTTGCCTACGTTCCACTAAGGGTGTACCGCCAACGTGTGCCTGTGCGCATGCATGGTGATGTTAACCAACGCATACATACCTATGTATGTGCATGTAATTCAATCTGCTTATCACTTAATAGGTAGCTAGTAGTTATATTTTACCAAATCATTATTGTAGCACAATAGACGGTCTAGTAAAATAGATAATACAACTATTTATGTATTTAGGACCAAGGACGATCATTAAGATGAATATATTATGTTATACACATATTATATGTTATGCCTGCGAGCCAGTACCTTTAGTATAAGTAGATATCAGATTCTAAATATGAAATCTGACAGGGAAAAAATTAAATTTTCACTTAAATATTTTCGCGAAACTGGCTGTAAATTTTTAGTAATATTAGATATACTTATTTTATTACACACACATTTACAGTGGGAATTCAATGAATGGGAATGCATTCACCTTTGCATTCGCATTCACTATTGAATGGTAGTGCAAATCACATTTGCATTAACATTCACTACTGAATGGTAATGCAAACCACATTTGCATTCCCATTCACCACTGAATGGTAATGCAAAAATGCCCATCCTTGATATATATATATATACATATATATACATCCATATACTAGCATCTTTGATCACACTACAGCCTCACGAAATGTACAAGAACGTCGCGCACACCCCTGCACATATTGCTTGCTGCAGGTATACATATGTATGTATGTACATAAATACAGAGAAACCTCCCCTAACGGACATCTCTCATAGGCGGACACCTCCCTTGAGCGGACATTTTTTCATGCACCAAGGTTTAGGTTCAATTTTTAGAACAAATTGCCCTCTCTTAGGCGGACACTCTCTTGGCCGGACGCGGACAGTTATTTACTATTGAAATGAACTAAAAACTTCTATTAAGCGGACACGAACCTCTCGTCAACGGGCACTTTGATTTTTTTTCATAACAAATCACATAAAAACCTCTGTTAGGCGGACACGAACTCCTCTTATGCGGACAAAATATAAGTATGTATAGCAATATAAAAAAGTTCGCTGAATGTTCGTTAGGTAAAAAGCGCTACGATAAAAGGGGAATCACCAACTAAAATAAATGTCCGCATGACTTTATTGGAAGATATAACAACATTCACGGATTTCCAGTTAGATGTTCTAACTGACGAAAACGTCGAAACCATTGAAGATGATAGTACCAATACTAACTACCGCTGAAAGTAGGTAATGCAATCTCCTCGAACGAAATGGCTTTGACTGCAGTTTCAAATTTGAAAAGATTTTGCACGGAAGACCTTATTGCATTTGAATTGTTACAGAAATTTGAAATTGTAATTTCATATGTATGTTAATACTTTATGTATATACATACATACATACATATGTACACCTCTCTTGGGCGGACAAAATTTGCCGGACGGTGAGTGTCCGCCCAAGTGAGGTTTCACTGTAGTTGCCATTATCTACTTTACTAGACCGTCTATTGTGCTACAATAATGATTTGGTAAAATATAACTACTAGCTACCTATTAAGTTATAAGCAGATTGAATTACATGCACATACATACATACATAGGTATGTATGCGGTGGTTAACATCACCATGCATGCGCACAGGCACACGTTGGCGGTACACCCTTAGTGGAACGTATGCAAGTTGCTCGAGGTCATGTCAGAAATGAGTTAATATCTTTTGAACCATAAAAGTCTCCACCTTGAAATAAAATGCGTTTTTTAGATGAAAGTTCAGCGCATATTATGTATATTTTTTCGAAAATATTCGTTGACCCGATCAGTATGTAATAATGCTTTAAAAAATTTAGTTTGAATTCATTATTTTGATTTTGTAAAATTAAATATTTCTTTAACGCAGTTATAAAGTAAATATTATTACCTTCAAAATAAAAAAAAAATGAACAAGATACGACGAGCCGAACCAAAGATATGGAATTTTGAATGTGGGCATGTTTGCTTAACCATCGAATTTTTACACATGCAGATCTCTGAAAAGAAAAAAAATTTGCCAAAATCCTGATATAGGTGTTTACTTAAATTGCGAAAGGATTCCAAGAAATAAATTTGGTGTGTTTTAAAAATGTGAAATTTTTTTTTTCAACAAATCCGTACGATTTGTAAAATAATGACACATGTATGTATGTATATACTAACGTATGTTTTTCATTAATGGATGCACATATGCACATATGTATGTATGTATGTATGTATATATTTACTTTAATAAAAGACTTGTAAAAATTATTTTGGTTAAAAAAATTATGTAATATGGGAACTTTTAAGCCTTGATTTGGAAAATTACACTGGTCGACAAAATTTCAACAAATTTTTGTTACAGAAATAAAATTCTACTTTTCTAAAGGATTTCGGTGCGCTGAATCCAAGTCTGAAGTCAGATTTTCTGTAATACGTACAGTTTTTTAGATATTCATGCCCAAAGAGGCGAAAAACGCGATTTTTGGCTATATTCACTCCTCAATATCTTTTAAATTACTTACTTATTTTAAAAATTGATTAAAGCTATTGAAAGCTCGGTCATTTCTCTTGAAGACAAAGTTTTAATTTTTCGGATATCTAATTTAGGTATATAGTAATATATGTTTTTGCACAATAAGGTATTTTTCGTCGAAAACAACGGCAGCTTTTGTAGTATGTTATAGGCGCAATCAAATTTTGTAGTTGCTTAGAAGAATAATTTTTTTTATGAAGCCACTTACATACATCCATGATATAATAAACTGCCTAAAAGCGTGCTTCAAAATTTTTAATTATATTTGTATGGAGAAAATATTGCAAAACTAATGAAGCTTAATATGCAATATTGCAAGTTACAAGAAAGATATCTGAAATATTAAAACGGTTTCTTCAAGAGAAATGTCAGCGTTTTCAATAGTTTTAAGCAATTTTTAAAATAAGTAAGTAATTTAAAAGATATTGAGCAGTGAATATAGCCAAAAAACGTGTTTTTCGCCTCTTTGGGCATGAATATCTAAAAAACTGTACGTATTACAGAAAATCTGACTTCAGATTCGGATTCAGCGCACCGAAATCCTTTAGAAAAGTAGAATTTTATTTCCGTAACAAAAACTTGTCGACCAGTGTTATTTAAAATATCTAGAATTTAAAAAAATTAAATTTTATAACATACGACGGCTGTGACCTGCTTGGGTACCCATATATACATAGGTATGTATGTGAGGTAGGAATAGTTTTTAGTGTGTTAGGGTGGAAAATTTTTAAGTGTTGCTCTAAGTTTGGTGAATGTCCTTTTAAAAATTTTTTGCACTCTTCATTTTTGCAAACACATGTTTTATTTTCCATCACATGAAAAAAGGCATACAATATATTATTTTTTAGGACGCGGCATGTTGTTTTAGATGCAGTCGAGCAAATAATAGAAAACTAACTAATTGCATGTTGTACTTCTTGCACATTTCCTCGCAAATTTGGTAGATTTTTTTCAAGTAAAGGCTACCTATTTTTTTCGTCCTGAGTGGCAAAGAGTAAAGGCCAAGTTAGATGCAAATGAATATATGTACATATATATGTATGTATATTTACATAGTGGGAGATCGCAGAGCATTTGTGCAACATTCATAGACATATACATAGATACCCTACAAAGAAATTCACATTAATCGGGTATGCTTTCGGGATCACGCGCAATGTAGCATGCGACGGTGCAGTGAAATAACGCCCGTGGAATTAACGCCCGCGGGCGTTATTTCCCAAAAAAAGGAAATAACACCCGCGGGCGTTTTTTCTTTTCTTGAAAAAGAAATAGCGCCTGCGAATAAAACGAAATTAAACCCGTGGGTATTATTTCCACTCAGAAAGGGAAAGAACGCCCGCGCGCCCTATTCGGCGATGTGGGCTTTATTTCCCTTTCGAAAGGGCAATTAAGCCCGCAGACGGGGGTTTTTTTTAAATATGGTGTATTAGTGGGAAAAGCGCCGCAGGCGAAAAATTGGAATAAAAAATCGCGCGATATTTTATTCCAATTTTTCGTTTTTTTAAATATGGTGTTTGTTTTATTGGAAAAGCGCCGCAGATATATTTATTTTAAATAATATCCATTTAACTAAGCCTCTCTCAGTAATAACCCTGAGCCTCTCTGTCTCAGTAATTACTCGTAGGTATTATTTCTATTAAGCGGCGGAGTTGACACATATGTACATAATATTTGAATATTTAGAAGGGATTTAAAAAAAATTTAAAGAATCGAAAAATTGGAATTAAAAATCGCGCGATTTTTTATTCCAATTTTTCGCCTGCGGCGCGTTTTCCAATTATAATACACCTTACTCAGAAAACACGAAAAATTGGAATTAAAAATCGCGCGATTTTTTATTCCAATTTTTCGCCTGCGGCGCTTTTTCCCTAATACACCATATTTAAAAAAAAACCCGTCTGCGGGCTTAATTGCCCTTCCGAAAGAGAAATAAAGCCCATGGATCAAACGAAATAACGCCCGCGGGAATTATTTCTTTTTCAAGAAAAGAAGAAACGCCCGCGGGCGTTATTTCCTTTTTTTTTGGGAAATAACGCCCGCGGGCGTTAATTCCACGGGCGTTATTTCACTGCACCGCATGCGACTATTCTTAATTTTATCTAAATTACGTTGTTCATAATAAATAATTTTTAACAAATTGTATGTGTGTATAAGCATTTATACGTATGTATACATATGCCCATATTTAAGTATTGACAGGCCTAAAATTTTAATGACCGTAAATTATTGCCTTTTGGTGGGCTGTGCAGTTTCGTTGTCAGAGAATTATTCGCGTTAATGCAAATGATTGTATGATTTTGCAACTCAAACAATGGTTTTTGCAAGTTTAGGTAGCTGCTCAGATATTTTTGTGTTCCCGAGAGCATCCCGGATTAATTTGAAATTCTTTGTAGGGTATACATGTGTGGACATTTGCATCAGACCACCATTGTGACACATATCGCTCTGCGCTCTCTTACACAATCCCTCTCAGGATCCAGCTATACAGGTCGGCTCTTCAGATCAGCTGACTTCTTCTTCTTCTTCAACAGCTATCCAATTTCTCTGCTTCTGCATATTCTATACATACATTCGTGTTTACTGTTGGTCAAATTCTTCGTTCTCTGAGTTTCTCCATCATTCGCTTGTGAGCTGAATGTCAAATTATTTCGTTCTCCTTTCAGTTTTGACATTCCATTTGACATTCAGCTCACGGCATGTTTGTGTGTATGTATCTTGGACCGACCTGGTAATTGGATCATGATCAGTGTTGCCACTGAAAAAAAATTTTACCGACCAAATTACCGCCCAATTCCGCCAAAAAAGGCCCAAAAATCAGAAGGCAACTTAAAATGGAATTACATATTTATTTTTAAATACATATGTACATACTAAGTAATCTTGACTCCCACTCATTTAATTCAGAACTAACACTAGACTGTCGCCGATCTCTAAAAGAGATGGTCAAGCAGACCTGTCTGCACCTCGTGTAGGTCCCGGGACGTAGGGATATCAATGGCAATTGTAGGGCGGATGAACTTGCGAGGCAGGGCACTACCGAGCAGGTTCTTCCATAAGGCATAGGGATGCCTTAGCCACAAACGAGCTAATTCTTAAACAGCATGTCTATAAACTAGCAAGCGATAGATGACAACAGAAGCCAGTATGTCGAACATCAAGGCAAATCTGGCAGAAATGGGTTCACAAGCGATCCCATCAAATTGAGCGCTCAACAAAGTGAACTAACTTTCCCAACTCTAATAGATATACCAATAGTGTGTTTCACTAACTATAAAAGAACTTTACACGGGAAAGATAAAATGTTTAGCGTCCGAGAAATTGTCTCCACTAAAAATATTCATATTACATATCGGACCAAAATTGATTTTAGCCGCCCAACAGCCCAAAGTAAATTTATCGGACCAGATTTGGTCCGAAAGGCCCAATTTCGGCATCACTGATCATGATCCCTCTCATAATTTTGCTGCGGTCTGATGTATACACATTCCTATGTACATTAGGGTTGTTCAAATTAATATGAAGAAAATAAAGCTCTCCCGAAACATGCATATTTAGAGGTCAAGAAAATGTCTTAAAATGTTCAACTTCTTTTACATTAGTAATGCTACATATTTTTTGGTAAGTCCTTAGTCAACAAGATAAAGTTTCTTATCATTAAAATAAAATCACCTTGTCCCGCAATGATTTTTCGGTTCTAATTTTTTGGACCACCTTATGCATGCAAAAATGCTTTGCAAAAAATAGAACTCATATTGTTTATGAATAATAGCATCAAAACAGCCATATTCCGCAATTTGTTCGTTTCAAATTTTTTTTGGACCAGCTTAATGTACATATCTGTATGTATGTACATTAGAGTGCGTTTAAAATTCAAATTAACGATATTTTACTGTATCGCCCCCTCAATCTGTAGTAACATGGCTAAAGATATCACTCATAAATTTTGGTACCGATTCGTGGTGATTAAGGCGTGGCGCATTGAGCTCAAAATTCAGAAAACTCTATGAAGAGCCAAAAAATCAAAATATTTTTTTTAATTATCTAATACCCAAAATTAATGCATACCTAGGTAATACACTGGCGCTATTATAACTCTGACGTGTTTTATGGCCGAGCTTCTCTCTCTTTGTACACTAGCACAAATAGTGAACATAAGTACAATAGTTAAGGGCAACGCGTAAAATCGCGGAAAAATGAAATTCTATATTGCTAAATATTTATTAATTTCCACTGTCAATTCGGAAATCTATGTGGATAAAGGTTATTTAGAAACGTTCTAGTAGATTAAATTTAGAAGCTATACCTACCCCAAAAAAGCTATATCTGAACTATCGGTTGTATGGCAGCTATATGTTTTAGCGGTCCGATCCTGACAAATTTTGGTGACATTATTTAGGTCCATATGGGTACAAATACTCTAAAGTTTCAAGTTTCTCTAATATATGTATCTTGAGAAATACCTACACCTTGATTTTTAACTTTTAATTTTGGGTCGGCTTTCCATTATTCCAGCACGCCCTGAGAAAAATGACTTATGCAGGGCGGTAGAGGGGCTCTCACAGATCTCAAAACTGAAAACCAAACTTGCCGGAGGCTTATAGTTCCCGAGATATTCCTTCTTAAAGTTGTGAAAATACTATGCAGAAGGACATCACCGTGGCGGTAGCCACGGTTGGGGCACACGTCCGGACGGATGGCGTAGCCCAGGGTTATTTTTTATAAGCGCGGCCGAAGGCCGCCAACGCAGAAAAGTTTTTTTTTGCAAAATTTTCGCTAAACTCCATGTGTGGTGAAATTTGTATGGGAACTTTAACAGCAAATATCTCGGGAACTATAGGCCTCCGGTAGGTGGGGTCTTCAGTTTTGTGATCTGGGGGCCCACCTCTACCCTCCTAAAAAACCATTTTTTTCTAGCCGTGGGGGACTCGTCTAAAATTTTACCTATCTCGGAAACCATAAGCCTCCGGCAAGTTTGGTTTTCAGATTTGGGATCTGTGAGAGCTCCTCTACACCCCTGTATAAGTCATTTTTCTCGGGGCGTGCTGGAATAATGGAAACATTTCCCTTAATTTTTTCCTCATTCTTACACAGATTCGACAATATATGGCGAGATCCCTTGTCCTTTGTCTTTATTTAAATACAATTTTAAATATGTAGGTAGGTACCTATCTATCCATATTAAGATAAATACATATTAGGTAGGTAGGTACATTGTGTTTGCTTTTTTTGGCACGCTTTATGAAATTCCTTCACTTATATGTATGTATGTACCTACAAACATAAAGGAATATCTACCTACTAACGAGAATTTCCAAATTTCTGGGACACTACGCACATATATGTATGTATGTATGTATATTGTACACTCATATAAACCGCACTTTCAAATTTAGTAGCTAGCCAGCGTACGTACATACCAGTGGCGGATTATCGAACAAATTTTGGGACCATTGCCCCAGGGCCCCGGACTCAAGGAGGCCCATGAAAAAAATATTCATATGATAATATGATAGATTTTTATTTGTTTGCCCAACAAAATTAAACCACAACTTTTCTGCACTTGAGTGTTACGAACTTATCAATAATTTCATCAAAGTTTAATTCATCCAACAAGTTATTTTCAATGGAAAGAACTGATAGACTGTTCAAACGATCATCTCCCATAGTGTTACGCAAACAATTTTTTATCAATTTCAATTTTGAAAATGATCTTTCATCTGTAACATTAGTGACAAACATGCATAAATAAATGCGTAATAAAATGTCTAAATGCCAATCACGTTCGGTCTGTGTTCCATTTGGTAAAACCCGATGCAAATGATATTCAGAAAAGTTTCTTTGTCCAGATTTCTTTGCGATCAAATCAATATTGCGACACGACGAGGGACCTAAATAAGAGTATTATGTGTTAATTTTTTACTCTTATATTGAAATACCAACGATAAGTTGGTACGATTGATTGATTGAATTGAATAGGCCACAAACCTGGGTCATTTGAAAACACATTGGTGGAACTTTCATCAATTTTTGATACATTCACCGAACTTTCGACATCGTCTGGATTTTGCACACCTTCGATCGTGCTGTCAACATGTTGGAAATTAACCTCTTTTGACGTTGATGGAATTAAAAAAGTATCAGAAGTAGATTCACAAAACTCAGGATTGTCACAATTTGCTTCGTTTACAGTTGTCGTCGCATTAGCGAAGTGGCTTGTTAGTTTCGGTATTTTAGAAAGCAGTTGCTTATCGCGTTCGTCTTTATTTTTTTTTTAATTTGCTCTTTTCAGCTCCACTCTTATATTTTCTAGACTTATCCATGTTTACGAAATGACTATAACCAGTGTTTAAAAAACTTGAGTCGAAGTAGCAAAAGTCGTGAAAATGTTGATTATTTTTGATTTTACTTATCGTCGATTTTTAAAATGAGTAATTGCGTGTGCTGAAGTTTGATTTTCATATTTCACGACTGCTGCTGAATACAACTTGCAAAAGCAAACCTTACTTACTTTGACTTGTTGCGCTGACGAAATCAAAATCAAGTCAAAATCAAAATTTTTAAAAGGCACTACAAACACTACGACTGCTTTGTTGTTCAGAGCAGTAAGTTTAAGTGATAGCAAATGAAATCGACGCTACCAAACAAAACTGTACTAAGTCTGAAAACTGTGTTTTGCAGGAGAAGCTCTCAAAGTTTAAACTCAGATATGAAACTTCAGTTATATGCTAAGTATATTTTCACTTGTAACTTCTGTTTGTATTGAACGATCAACACCAAAACTCGACAATATCAAAGCTAGGGTACGCTTCATATAAAACCGTAAGAAAAAATAAAAATTTGCTGCGTGGTTTTTCATGGCAAGCTCTCAAAGTTTTTATTCTGTAAAAATCTTGAGTTGTATTATATGTACACTTTTGCTCATAACTTTTGATTGGATTGTCCGATTGATACCAAAATTAGACAGCATCTAAATTAAGACACGTAATACTTGTAAACGCCAAAAACGGGAAAATGTACTAAGTCGACTTGGTACAGTATTGTTTATAAGCATCGAAATGAAAGTTATTGCAGTTTTTTAAACACTGACTATAACAATAACCAAAAAAAATTTATAACGATCAAACTGTATTCTAATCGCAAAATATTTATATGGAAAAGGGCCCCCAAAAAAATTTCGCCCCATGGCCCACCAGATTGTTAATCCGCCACTGGTACATACATATGTTTATACTTCCAAAAGCAAAATCATATGTACATATGTACATGCATACATACATACACACAATAACAAAAAACCACCACTTCCCTTCACACGTATGTGTGTATCCACATATTTATAATAACATAAAAACACGTATCTACATGTCTATGCACAAACAGCGAGCACGTGTGTACATATGTATATATATGTATCACACTATTCGAATAATACTATTCGAATAATACTATTCGAATAATATTATTCGAATAATACTATTCGAATAGTAGTATTCGAATAATTATTCGAATATACGAATAAATTATTCGAATAATTATTATTCGAATTTCGAATACCTTTCGAATAAAAGGATTTTTTATTCGAATAATTTTTATTCGAATAGTCCCATGCCTAGTATATATTCATTGCATCCTTCTTGGCCTTTACTCTTTGCCTCTCAGGACGAAAAAATATCAGCTACATACATATGCGCATTTCTGGTATAAACATGCAAATGAACGCTACGATTAGCGTATTGTTCATTTTCGCTGCCAGCGAAGCACGAAATAGGTAGCGTTAGGTTTGTGTTCTTTCGCTCGTTTAGGGTTCGGTTTGTGTTTGTTTCAGGGACTGTAACGGTTATGAGTTATATCCAAAAAGTTGATTTTTAATCATTATTTGCTGAGTTTTATTTTCTGCTCACAAAATAAAAGTTATTTCTTGAGTTTTATTTTTCCATCAGAAAATAAAAGTTATTTCTTGATTTTTATATTTCCCTCAGAAAATAAAAGTTATTTCTTGAGTTTTATTTTTCCATCAGAAAATAAAAGTTATTTTTTGAGTTTTATTTTTCGATCAGAAAATAAAAGTTATTTTTTGAGTTTTAATTTGCGATCAGAAAATAAAAGTTATTTTTTGAGTTTTATTTTTCGATCAGAAAATAAAAGTTATTTTTTGAGTCTTATTTTTCGATCAGAAAATAAAAGTTATTTTTTGAGTTTTAATTTGCGATCAGAAAATAAAAGTTATTTTTTGAGTTTTATTTTTCCCTCAGAAAATAAAAGTTATTTTTTGAGTTTTATTTTTAGATCAGAAAATAAAAGTTATTTTCTGAGTTTTATTTTTTTGCTCAGAGAATAAAAGTTTTTCAGTTTAATTTTGGCTGCAATTGTAGATTTTGCCATATAAATAGGTAAAGTAGATAAATATATTTATATTTTTTTTTATTTATAAACTTTACCTACGTGTTAATGTGGCAAAATCTACAGCTGCAGCTAAAATCAAACTGAAGAAACTTTTATTCTCTGAGCAAAAAGATAAAACTCAGAAAATAACTTTTATTTCCTGATCGAAAAATAAAACTCAAAAAATAACTTTTATTTTCTGAGCGAAATATAAAACTCTGAGCAGAAAATAAAACTCAGAAAATAATGATTAAAAATCAATTTTTTTATAAAAATCGAAAAAATAAAAGTTAATACACCTAGAGATAGTCTGCGTTACGGTGATTACATCTGTGTACTTCTTTTGCGTTTAGCATTTCTCCTTTAGTATGATTTTTTTAGTCAAAATTTAAAAAATAACGATTATTTGCAATCCCTGGTTTGTTTACATGAGCACAAACGCTATCGTAGCGTGCGCGTTTAGTTTTCTTTTTGGCGTAGCGTTTCCGTAGGGTTCAGTTTATTTGCGAACTCTGCTTTTAACCCCAAACCATTAACATTTGCAGCAAATATTTACTTTTCAGTATTTAACACATTTATAAAGCTTTCTATCTGTATTAAAGCTTTCACCGGCGCGGGTAGGTATTATAAAACTAGTAAGGAAGCCTAACAGCCCGTGAACAATTGACTTCTACCTCGCTTTGCTTCAGAGTTTTGCTTCGACAGTTCTGTTCAGCATGTGCTTTTCAAAGGGACATGTTCACAATTGAGGGGAAGCGAGTAAAGCAAAGTATTAAGTTAGCCATGTCTCAAATTTTTTACACTTTGACAAACATCTCCCCTTGTGCGTGTGTTTGTATGTATGTATATCTACACTTATTTTAGCGAATTCGCGCAATTTCGTGAGAAGTGAACAAAGAAAAGTAAAAAATAACATTCGAATAAGCAGAAAAAAGCAAATTCCCCAAATATTTTAACAAAAATCAGGTTTATAAAGCAACTCAACTCAACTCAACTCAACTTATGGGCCAAGACGTGGACCCGAATGAAAATTAAAGGTGGGAACTATGACTTCAATACAGAGATGTTCTTGATGTAATGCTCAACCTGGCTCCCTAGGTAAAGGACAATAAAACGGAAGAAGAAAGTCGAATGGAATGGACTGTTAATGGGAAAGGGAGGCAAGGGGAGAGAGAGAGATTGGGAGAGGAAAACGTAGAACGAATAGGAGGGGAAGAAACAAGGAGGGATAGCTAATGGAGAGCGATAGGGAAAGGGAACAGGAAATAAAAAAGGAAACGGAAATGAAAGGAAAAAGAAAGTAGAAAAATAAGAAAGAGAGAAGGACAGGAAACGGCTTAAACAATGAAGCATATTTGTAACTAGATTTTTTATACAAAGATTTTTCCCAGGAGCCCCATAGTGAAGTTATATCGCGAATAATTTTCTATTATATTTTAACCTCATAGCGAGCTCCAGAAGGCAATTTGTCGTGCTCCTCTGTCTCTTTCTGGTTTCTTTCTAGTTCTCTTTCTCTTCTCCTTTCCCTTTTATTTGCGATTCCTTTTCCCTTCATCCATTTTATTTTCCGTACACTTTCCTTCGCTTCCTTTCCTTCGCCATTTCCGTCCCTTTCATTTTCCCCTTTCTTTTCCTTTTATTCCTTCAAATGAGACAAGCTGTAGCGTAGAACTGAATTTCCGAACAGGTGGTAACCCGTTTTGTAAAATTTTAAATTAATTACTCATTTTCAGCTCAAGTCCTTTTATGTGGTACCTGAAATTTAAAAATCAAGCTAACTATGCAGGATAATTAAAGTTTTAAACAGGTGGCAACCCTTTTTGTAAAAATTAAGCCTTATTGTGGAGATCAAGCCGTTGTATTTGACACCTCATTTTCGAAGATCGAAATAACGGTTTAAAAGTTATGGTGCGTACAAAAAATCGCTTAAGCTGATGCCACATAGAACTTTGTGTTGCGCTACCTGACACTTTCTGCCTAACATCTGGGATAAAATACATATGTATCTCTATGCGGTTTCTCACATAACAAAAAGTAACGCAACGCCGAAGTTACGTAAAGCACAAAGTTGCCCAAATCTCAACTTTTGGGTGCGTTGAAATTTTTTTTCCAGTTTCCCTTTATTTCAAATGTAAATATACAAATTTAAATTTCATACAATTGGAAAATAATTTATTAGATTTTTATTTTCTTGTTTATTTTTTTTTTTTAATAAAATGGAGAATGACAGATTTTTCAAAAAATAAATATTTTCTGAGTGATGTTACAACGTTCATTGTGGCATAGTTTTTCAGTTTTGCGTTTTTTGACATAGAAAACGGCGTAACGCAAAGCGAAAAAAAGTTTTATGTGGAATCGGCTTTAGCGTAATATATCGCTAGCTTAGAGTGCAAACTGTGTAAGTCCGCTTTGATGAAAAAGTGTATTTTTATGTAGAACGCTAGAAAAATCAAATACGCACCACCCTAAACAAGTCTGTGATACTTGTCATTCTCCTCATTATTATTCAGTGATACGCAAATTGTGAAAGTCCAAAATATTTACATGAATAGAAAATTTTTTTTCGTTTCGAAATTTTTTTATTTTTTCTTTTTATGTCTCTCCTACAAAGTTTGAAAAAAGGACTTACCCAATTTGCTCTCTAATGCCTATATGACACTACATTTTTTCCCTGGTTTTTTTGGTTTTGAAAACCCACCGAAAGTCAAAATACAAAAACAATTCTTCTATAGGTTGAAAAGAGACAAATACTCCCTCAAAAATAATTTGATTGACATTAAACTTCAAACTAAATGAAAATAATATTTATTTCAAAAATTATTTTTTTTTGGAAATTTGATTTAAATTACTGAAATAAAAAAGTTATGAAACCCAAAGGGCAGGATAGCTTTGTATTCTGTGTTATAAAGGGAAGCCAGTACGCAATATAATTTTTCTTGCGGACTTCTTCTTTACCCTTACGGCCAAAGCAGAAGCTTACAAAAGGCAAATTTAAAATTTGTATTTCCATATATTTTTTTATTTTAAATATAATTTATTTTATGGTTGTCAAATTGGAAAAATTGTCAGAAAAAATGACCGAATGCCAAAAAACCTACTGAAATACAAGCTGGCTCGTTGGTTTTTAATCGCCTAGATGGTATTTTGTTTGGTTTTTTATACTCAGCTGTACTAGTACACAGAGTAGTGATGGGCGAGTCCGAGATGTTTTATTCGATTCTCTCGATTGTTGAAACATCTCGAATGCTCTCGATGGTTTTCATTCGTGTTCGAGTCAAGTCGTAAATGGCCGTCAGTCGAAACAATCGCTAAAACATCTCGGACTCGCCAACGATTCCTCTCGTTTTCAACCCTACAACATCTCGGACTCGCTGCAAAAAATACATAATATTTGTTGTTGCCGCTTGAATATTAAAATTGCTTTACAAAACATACAGAGTGGTACAAATCTATTGCTGTTGTTGCTACTCGTAAAATTCATTTGTTTCATAAGCGTCTCACTTCAGAAAATTTATTAATGTTTAAATAGTTAATTGTTATTATTATGCACGACACTGTTTAGTTGTGATTGCAATAACGCAGCGTCTATGTATAGCATATTTTTCAATTTGGTTAATTTATTTATGTATTTGCCTTACTTCCATTAAAAATCCTACTCTGAAAAAAATACCCGTAGTTAACTCAACAACTTTCCGCTGTTGAATCTCCGTCTTTGATTCAACAGCAAAAGTATTTGTTTTAACGGCAAAGTTTTTGATTCAACAACTTTCCATAGTTAATTCAAAGACGGGCGTTTTTGATTCAAAAATTCCCTTGCTGTTGAAAAATTTTGAAGTAAATAAAAAATAGAAAATTGTTTTTTTCAAACTCGTTCAATTAATTTAAAATTTAAATTTTAAATTTTCGGGAAAAATATTTATTTGTACATACATATATGCAATATATAATTACAAATAAAGGTAAGTCACAATAATGATATTATTTATATATTATTATAATATATTAAAATTATATGTACATACATATATACGTTGAAAAATTTATTTTGTATTTTCAGATTAATTATGTTTGATTATCCCGTTTTTCCGATAGCGAGCAATCGAACGAACCAAATCTGCAGGTAAAACTTGTCGGCGATGAGAAAATAATCAAGTTACTCTTGTCGTGGGAGTTATGTACAGGTGCATTGATGCAGTTCAATGAATGCGGTATCAAAAATATTGAACTGCTTGCAATGATGCACTCCCACGACATCGACGAAATATTAAATAAAAAAGAACTCATCGCCGACAGGATAAAATTCCGCAAACCTACAAATGTGGCGGTCGGAAAACAATAAAGAATGTGTTATGAAATAAAAAAAAATAAGTTGAGTTTATGTGTTTGTGTTTGTGTAAAAAGTCCTGCAGACAGTGATAGTCATTTGAGTCATTTGAGGCGCACGATTGATGGATAATTCTGTCACACACTGCCTACAAGTTTCCACAATTTTTATATGGACGGTGTGAAAAATGTGATGAGAACCTTTGTGTCCGTGTCTCTTTTCATCAATCGCCTTGTTCAAATGATGTATCAAATGACCATCACTTGTTTGGTGAAACCGGGCCTTAGTATTAATATTACATACTATGTAAACATATATATTATATAAAAAAAAATAATATCTATTATATTAAAAAAAATTACTATTGTTTACATTGATGTTAACTTAAAAGCGTAAGTATTTGCTTCAATGGTGCCCGCTTTTGGACCAAAAACTTTTGCTGTTAGTTCAAAAGCAAAAATTGTTAGCTTAAATACGAAAAGTATTTAAATCAACGGTGCTCGCTTTTGGACTAAAAAGTTTTGCTGTTAATTCAAAAGCAAACACTGTTAACTTAAATGTAAAAGTATTTCATTCAACAGTTTCCGTTGTTAACTTAAATACGAAAAGTATTTGAATCAAAAACGCTCGAATCTTTGAAACAACAACGGAGCGTTGTTGGGCACATTTCAACTGCGGAAAGTTGTTAATTTAACTGCAAAAGTCTTTGTATTTACAACGTTTTTTTTTCAGAGTACTTTCTTTATCAACAAACCTCATTCAGTTTATTTTATCAACTAAAACATATCATCAAAACAACAGCCGGCCCGCCGACTCGGAACAATCGCAAAAACATCTCGCTTGTGTAGTCGAGGAGCGAGTCAACTTTTGACTCGCTTGTGATTTTGCAACGATGGCGATTCTCTCGATTGTCTAAACATCTCGGACTCGCCCATCACTAACACAGAGTATTATAGTTTTGATTTCCTAACGGTGGATTGTAACAGAATGAAATAATCGAGATAGATATAGACTTATATATATCAAAATGATCAGGGTGAAAAGAGAAATCGATTGAGCCATGTCCGTCCGTCTGTGAGCACGATAACTCGCGCAAAAATTGAGATATTTTGATGAAATTTGAAATGTAAGTTGGTATCAAGACAGGAACGGATGGTATTGAAAATGGGCGAAATCGGACCATGACCACGCCCACCTCCCCTATATAGTAAAAATCGGAAATTTGGTATCTCAGTCACTAATAGAGCTAGAGTGATAAAATTTCACACACGTATTGACCTCAGGCCCTTATGAAGAAATATGGTGAAATTTTGGAAAATGGGCGGTGCCACGCCCACTTATTAAGGGGCAAATATTGAAAGTTTTATGAGTCATAACTCAGAAACCGTTGAAGATATATCGATGAAATTTGGTAGGCGTGATGTACTTACCTAGCAAATGTTTGGACGAAAAATTGCCAAAATCGGTTGACGACCACGCCCACTTTTATATATGGGTATTATAAAGTGACCTAATAAAAGCATTTTAAGCGATATCTCTGTCAAATATAAAGATATATCATTGAAATTTTATGGAAGGTGTCCAACTATGGACATAAAACAAAAAATACAAAAATGTTGGAAAATGGGCGTGGCACCGCCTCCTTTTAGAAGCAGGAATATACGAGATTTCTGAGCCCATAACTCGACAAATAATCGATATATTATGACGAAACTTGGTCTATACACTTTCACTACTTGTAGTAATACATGTTCAAAATTTTACCAAAATCGGTTGACGACCGCGCCCACTTTTATATATGTGTATCATAAAGTGGACTAATAAAAACATTTTAAGCGATATCTTTGTCAAATATAAAGATAATTCATTGAAATTTTGTGGCATGAGTTCTACAATAGATCGGAAACAAAAAATAGAAAAATTTCGGAAAATGGGCGTGGCACCGCCTCTTTTCAGACAAAGGAATCAACGAGATTTCGGAGCCCATAACTCAACAAATAATTGAGATATTATGACGAAACTTGGTTTATAAACTTTTATAACTTGTGTTAATAGACACGCAAAAATTTATTGAAATCGGTTTATGACCACGCCTACTTTTTAACAAAGATATTTCTGGAACACCCTTTGGGAATTTGTAACAAGACTTCTTTGTAACTAGAAGTCATAAAGGAATGAAATTTTGCACAAAGAATAATATTCATATGCGTAGTTGGATGACTGGTGGTCGCTGTGGTGCAGTGGGTAGAGTGCTCGCCTGCTATGCCAGAGGTCTCGGATTCAAACCACGGTCCGAGCCAAACAAATTTTTCTAATTAGTAAAAATCCAATTATTGGGTTTTTTAAGAGCAGCGGTCACCTTTCGGCAGTGGGCGGCATACCCTCCGAGAGTATTTCTGCCATGAAAAAGCTTCTCACAAAAAATGCATTCGCCGTTCGGAGCCGGCATAAAACTGTAGGTCCACCCAATTAGTAGGAAAAACAAAAAGGAGTACACCTCGAATTGGGAGAGAAGCTCGGCCATAAAACTCGTCAGAGTTATAATAGCGCCATTGTATTATATTATTAGTTGGATGACTGATAAAAATGTTGAAAACGGGCGTGGCTACGCCCACTTTATGCGGCACTCGCTTTATATAAAATACACCCTATATCGAACAAACGCAAACAAACAATGAAAGTATACAGCTGAGTGGCCGCTGTGGTGCAGTGGGTAGAGTGCTCGCCTGCTATGCCAGAGGTCTCGGGTTCAAACCACGGTCCGAGCCAAACAAATTTTTCTAATTAGTAAAAATCCAATTATTGGGTTTTTTAAGAGCAGCGGTCACCTCTCGGCAGTGGGCGGCATACCCTCCGAGAGTATTTCTGCCATGAAAAAGCTTCTCACAAAAAATGCATTCGCCGTTCGGAGTCGGCATAAAACTGTAGGTCCACCCAATTAGTAGGAAAAACAAAAAGGAGCACACCTCGAATTGGGAGAGAAGCTCGGCCATAAAACTCGTCAGAGTTATAATAGCGCCATTGTAATATTATATTATTATACAGCTGAGTATCTAATGTTCGATTCCACTCGAACTTAGGCTTCCTTACTTGTTTCAATATATCTTGCTCGCTTACACCAACGCAAAACTGTATTTGACCATCTCCTTCACACAAAAAACCTGGTAGAATACCAGAAAAAAAAACGTAGTGTCATATGGGCTTAAGCTAAGCTTTTTTTTTTTTTGAAAAATTATTAAAAAAAATATTATTAAATTTATGTACTACTTAGTCTGGCTAAGGAATATTTTTTTTTTTTTTCTAAAAAAGCAAAGTAAACGATCACACTTCGATCTTTAGCATGATCAATTTGCGATAAATTCTTTTTTAATCATCAAAGGGGCTCGAAAAAGATTCAGTTAGTTGATTTTTATATGACAAAAAAGTCCAGAGGGTGTGAATTTTTTTTTAGAGTGGGTTAAAGTTTTATGGTTTTAGCTGGTGGTGCAATCACAGGCACAACTAAATGGAAAAAAGGGCTTTGCACCGTTATTTTACAAACATCGAATCTCGTGCTTTCGTTAGCTTTTTGCTGCACACTCAGGCTTAGATTAATGCATTGAAAGCGATGGAATTTAGCGCATGCCTCGGTGTAGGCAGAAATGTGCCTGAGAGTCTACCACGTCAGTGCTTATGTTACATTTTTTTAGCGTTAGTAAAATGTTTTCAATAATTTATAGTTATTGTTAGTTTTGCTTCAAATAATAACCCAACAAACACTGAGGTTAGTTATCGATTTGAGAATGACTCGAGAACTAGCCTCATTCTCAAACCTCTAACGTTAGAGGACGACTCGAAAATCTATCGAGAATCATAGCGTTCTCAAACAAAAGGGTAACTAATTCTCAAATCGAGAAAATTATAATTCTCGAATCGAATTCTAATGTAGTTCTCTAATGAGATTCTAATCAGAATTTGCAAATACTTCCAATTGAAATGAAAAACAAAGCTTTGTCTCCTTTTACATGATTTTTTCATTGTTTAGATTTTATTAACGCAATATGTGCCTAAATTGCATATGATTATATATATTGACATGTATATGTTTACCACATTTATAAGAACTGAAATTTAAACAAAATTCAGTCTTATTATTTAAATTAAAGGTACTTCTTGTACTTTTTAATGGAAAACATTGTACTACGGTAATATTAACTTTACCATTTTTTAGTATCTAATTTCAATATATGTATGTATATTCAATATATCACAGAAATATATTGAGAATTGATAAAAGGCGTGAGATTTGGCTCCTTCTCTAATCACTCGCTAATCGAATTCTAGTGTAGTTTTCAACCCTAGTTATCGATTTGAGAATATGTAGAGAATTACACTAGTTATCTAAGGTAATCTCGACAAAATTTCTAACGTTAGAGACTGTCTTTGCTGGGTAAGTCGACGTAATCTTAAGTATTACTTTTCTAAAATGACGCACAAAATTATTTTCTATTTACTGGTGCCTGTCAGGCTTCACCTCAGACTTCAATTGATAAAAACTTTTTGAAGGATGTTTGTAGTTGAAATTTTATTTTTTTTTATTAATTCTTGATAAAATCGTTTGTTCATCATAATCACATGATATTTCTCCATAAATTACTAGATTAGGAGATAATAGCAATCAAAGCCATTTCGTTAAAGCTTCAGAGTTTTCGTGGAGGATTAACATAAAATATTCTTTTATTTAACCATTAAATTTTCCCAGTTTTCACACAGGGGTGAATTCAAATTTACATTATAACAAGTTAAACACCTTTTTAAACAAATTATAATATAGAATATTTTATTGTTGTTTTTGTAAGAGTATACGGTTCGCAGGGTAAATTTGAGCCTTGCAAAGAAATACCGTTGAAAATGTATTATCCTTCTGGATTAAAAAACGTTTTGCAATTAATAAAACCTTTATATTTGTACTAAAACAGGGATGGTTTCCGTAGTTTACAAAATGAGACCAGAAAATATAAGCCATTGAAATTGTGTCTGAGAGGCAACCACCTCAGTGGAATAGGGGGAAAAAATCACGTCAGTCGCAGAGGGTTAAATTGCAAACTAATAATAATACACACACACATTACCTACTGTTAAACAGTGCTATTAAAATTTATTCATTAAATTTATTGTTTTTATGTATTTTATTTGTTTCATTTTAAAATACAATTAAGGCGATTTAGAACTGAACAATCGTTCAATCTAGGAAAATATTAGTATTTACTGCCCTCCACAGAAAATATTGTCAATGCGTTCGTTCACTCTATGAAAATAGTAGAATCCATGGCGTGCCGCGTAGAGCACACCCATCACTTTACCCTCTAAAATACCGAATGCAAACTTAGTATTGAATGATGTTATATGTAAGTTTGCTGTTTTCAAATGTCTGTAATCGGTTGTATCGTATTGCACCGGGGTTGGGTAAGATTTTATTATTTCATATGTCGAATGTCCTCCGTCGAAACTCCAACCGATCACACTGATATTAGCGGGTTCCGGCAGAGGATCTCTGAACAAGTCTATTATTGAAACTGGGAGGTGACTGATCAAATTTACGTCTAGTTCAGCAATTCCAATAGAGCCAATATCTGGAAGATCCACATGATGTTTGCGTATAACAGGGTAACGTCTTCCAAACATAGGGCTTTTCAATCGAGAAACACCGGCCATCACGACGACATCATCGACATGCTCAAGCGGGTGCAGATTAGTGGTAATTACATGCTTTGTTGTAAATAATGCACCTGCGGCGTAATATTCATGTCCACGATATAATAATAATAATACAATGGCGCTATTATAACTCTGACGAGTTTTATGGCCGAGCTTCTCTCCCAATTCGAGGTGTGCTCCTTTTTGTTTTTCCTACTAATTGGGTGGACCTACAGTTTTATGCCGGCTCCGAACGGCGAATGCATTTTTTGTGAGAAGCTTTTTCATGGCAGAAATACTCTCGGAGGGTATGCCGCCCACTGCCGAGAGGTGACCGCTGCTCTTAAAAAACCCAATAATTGGATTTTTACTAATTAGAAAAATTGTTTTGGTGTTTTGCTCGGACCGTGGTTTGAACCCGAGACCTCTGGCATAGCAGGCGAGCACTCTACCCACTGCACCACAGCGGCCACGTGTCCACGATATATTCCCACCAAATACCTGGCTTCACTCTGATCTAACACCATATGACAATCACCACGTAACATTGCCAACACAACAGCGGGCAGCATTGATAAAAAAAAGCGGAAAAATTATACCGATGTGCATTTGGTTATTAACTTCAGTGGGTACACAGAGCCAAAAAGTTCACCTATAATCAAAGAGACTGCCATCTAAAAAAAGCTATTTGGCCAAGGAGAGCGAGAGGAGACAAAATTGAAGAAATTTTTGCTAGAAAATCTTCTAGATTTTAGCTTGAATTTCCTCTTAAATTTATTGAAAAGGATTCCGTCTGAAAACGAGGAGATAACTTTTTGTTTATTAATTTTGTATGTCATTTTGTCAAAAAAATTAAATTGTTAGAAGAAATCTGCTTGTTTTTATGAGAATATTTTTATAAAGCAAATCAATAAGGACATCCTCTAATTTTTACTAGAACCTTTTTGAATTTATTAAAAAGGAAAACTTTTTATTTTTAAAAGAGCCCTTATTTATTAAAATTTTGCTATAAACGTCTTAACATACGTACATGTATGGATATACTCGTACATACTAGAAATATGCATAACAATTATTGCATCCCAATAAACACAAAAGCGAGGATGATATCGTGGCGAATTCGAGATGAATTCGCGGAGGTGAATGTAATTTTTCGGACTTGTATCGAGTTCGCGATGTACTCGAGAAAAATCAATTATCTCAATAGCATTTATTAATTTTATTAAATCTTGCTTTACACGAAGAAATTCCCTGTTGGACTTTAAAACATTTACATACATGAAAACTATTAAGTCGATGATGATGATGGTTATGCTAGTTTTGATCATTATGGCTGTAACCAGTGATCACCATCACCATAAAAATATGAAAATACGGTGTCTAGTTAGATTAAATTATTCAGTATTATATATCGTCGTACCATACGAAAGCTAGTACTTTCAAAATTTCTTACGAATAAATTATTGGTAAGAAATTTTGAAAGTGCCAGTCTTCGTATGGTACGACGATATGCATTTCACTACTAGTACCGCTATGTACTGGTTCTAGTCGCTTTGAATCGATTTCTAGCTAGCTTCCCGGCAAGGCTGTCGGCCTACGGCTATGTGACCTAAAACCCAGGCTAACAATCCGCTGTGGTGTAGTGGGTGGAGTGCTCGCCTGCTATAACATACCAGCGGTCTCGGGTTCTAGCCACAGTCCGGACAAACACCAAAAAAAGTTTTCTAATTAATTAGAACTCAATTATTGGGTTTTCAGAAATAGCTATCACCCCTCGGCAGTATTTAAAACTCTGCTCAAGCGACTCAAAAGCTCGGATGATATCGTGGCGAATTTGAGGCGGATTCGCAGAAGAAGATTTTCTAAAATGTATTCGCCAATGAGCCTAAATCTCGAATCGCCAACGATCCGAGAATATAAAAATGCGCGAATCGCTAATGAGGGGTGACTCGCCTGGGAATTCGGATTCGCCGATCTATTGTCGCGAACTATCGCCGCGATAATATAATCAGAGAAGCGAACTCGTCTCGAATTCGAGGCGAATCCTTTGTGTTTATTGGGATCAGCCACTTTTTTTGTATGTGTGCAATAACATGTTCAAGAAATTAAAAGGGAGAACTTTTTATTTTTAAAAGAGCTCTTATGAGTTTCCTCCGTTCGTCAATTTCACTACGGCTTTGCACATTTCTACAATTCTCAAACGATTAGTGAAGCACTTGGTATAAAGAGTTTATTATGTCCATCTGCACTTATATGAAATGAAATGTTGCCCTTTGTCTGAATAAGTCCTAGGAAAGTAAATTATGTTTTCCAATGAAAATCAAGATTCTCTTCTTAATAATATTAAACAGGGTTTCTTCTTAATTTTACAGGTTATCTGCTAAATTTATGTGAAAAGGTTTCCATATTTATTCTAGGAGTCATCTTCTTAATTTTATATAATAAGTTTTCATCTTAGTTTTATAGGTTATCCATTAAATTTTACTGAAAATGATTTCATCTAAAATCCACGGGTTATCTTCTTAATAATATTGAAAAGGTATTCAAATTAGTTTTACAGTATATCTACTTAGTTTTATTAAAATGAGATATCCAGTCATAATAAGACGGGCATCTTATTGGAGAGAAAGCGTAGAGAAATCCGCTAAACTTTGTTCTGATTTACAGGGCATTTTAGGTGGTTTTTTGGCTCTGTGTAGGTACTTATGAAGTATTAGGAAGGAATTGTCCCCCTTATATACTAAAATCCAGCAAAGGTTTTGAAGCAAATGCGTAATATTTAACTATTTGGAGACACCTGAACAAACAAGTAAATAATTTCACTTGATTAAATTCCAGTAGACTAAGTACACGTGTCTGTACATATTTGCAGAGAATTGAGCGAAAAACAACTAAAGCCGCGGCTGACTTCCAATTAAATGATACCTTAAGCGGCTTTTAACCACTAACATGCGCTGCAAATATTTACTTTTCAGTATTAAACACATTTTGAAAGTTCCCCATCTATATTAAAGCTTTCAACAGCGCGTGTTGGTATTATAAAACAAGTAAGGAAGCCCAAGTTCGAGTGCAACATTGGAACCAGTGATGCCGAAATTGGGCCTTTCGGACCAAATCTGGTCCGATAAATTTACTTTGGGCTGTTGGGCGGCTAAAATCAATTTTGGTCCGATATGTAATATGAATATTTTTAGTGGAGACAATTTCTCGGACGCTAAACGTTTTATCTTTCCCGTGTTCTTTTATTGTTAGTGAAACACACTATACGCATATCTATTAGAGTTGGGAAATTTAGTTCACTTTGTTGAGCGCTCCATTGGTGAGCGCTCTCTTCAGTGAACTAGTTCACTTTAGTGACTGCATAGGCTATCCAGGAAGGAAGTCCCAAGAAAGCGTTGTCTGCCGCTGTTAAGAGCAGAGCAAAGCAGTGGCAGATGAGGTGTTCGATTGTCTCCTCGCCTCATCATCTTTCAAGCTTATGCAGCATCTGCGGTAGGATGCACCTTGCCTCTCTGCGTGTTTCCCATGAGGCAGTGTCCTGTGATTACCACCACAAGGTTCGAGATGTCATCTCTCCTTAGAGTACTTATTTGATGGGATCGCTTGTGAACCCATTTCTGCCAGATTTGCCTTGATGTTCGACATACTGGCTTCTGTTGCCATCTATCGCTTGCTAGTTTATAGACATGCTGTTTAAGAATTAGCTTGTTTGTGGCTAGGGCATACCTATGCCTTATGGAAGAACCTGCTCGGTAGTGCCCTGCCTCGCAAGTTCATCCGCCCTAAAATTGCCATTGATATCCCTAAGTCCCGGGACCTACACGAGGTGCAGACAGGTTTGTTTGGCCATCTCCTTTAGAGATCGGCGACAGTCTAGTGTTAGTTCTGATTTAAATGAGTGGGAGTCAAGATTACTTAGTATGTACATATGTATTTAAAAATAAATATGTAATTCCATTTTAAGTTGACTTCTGATTTTTGGGCCTTTTTTGGCGGAATTGGGCGGTAATTTGGTCGGTAAAATTTTTTTTCAGTGGCAACACTGATTGGAACATTGGATACTCAGCTGTACGCTCTCATTGTTTGTTTGCGTTTGATGGAAACATGCTGTATTTTGTATAAAGCGGGTGCCGCATAACTGCTTGCCCAGAATGTTGTACTACAGCTACGGACTACATAGCTTACTACATCAGCTGATGACTGATTTTGTGGCAACGCTCGAAAACGTGAACACAATGGTGTAGCTCAGTGTATCTCATATATGTCATCTTTTTTATATTTTTGTACAGGGGATTCCTTAAATTCCATAAAAACTCTTTATTTTTTACAAGTTCAATTCATTTTTCCGTTTCTTCGTCCTTCATTTCGAATTTCCGTCATTAAAAAATTGAGCTGTCACACTGTAGCGCGCTACAAAGTTAAAGTTAACTCTACTTCTACCACAGCCACAACTACACGCTACAGACACAGCTACACATTGTGGGCATTGCAATGCAATTGTACTGTTTTAACTTTTGACAGCTCTTACTACGTACTACAGCCACACCATTCTGGGCAAGCAGTAAAGTGGGCGTAGCCAGTGTTGTCATCTCTAAATTTTAAAGTGAAGTGAATCGGCTGATAAATCGAAGTGATTCGAAGTAAATCGAAGTGAAGCGTGGCTAAATGGTTTTTCATACGTTTCCCGCGAGGTCAAGAAAATTTTGATCGTAAAAACGGAATAATATATGCATTTTGTTTTTAAGTATCACCTCAAAGAAAAACTATTAAATACTTTTTGGTTGCTTGTTTTTCCGACAGCGTAGGAATATGATGTATTATGGAACGATCCTCCGTCATCCCTGAAGATGGCGCATATTAGCCGAAACCGGTTTGTCTCCAAACCAAACTTGACAAGGGATGACGGAGGATCGTTCCACAATACATCAAAAACTATTAACACTACATATGTATAAAATAAAATGCTTTAATTTTTAACGATATGTTATTTTTATTATTTCTAACAATGCAAAAAAAATCCATCAAGTTCAAATTCACGTACATATGTACATACATTATGTACATATATATATATATGAATGCAGCATATTCAATTGTTTATATTGGTTCATGTATATAAATACGAGATCTTTTTTATTCCTGGACCCTCACTCTGTAGTTCTATTCGAAAGTGAAATTAGATTCGAAAGCACATTCGTAAACTGTAGAATATAGTTTATATGGAATATGGAAGTTTCTTTCGAATCGAACTACAGAGTGAGGGCATTGGATAACGAGAATGTACTAAGTATTCGTTTGTATACTTAAGTATGTGCTTGTAAAATTATATTTTATTTAAGTATAACAGGTACTGATTATAATTCATTCATGTAAAAAAAATTTAACTTATACTTAAAATACCACACGGCAGGGTAGAACAAATTTTAATACGAAGGACAGACCATTGCAGAATATCAAAGTTCAATGCTTCACTAACAAGTATCTATGAAACCCAAAATCGATCAATGGTAACTTTTTGAGAAAATCACGATTTTATATATTTCATGTTTCCGCCACAGTTCGAATTTTTTCGATTGGTATACCCTTTCGCATAGCTTGAGGATGACAAAGTTTATGCTTTCTTTATCATCTTCAAGCTATCTGAAAAGGTATACCAATCGAACAAATTCGGACTGTGGCGGATATTAGGTTCCGGCAAAACATGAAATATATAAAATCAAGGTTTTCTCAAAAAGTTACCATTGGGCGATTTTGGGTTTGACAGATACTTGTTAGTGAAGCATTGAACTTTGATATTCTTCAATGGTCTGACTTTCGTATTAAAATTTGTTCTATCCGTTATTTGCCAATTTTTTTTTTGCTTCGAACTCCACTCCGGGGCCCTGTGTCAAACCCTTAAAAAAAGCGAAAAAACAATAGAGATAAGAGAAGCTTTTAAAAAAATCGATTATTCATCTCAATGCGGGATGCCATATCTTATGATTGTATAAACATTTACCTCTTGCATACTTGCATATGCAACTTTTATTAGAATTTGTAAGAATAAATTATAAAAGTAAGTTAATTCTGATTGGTCAAAATCGAAGTGATTTGGGGAAAGAGGAAGTGTCGAAGTGACGGGCATAAAAGTGAAGTGAAATACTTCGATCGAAGTGAAAATGACATCACTGGGCGTAGCACAGTGGCCGATTCGCCTTCGCTAGCGACGGAGAACTAATAACTTCCGCCATTGCTATTGCTTTACTGGCTGCTTGTACAGTGTTATTGTTCATCTAGTTCTTAATTGCCTTAGTTTTTTATACTCAGCGGCACTAGTACACAGAGTATTAATATTATATCTTCACTTCCATGAAATAATCGAAATCGATATGGACTTATATATACATATCACAATGATCAGGTTGAAAAGAGAAATCCATTGAGCCATGTCCGTCCGTCTGTCCGTCCGTCCGTCCGTCTGTAGATACGCACTCTAACCCGCGCAAAAATTGAAATATTTTAATGCAATTTGGAATGCATGTTCCTATCGGGACTGGGACGGTTGGTATTGAAAATGTGTGAAATCGGTCCATAACCACGCCCACTTTCCTTATGCATATATCTAGTATACATCGAAAATTTGATATCTCTGGGGTGATAAGATTTCATCCACGTAATGAGCTGTGGTCCTTATAAATAAATAATAGCTTAAAAAAACTAAAAAACACGCTTTAATCTTAAAAATGGTACTAAAAATTGAGAAATAATTTAATTAGAAACAAAATGATGTACGAAAATATAAGTATTTAAGGAAAAGCGTGGGGGTGCTCAGTATGTCAAAACATATTTCAAAACGCTGTTTTTTTTACTAATATTTTTATTTTGACTTTTTTGAGATTTCATATAACGTACTGTTTAATTTCGCAACTAGGTATTTATATTTTTTTACTAGTTGTACGAATCGAATATTTTCATGTTCAAATATTATTGAGCACCCCCACGCTTTTCCTTAAATACTTATATTTTCGTTCATCATTTTGTTTCTAATTAAATTATTTCTCAATTTTTAGTACCATTTTTAAGATTAAAGCGTGTTTTTTAGTTTTTTTAAGCTATTATTTATTTTAAGCTATTATTTATTTTTAACTTTTTAGTGAAATTTTTCATTAAAGGATGTTTTATGTGGACGCAAGAATAAAAGTAAATTTTTCACATACATTTTTTCCTTATAAAAAAAAACATTGGTCGTGGGAGCTCAAAAATGAAGCCTAAACGAAAAAATATCAACTAATATGTACTATGTGTATCGAAGCAAAACTATTTCAGTTTTTAATCGGAGATATGCTCTTCTTTATTCAGTCAGCGCTCCAAAATATTCTCATTGTCCTATAATCACTTCCATATTTTTCTTGTATACGAAAAATAGTAAACAACTTCTTGAAAATAAAATAGCGAAACACATGTGAAAGTTACTAAGAAACCAACAGCGAAAAAATAACCTATTTTGGTAATTACCAAGTTCGGCAGCCGTGCTATAAATAGAATTTGAACAAACAAAAACAGTTCTTGCTTTGCATACATACCCTGCAAAAAAGTGTGCGACGAGTCTCTAAAAAGATTTGTCCGGGAGCGCTCTCTTTCGGGTACAATTAGTCTACAATTGTTCCCAATTGTACCCGAACGGGTACATATGTATACTAATTGTAGACGAATTGTACCCGAAAGGGTATCAAACGGGTACAATTAGTCGCACAAATGGATGTGTCGCATTTGCTACCGGTTCGGGTACAAAACGGGTACAATTGTGCGCTTTTGCTACCCGTTCGGGTACAAACTGGGTACAATTAGTCTCTTCATAGGACATGCTCAAACAAAAGAGAACACTTCAACCCATATAAAGAGATACAAATGGGTAGTAATCGCATGCTCCCTTGCGAGTTGTCCCGGATGTATCCCGGAGTGATCGCATTTTTTGCAGGGTATGTATGTACGTGCGATTGTTTTTATTGCAAACACAACAACAAAAACACAAAACCAGTTCTTGCTTTGCATACTATGTATGTACATGCGGTTGATTTCATTGCAAATACAACAACAACAAAACAGAAAGCTTCAAGCTTCATTTTTGAGTGAATTTATGCATAGAGTTTATCGCCAACGCTATGAGCGATCGCTGGCTGTTGTGCGTTAGTTCGCTAGCTATTTGATAGCCATGGGTAATGGCGCAATTTTTTTGGCGCTGATACAATAACTCCAGCGCCACTCGTGGCGCCAACTCACGGTACTGGCGCAATAACACCTTTAGCGCAATTGTCATGGAATAATCGATAACATTTTTTCGCTTGTTACTGTCACCATCCCCGTTTTATTTCTTTTGGCGCAATTCTGTTTACATATACGAGGGCACAAGTAATTTAAATTTTCATAATCATTTGGAAACATATTCCGTATATTTGTGAAAATATGCTGGAAATTAGAGTCACATAGATCACTATCAAGCATACATAATTGTGACGGTGTCATATATATATACTATGGTGCTGTTATTGGCGTTGTGGTTGCGCCATTTTACACTAGCGCTATATTGGTGCTGGTGTTAGCGCACGAAATTGAGTCGGTTTTATATTACAAAATTGAGTTGGCGCATTTCTCAAATCGGCGTTAGCGCAATAACGCCAGGGTTGGTGTTAGCGCAATTGCGCCGCGCAGCGCAGTGTTACCCATGCCTACTATTTGAGTGGTTATACGTTTTTCTTTGAACATTTGTTTGTGATTTGAGAAGTATGTATTTTTGAGCGTTCGTGAGTGAGTTTTTCCGTACCCTGAAAGCTTGTTACTTATTGGCTTATATACGGGAGTGAATTGAAATTCATAGAGGCTATTTTGAAGAAAGGTAACATAAAAGCCGCAATGAAGCATAAAGTATAATGTTGAATGTCCTACTATATGATGCCGTTGGGCTGTTGATGTCATGTTTCGAGTCCGGAGGAGAATAGAAATAATAGAGAGAAAACAAAAAAGTGAATGTTTGGAAGATATAATTATTTAGTTAAATGTTGCAACTTTTAGGATGGGATGAAGTTACATACATACATACATATATTCATACATACATACAGGTGAAGCTAATAAAAGCGTGTTAATAAATATGTTGAAATTTTGGAAATGGGCGGTGCCACGCCCACTTATTGAAGGGCAAACATTGAAAGTTTTACATATCATAACTCAGAAACCATAGCAGATTGTACATATATCGATGAAATTGATAATATTTGGACGAAAAGTTGCCAAAATCGGTTAACGACGCCTGAGTAAAAGATCACCCTATTTCAGAATTTATTTCAACAACGTCCTATTTCAGAAAATTCTTCCAAAACGCCCTATTTCAGAGAAATATATATACACTTAACACGTATTATGTTTCATACAAAATTTTCATTTATTTATCTTAATGAGTTTCCAGTTTATTTCAGGGACCCAACCAGTTATGACTTTTATGATAAAAGTTACGATCAAACAGTTATTTTTCCAGTTTATTTCAGGGACCCAACCAGTTATGACTTTTATGATAAAAGTTACGATCAAAAATTTATTTTTTACTTTAATTTTTTTCGGCAAAAATAAAAGGCAATTTGAAATTACAAAGAGACCGTTAGCCCAACTAAGGTAAATTTGGTATCAGTGGACTCGTCGTAAGCCCTAGATTCCAACGACATATAATATATGTGTATACATACATACAATTATATACATATATTATGACCAAAGATGTAATATACATATTATGTTATTGTATGGTGAAGCATTTCTTAGAAAACAAAATTGCCAAATATCAAAGATATTTCCCAGAAACCTAAAAGTTACACTCAGAGGTGTAATTGTTATAAGAGAAAAAATAAAAATCAAAAAATAATTATTATTATTGAAAGAAATATATTTTAAAAGTCTTTCCATAATACTTATTTCTGAGATATTTTTTTTAAAGTATTTTTGTAATTATTATGAATGAGAAATTTCGTTTTATATCTTCAAACCCCCTTATTCATAAAAAATATCAAAGGTTTATAGAGCCTTTT
Source organism: Urophora cardui (assembly GCA_960531455.1). NCBI lineage: Eukaryota > Metazoa > Arthropoda > Insecta > Diptera > Tephritidae > Urophora > Urophora cardui. Next base: position 6,848,038 of record OY482674.1, read on the forward strand.
AAATGGCATCTCCATATGTTCCTGTTCTACAACATTCGCAACCATCAATGCCGAAATGTAATATAAAGTTTTCTGAAATGGTTTTTTGAAAAATTATAACTTTATGTACTATTTAGTTTGGCTAATGAATATTTGTTTCTAAAAAAAAAACAAAGTAAACGGTCAAATTTCGATCTTTATCAAGATCAATTTGTTATAAATTCTTTTCTATTAGTCAGTAAAAGTGATCGAAAAAGACCCAGTTAGGTTATTTTTATATGACAAATAAAAAATTACTTTTCAATCGCTGGTGTTAATAATTTTCGCGTGTTATAATCGCGGAAGTGATTAAACAGTTTTTAATCTTCGAAGGGGACTCGGTATAGTAAATTTTCAGTTTTCTTCCAAATGCTATGTGGGATAGAGCCAGACACGTGCGCAAAAGATATCCGCGGAGGGGGTTCAAACTCAAGTTACGTATCTATGAAAAAATGTAAAAAAAATGTCGCTGTTGTCACAGGAAAAAATGCCCTAACTCGAAGCACTTTGTTGACATTTGGAAACGCATCTTCATTACAAATATGGAGTAATTCAAGAGAATTTTTTATTTCCTTTCCGGCAATGAGCTTCGGCCAAAGTTGTACTTCGTTCATCCAGACGTCACGGGAATCGTCATGCAAAATTGAACAGTATGATTGGAATAGTTGAGAGCAGGACTCTTCTTCAAAAAATATTATTTTCATGTTGGGAAAAAGGCAAGCGAAATTTTATAAAATATTAAGGTGATTCAAAAATCGATCTTGCAGTTGTGTCAGATTGTTGTACGGAAATAATCTGCAGCTGAGTTTGTACGTTGGAACGTTGCGTCTGTTTGGGTCGGTTTCGAAGCAATCCGTGGTTTTCGCAATTCAATTTCATACTCCTCGCTTATTTCGCTCCCGGTTTTGAAAATTTGTCTGAATTCCACCTTGACGTTTTCTCTTCTTTCCATCAAAACTTGTTTCGCAGCATCAGCCAATTATTATATACCTATAATAATATAGGTATAAATATTCTCTAGAATTCCCAGACAGTTTTTGATTTCCGTTATATTGCATGCAGAGCTTACCGCCAAATTGAAGCTATCAGCAGCGCAGTGGAAGTAGAGCGCGAGTGGATAAGGCTGATTTTCCTGTGTTGATTTCATCAGGCCTTAAGGAGCACTCTCTCTTTCTGAGAGCACACGTTATTCCAAAGGCTTATCCGCCATGCGAAATAAGGCCTAGCTCCTCTAACCGCCATCCTAACCTTGCCCGAAGAAATTATTACTGTTACCTTATTGTGAAAAATGTAAGGTAACAGTGCACCAGATCGACAAAACTGACTTAGTGAAAACAAAAAACAGCAACTGTTTACATGACCTCTGTCCATTGCCCGCCCCTCCTCACCATCATGCTACATCAGCAGCGCCACATCACCATCCACGCACCAATATCACATCCACATCTACAAATCACATCATCACATTCAATATTGGAACATATTATCACACCACACTTTACAACATCTATTTACCCCACACACCTAACACACACACATATTGTAATACACCACACACAAAACAAGTGTCAATATTGTTAACAACAGAAACAAGTAAGGAAGCCTAAGTCCGAGTGGAATCGAACATTAGATACTCAGCTGTATGCTTTAATTGTTTGTTTGCGTTTGATGGAAACACGGTGTATTTTATATAAAGCGAGTGCTGCATAAAGTGGGCGTAGCCACGCCCATTTTCTAAATTTTTGTCAGTCATCCAACTAAGCAAAATTTCATCCCTTTATGAGTTACAAAGATGTCACGTTAGAAATTCCAAAAGGGTGTTCCAGAAATATCTTTATTAAAAAGTAGGCGTGGTCATAAACCGATTTCAATAAATTTTTGCGTGTCTATTAACACAAGTTATAAAAGTGTATAAACCAAGTTTCGTCATAATATCTCAATTATTTGTCGAGTAATGGGCTCCGAAATCTCGTTGATTTCTTTGTCTGAAAAGAGGCGGTGCCACGCCCATTTTCCGAAATTTTTCTATTTTTTGTTTCCGATCTATTGTAGAACTCATGCCACAAAATTTCAATGAATTATGAGCCTGCCGAAAAACAAAAGTCTGAAAACAATAACAAGCATTGCCTGTACAAAAGCTTTGCTTGTTAATAGCTTTAGAACTTTGTACAAAACAAAACACACAATCGCACCAACATACTAGGTAGCAAAGGCAGAGTGTCATTAAGCTACTGTTGTTGGTATGTGGATTGTAATGGAGGGAAAATTGAAATTTAAGCGAAACAAAGCTGACGGCGGTGGTAGTTCAATGGGATAGACATGTGACTACCAATCGAACGACTTAAGTTCGATTCTCGGTTGAGGCCGCTTGAAGAAGTCTGATGAGGGGATGTGGTGGTCTCCGAAATGGATCCATAACTTCTACCAAAAAAATTTTTTCAATTTTTGTTCATTAAAAAAATGGCCAATAGCTCATTTAAATTCACATAAAATAATTATTAGAATTAGAAAACGGCCATATAAATACAAACGTGAATTATCTTTATATTTGACAAAGATATCGCTTAAAATGTTTTTACTAGGCCACTTTATGATACCCATATATAAAAGTGGGCGTGGTCGTCAACCGATTTCGCTAAAATTTTGAACATGTATTACCACAAGTAATAAAAGTGTATACACCAAGTTTCGTCATAATATATCGATTATTTGTCGAGTTTTGGGCTCAGAAATCTCGTATATTCCTGCTTCTAAAAGGAGGCGGTGCCACGCCCATTTTCCAAAATTTTTGTATTTTTTGTTTTATGGCCATAGTTGGACACCTTCCATCAAATTTCAATGATATATCTTTATATTTGACAAAGATATCGCTTAAAATGTTTTTATTAGGTCACTTTATAATACCCATATATAAAAGTAGGCGTGGTCGTCAACCGATTTTGGAAATTTTTCGTCCAACCATTTGCCTAAGTAAGTATATCACGCCTACCAAATTTCATCGATATATCTTCAACGGTTTCAGAGTTATGACTCATAAAACTTTCAATGTTTGCCCCTTAATAAGTGGCCGTGGCACCGCCCATTTTCCAAAATTTCACCATATTTCTTCATAAGGGCCTGAGCTCCACACGTGGGTGAAATTTTATCACTCTAGCTCTATTAGTGACTGAGATACAAAATTTCCGATTTTTACTATATAGGGGAGGTGGGCGTGGTCATGGTCCGATTTCGCCCATTTTCAATACCATCCGTTCCTGTCTTGATACCAACTTACATTTCAAATTTCATCAAAATATCTCAATTTTTGCGCGAGTTATCGTGCTCACAGACGGACAGACGGACGGACATGGCTCAATCGATTTCTCTTTTCACCCTGATCATTTTGATATATATAAGTCTATATCTATCTCGATTATTTCATTCTGTTACAATCCACCGTTAGGAAATCAAAACTATAATACTCTGTGTACTAGTACAGCTGAGTATAAAAAATTAAAGCGTGAATAACGAGTATTCATGAACGTTGATGTGTAAACAATTTCGAAATAGGATTTCTATTCCCTTTGCCTTATTCTTTTTTCCCTGGTTTTCTATGGATTACAACGCGACTGTCGTTTTTATAATTTTTTTTTGTCATTGTCACTGCTACATTTTGTTGTTTTTCTTTGTTTTGGTGTTTGGTTTTTGATTTTTGATTTTTAATTTTTGATTTTTAATTTTTGATTTCTGATTTTGATTTGCTTTGTTTTGTTTAGCTCAGAAACATGCAAGATCATTTGGGTCCACGTTCGACCCATATCTCGGGGCTCCGTGTAGAAATCCTGCTCAAAACCTTTCATTTGATACCAACATTGCTTAAAAACATTCAAGGATCATCAGGGTCCTCGTTTTGACCCATATCTCGGGACCCGGCCTAGGAATCGTAAGGAGTAGAGCTCCGTGTAGGAGGCCTGCTCAAATCTTTCATTTAATACCAATATTGCTTAGAAAAATGCAAGATTATCCGTTTTGACCCGTATCTCCAGACCCGACCCAGGAATCATAAATAATAGAGCTCTCTGAAGAAGGCCAGCTCAAAACCTTTCCTTAGATACCAATATTGCTCAGAAACATGCAAGATCGTCCAGGTCCTCGTTTGACCCATATCTCTCCATAACTTCGCTTCGCTTCGTTGCTGTTGTTGCTGATATTTGCATTTGCACGACTATGCATGCAAGCATTTGTAAGTACATGTCTACCTACCTACCTACCACTGACAATGCCAAGCGATTCACACGGACGCAGCAGTGCACTAACACAAAGGTCATTTACGGTTTACGTTTACGCGTAACTTTACGCGTAAACTTTACCTGTTTTTCGAAATTACTCGTAGCTACAGCAAAGATGTTTACACATCAAAAAACACAATTGTAAGACCGCCAACGAGTAAAGACGCTCACAATAAAATCTAAATACATTCAACGTTTTAAACCGAAGTTTTCTCCCGCCTTTTAATTTTTTTCCCAAAAATCCGTAATACGAAAAAGTAAGTACTTCTGTCCCTGAACCGCGAGTGCAGTGCAGTGTCCCAAAAAGGAAGAGTGTCCACTTGTTCAGCAACAAAGTACAAATCTTAGGAAAGCGTAAATTTAATGGAATTTAGACTGCAATATATATACATATATAAAATTGTAGGGGGTTTGCCGCTGTATTTTGGCATTCATTTCGGTAAGCTTCGCCAGCACAGCAGCAAGGGATACCTCATCTTCATCCAGTTTAGTTGCTTTTGCGGCAGGTGATGTTTTGCACGGGCGTTTGGCAGACATTGATTTTTCACTTTTTGCCTGCTAAATCATTACGATTTTATACCGGTTTGGCAAAATGAGTCTTTCTATTTGTTTGCTGGGTTGTGATTTAGTCGATGTTGTTGCGAAGTGTAGTCTACTTTTAGGCACGAAATTTTTGGAGCACCAACCGGTGGAAAAACAATATACACTGAGGGAAAAGGCAATTGTAAAAATAACTCCCAACGGTGACAATGTAACATTTTTCAATGTCGACTAATTTCTTGTTGAATCACACTTTTTTTATACTCAGCTGTACTAGTACACAGAGTATTATAATTTTGATTTCATAACGGTGGATTGTAACATAATGAAATAATCGAGATAGATATGGACTTATATATATCAAAATGATCAGGGTGAAAAGAGAAATCGATTGAGCCATGTCCGTCCGTACGTCCGTCCGTCCGTCCGTCCGTCCGTACGCACGATAACTCGCGTAAAAATTGAGATATTTTGATGAAATTTGAAATCCAAGTTGGTACCGAGACTGGGACGGTTGGTATTGAAAATGGGCGAAATCGGACCATGACCACGCCCGCTTTTCCTATATAGAAAAAATCGGAAATTTGGTATCTCAGCCACTAATATAGCTAGAGTGATAAAATTTTACCCACGTATTGAGTTCACGCCCTTATGAAGAAATTTGATAAAGTTTTGGAAAATGGGCGGTGCCACGCCCACTTATTAAGGGTCAAACATTGAAAGTTTTATATGTCATAACTCAGAAACCATTGAAGATATATCGATGAAATTTGGTATGCGTAATTTGCTTACTTAGGCAAATGTTTTGACGAAAAATTATCAAAATCGGTTGACGGCCACGCCCACTTTTATATATGGGTATTATAAAGTGACCTAATAAAATCATTTTAAGCGATATCTCTGTCAAATATAAAGATCTATCACTGAAATTTTGTGGCAGGAGTCCAACTACGGACATAAAACAAAAAGTACAAAAATTTTGGAAAATGGGCGGTGCCACGCCCACTTATTAAGGGGCAAACATTGAAAGTTTTATAAGCCATAACTCAGAAACCGTTAAAGATATATCGATGAAATTTGGTACGCGTGATATATTTACTTAGCCAAATGTGTGGACGAAAAATTACCAAAATCGGTTGACGGCCACGCCCACTTTTATATATGGGTATTATAAAGTGACCTAATAAAATCATTTTTAGCGATATCTGTGTGAAATATAAAGATAATTCATTGAAATTTTGTGACATGAGTTCTACAATAGACCGGAAACAAAAAATAAAAAAAGTTAATAAAATGGGCGTGGCACCGCCTCTTTTTATACAAAGAAATCTACGAGCCTATTACTCGACAAATAACTGAGATATTATGACGAAACTTGGTTTATGCACTTTTATAACATGTGTTAATAGACACGCAAAAATGTATTGAAATCGGTTTATGACCACGCCTACTTTTTAACAAAGATATTTCTGGAACACCCTTTTGGAATTTGTAACGTGAAGTCTTTGTAACTAAAAGTCATAGAGGGATGCAATTTTGCACTAACAATAATATTTATATGCTTATTTGGATGATTGATACAAATTTTGAAAATGTGCGTGGCTGCGCCTTGTTTATGCAGCACTCGTTTCATATAAAATACACCCTATATCGAACAAACAATGAGAGCATACAGCTGAGTATCTAATGTTCGATTCCACTCGAACTTAGGCTTCCTTACTTGTTATAGTTAAAGTAAATATTTTTCTGTTAGTTTAAATGTAAAATAGTCAATTTAGCAATAATTCGCAGTTAAAAATAATCTAACAATATAAGCAATTTCATTACAACATCAACATTTCCAATTTGGCATGGCTACATTTTCAACTTAAAGTTGGCATTGTTGATCTGACGTTCAGAAATTTTACTCTGGTGTGGCTACATTGTCAGCTTAAAGTGGGCATTCTCGATTTGACGTTGAGAAATTTTAATTCGATATGGCTACATTTTCATCTTAAAGTGGGCATTGTTGATCTGACAAATTTCAAATGCAAACGTGTATACAATTTGTAGCCGAAATTGAACGGCGTGCGTAAAAAGCAAACTCGACTCCCAATTTTTGTTTTGCGTGACAGTGGAATTTAGATTGTTTACAAAAAATTAAGCACTTCCTTTCGACATCGTGTGTGTTATATATTCTACAAAATAACAAAGTTTCCTCGGATTTTCTATCTTGTTCCGGCAATGAGTGAGGTGGAGAATCATGCGGCGGATGCCAAGGGAAAACTGAAAGGCATACATATTAATACAGATTGGTGGCATATTATTGGGTGGATTTAAAGTGTTGGCGATTGCTGTGAATGAGCATGCGTTGGTGGAGCTTTTTAAATGAATTCTAGAAGGCATAACAAAAGGGTCGGCTTTACATTAAAGAACCACGATCCGAGAAAAATGAGTTTTTCAGGGGGCTCTCACAGATATCGAAACCGAAATCAAAATTTGTTGGAGGCTTATAGTTCACGAGATATTTGTTGGTAATTTGTTGGTAGTTGGATGGGTCTATAGATATTACCGGCTCAGGGTTATTTTTTAAAGCACAGCCATAGGCCGCCAACGGGAAAATTAGAACACACAAATTACTTTATGAAGGAATATCTCCTCAACTATAAGTAGGCTTGCCATAATTTTTTCACCCCAATGCCTGACTAAAGCGAAATGAAAACAGCCTAAAGTTAGAAAGCCATAAAATTCATTCAAGTATATTTAGCAGTCTAAAAATTACAAGTTACATATATATATATATATATATATATATATGTGAATTTATTACATTTCAAAAACAATTCACTTATGATAAACAAAAAAAATTAATTAAATTAAATAAAGGTACCGTTGTTTAGTTTCAAAAACACGACCAAATAATACATAGAAAATACAAAGGCAATCATTTTTCTTGACTTTTAGTATCCCACTCATACTCTGCCGATGAAGCTGCTCTTTTCAGTAGCTGAGTGTTATGGCGTTTTCGATTCTGGCAAAAATGTCGCACTTATTCTGCATTTTTATCGGGCTGTCAAACTTTTTTGTTCTATTCCACTTAGATTTCACACATGTTTCAGGGTTGATTGTTCTATTGCCAAAAATGTCGCACTCTCCCCAACCACAAGGCAGCATTTTCTGCCTTTAATATAACCAAGGGGTTGCATTATTTTCTATTATTCTACATAAAGTCGGCAATTGTATGTATCTTAGGAACTTATTTGCTAGAAAGAATGAATTTATCAATGTCCTTCCTTATTTCTAATAAAAAGGACAATCTTCCAGCAGGTTGATGAGAGTAAAGATGAAGGGAAAATGTTATAAGTGTTTCGATATAAAAATAAAACCAAACACTTGTCAATTATGCATAAAATGCAATAAACCTATTTGCGATGAACAAATTATCAGCCAAAAATGCATAAATTGTTGTATAGATCCTTTGGTATTTGGCTTGGTTTGAAATAAATTTTTATTCTACAAATTTTCTATAAACTTTATAAAAACTATCAAAATATAGTTAAGCAATAAATTTACAAAGTTATAACAACAAAAATATTTGCATATACACGTCTTTTCATAGAAAAGTGTACTGGGTCACCCGGGTGGGTATTGGTAAACTACGTACATAAAAAATCAAAATCGCAAAAAAAGCATATTCCAGATGAAAGAAAAGTTCAAACTTGTTATTATCTGAAAGAACTCGAAAAATTGATCAGTGAGTAAAAAGCATTTTAAATTCGGTCCAATAGTTGCTGAGTAATCGAAAAAAGAAAACGCAAAAGGTCACCCGGGTGGGTATTGGTAAACGTAAGGTTAAATGTGTTCGCGGCGACTTCTTAAGTATATTTTCATTGTATGTATGTTGCATTAGCGATTTTTTAATAAAAAAATTAAAGCGTGAATAACGAGTATTCACGAACATTGATGTGTAAACAGTTTAGAAATCGGATATTTATTCCCTTTTCCTTATTCCTTTTTTTCCTGGTTTTCTATGGATTAAAATGCGACTATAGTTTTTGTAATTTTTGTTGTCATTGTGACTGCTACTATTTTGTTGTTTTTGTTTGTTTTGGTTTTTGGTTTTTAAATTTTGATTTTTTATTGTCTTTTGTTTTGTATTACTCAGAAACATGCAAGATCATCAGAGTCCACGTTTGACCCATATCTGGAGACCCGGCCTAGGAATCATAAAGAGTAGAGCTCCGTATAGAAGTCCTGCTCAACGCTTTTCATTTGATACCAATATTGCTCAGAAACATTCCGGGTTAATCCGGGGTAACACTTTGACCCATATTTGGGGACCCGACCTAGGACTCATAAAATGAATAGAGCTCTATGTGAAAGCCCTGCTCAACACCTTTTATTTGATACCAATATTGCTCAGAAACATTCAAGGATCATCCGGTCCTCATTCTGGCCCATATCTCGGGACCCGACCTAGACATCATAAAGAATAGACATCCATGTAGTATCCCTGCTCAACACCTTTCATTTCATACCAATTTTGCTCAGAAACATTCAAGGATCATCCGGGTCCTCGTTTTGACCCATATCTGGAGACCCGGCCTAGGAGTCACAATGAAAAGAGCTTCATATCGAAGTCCTGCTCAAAACCTTTCATTTGATACCAATATTGCTCAGATGCATATCCATACATGTTCAAACAGGTTGGCCCTTTTTATTTTGCCTATTTGTCGCATTGGGTACGTTCAGAAGGCGCAACCGTGGCGCAACAGTTGCGCAACTGTTGTGTTTTATCTTCTGAACGCAACGTTGAGTATTTCTGATCAACACAACATGTTGTGATTTTGGAGACTTTTTTCCATCATAAATTTTTTACGCTCACTTTAGACAACATGTTGAGCTTACGATTTTGACATATGTACAAAAATATAAATAGTGTTTATGAATTTTGGAATGTAATAAAAATGTTTCAAAGCCGCGAAATTATTGGCAATTACGTTGGGGATAATTAAAATAATAATTTGTTTATTTAATGGATCAGCTCGTTCAGAAGGCGCAAATTGTATCACTTTCCGATTACTGATATCTACACAACAGTTGTGCTCCACCGTTGCGCCTTCTGAACGTACCCATTGTTGCAGAAAACAACAACAACAACAACGAAGCGAAGCGAATATTTGCATTTGCACGACTATGCATGCAAGCATTTGTAAGTACATGCCTAGCTACCTACCTACCACTGACAATGCCAAGGTCATTTACGGTTTACGCATTTACATGTTTACGCGTAAACTTTACCTGTTTTTCGAAATTACTCGTAGCTACAGCAAAGATGTTTACACATCAAAAAAAGTAATTTGGTGGGAGTATTTTATAAATGTTATTTTCATTTCAGCTGAAAATCTTTTCATCATAAAAAGCAATATTGAACAGAAAATTTAATTAATTTCATTAAATTTAACCCAGTGTTTAAATTCTAAATATGTACATATACATTTTCTGACAAAAACTGATATTTTTTGTCAAATATGGGCTATGAATTTGTCTTTTTATGCTTATTAATTTCATTAGATTCTTCTATTGATGACTGAACTAAATAAATTATGTTGAAGTAAATAGCAGCAAAAGCAGAAGTATAAATGACAATTCGAACAAACGGGGTTATATATTGCACCAGAAATTTATCTCGTTTTATTGTCCTAAAATCGTAGTTATTGCATTCGCATGTAAAATTTTTTATCTGGTACAGGATCGGCGTTAAATGAAACACGGCTAAAATAAATTACTCAAGAGCGTGTGTGAACGCACATAATTTCGGAAAGTAATTTCGGCTAATCAACGTAATTTAAAATGTAGTCTGAATGTGTTTTTATGCCACGGAATAAGAGATAGAAAGAAGTTATCGATAATCACACAAGACCTAAACTTACGCTGTGTTTACACTCGACAAGATTACATATCTAATGTTCCTACGGCTTTGAATAAAACGGAATAAAATTCATACAAAATATCAATGTACACAAAAAAACTTTTCAAAATGCCTGACAAAATTCGTTAGGTGCCTGATTGCCTGACAAAGTATGTAATGCCTGACGTATGGCAAGCCTAACTATAAGCGTCCGGCAGGTAAGACTTTTGTTTTTCTCGAACAGTGGTTCCTTAATGTAAAGCCGACCCTTTTGGTATGCAGATTGAAATCTGAGCCAAACTATTATGTATTACTATCGGTTTGCTAGTGTTGAGTGAAATTTTTGTAAATATGTTGACTGTGTAATCTATTATAATAACAAAAAATTACATTACATTTGTGTTTATCTAAATAAAAAAAGGAATGAATTCTAAAACAAACACTGCGTTTTTTAAATTGAAAATAGATTTATATTTCATATTAACCTAGTCAACAATGCCGTTTGTTAACCCATCAATAAAAGAGCTTTCACCTAACATCACAACAATTACAAATTGACATTTTAATGTTGTTTCAAATAATCTTTACCTTGAAATAACTACGATGCCTACTTTGCATCGACCAATAAAACGTTCAATTAAAACTTTAGTTGTTCTTTCATAATGGAATGTGTTTAAATTGTCAATGTCCTGATGCATTATCCACTCACATGATATGTTAAATTGGCAATGGTCACAGTCATATTAAATATAAATGCGGTTGTTTTCATTGTAATATTTTAAAAATGGGAAAATAACAATTATTATAGTCTAAAAAGCTACATACATACATATGTATGTGCATGAAGTACTACAAATGCTCTGAAAAAGTATGCGCTTACAGGCATACAGGAAAAATGGGGAGTGCCACATAATCCCCAAAAAACAAAATCCCCACACGGTAGGCAGGAAGCGACGATAGGTTGCATGAAAATGTCGAGAAAAAAGGAAAGTGGGGTTGTGTTATGTGATGTTTATAGATGGAACATCCGTTGAAATTAAAATCCGAGCTGCTCCTTTTTCAAGGATATCCACATTTTTTGTTTTTTTTGAAAGGATCAAATATTGAGAAAATCGAAAATTCGCCACCGTCCAAATTTTTCCGATTTCAATACATTATTTGGTCGCTAAGGGATACAAAAAAAGGTATTAAAAAGAAAAATGGACACCTGTAGTGGAAAAATCCAATGTGAACAGGACCTAAAGGATAACCACTGAAATATAAAATAACACAAAAAGTACCCACTTTAATTTGCGTATAACTTCTAACATGTTAACTCTACGTGAAAATTCCTTATAATATGTTTCATTCAGAATAAATAAAGGAATATTTCTTTGATATACAATTTTGATGTACCTGCAGTGGTTAATGCACTTTGGTCCATCTAAAGTGAAAATTTCAAAAAAAGTACGTTTTTTTTATGGTGCTATTTTAAGTTCAAATATTTTTCTAGTTTATGTAAATATTTTAATCTAATGATCCAATTCTCATTCTTACATATCTATACGTTAATATTAAAAAGAATTGGAGCTGAAATACGCGCTAGCTGTGCACGGTGGGCGGTAAGCAACAATAGGTTGCATGAAAATATCGAAAAAACGATCGCCGGCTAAACACTTACGTAAACTGATATTCTAATATACTTCATAAACACACAGCAAGCGTGAGTAAAATCTCCAACATTTTTTTAAACGAAAATTAGTACCAGCACACAGCTAGGCACATATTCGTTGGGCCATCGTTTTTACGATATTCCCATGCAACCTATTGTTGCTTCCCGCCCACCGTGCACAGCTAGCGCGTATCTCAGCTCTAACTCTTTTTTAGTATTAACGTAGAGATGTGTAGGAATGAGAGTTGGATCATTAGATTAAAATATTTACATAAACTAGAAAAATATTTGAACTTAAAATAGCACCATAAAAAAAACGTACTTTTTTTGAAATTTTCACTTTAGATGCACAAAAGTACATTAAGCACTGCAGGTACATCAAAATTGTATATTAAAGAAATATTTCTTTATTTATTCTGAATGAAACATATAATAAGAAATTTTCACGTAGAGTTAACATTTTAGGAGTTATACGCAAATTAAAGTGGGTACTTTTTGTGTTATTTTATATTTCAGTGGTTATCCTTTAGGTCCTGTTCACATTGGATTTTTCCACTACAGGTGTCCTGTTTTCTTTTTAATACCTTTTTTTGTATCCCTTAGCGACCAAATAATGTATTGAAATCGGAAAAATTTGGACGGTGGCGAATATTCGATTTCCTCAATATTTGATCCTTTCAAAAAAAACAAAAAATGTGGATATCCTTGAAAAAGGAGCAGCTCGGATTTTAATTTCAACGGATGTTTCATCTATAAACATCACATAACACAACCCCACTTTCCTTTTTTCTCGACATTTTCATGCAACCTATCCTCGCTTCCTGCCTACCGTGCCCAAGACACAAAATCCTCAAAAAAAAAATCCCCAAAATCAAAATCCCCAAAATCAAAATCCTTAAAATCAAAATCTCCAAACACGAAATCCCCACATTTTTTCGGGGATAGCGTCACAAAACCCCCAAAAGATTACTAAATAAACAACATTGAAGATCATATTTAAAAAACCACATGCCGAGTCTTATCTAAGCTCTGATACGTAATAACATATGTATTTACATATAAAATATGTATATCCCTGCAAAAATTCGGAGACTCCATTCGCTAATACATGGAGTTCTCGCCAGTGTTGCCGTTCAAAAATTTCAAAAGGTGGCTCAAAAAATAAAAAAAAATAAAAATAAATTTACAAAGGTCATTTACGTTTACGCGTAAACTTTACCTGTTTTTCGAAATCACTCGTAGCTACAGCAAAGATGTTTACACATCAAAAACTGTTATAACGTTCGTTGAGCCGTATGAAAATGCAAAAATCGTAGGAATTTTATGCAAAAAAGAGCGAATGTGAGTGCAAAGAATGTAAATTGTGGTAAAATTCCTACGTTTCTTGCACTTTCCTACGGATCAACGAACGCTATATGTGTTTGTGTGTGTCTGGGCTGCTCCGTGCGTTTTCATTATCTTAACGAACAGCCCAAATTTCAAAGTATTCAAGGGTAGTGTTGGCAAACAAATTAAATAAAGAACCTTTCTAAACGGAGAGTTGCCAATGCAAAGTAAAATAGTAACAAGGAGGTCTTTTGTTCTTATATTTAAGAAAAAACTAAAAATTATTTAATAATTATAGTTTTGAAAGTAAAAAAGGACCAAAAGTGGCCCGAATTTTTAAAAAGGTACAAATATTGCATATTTTCAAAAAGTTGGGTTCAGGTGGCCTGGCTTTAAAAAAGGTTCAAATTGCCACTTTAGTGGCCCAAACGGCAACGCTGGTTCTCGCTAATAATGTCGAATTTTAATTTACCGAAATAAAAAAGTCGCAAAATGTCGAAAAATGTAGAAAATGTGGAAAAATATTTGGAATGTTTTTTCTTTATTTCGGTACACGGTAGGCAGGAAGCGACGATAGGTTGCATGAAAATGTCGAGAAAAAAGGAAAGTGGGGTTGTGTTATGTGATGTTTATAGATGAAACATCCGTTGAAATTAAAATCCGAGCTGCTCCTTTTTCAAGGATATCCACATTTTTTGTTTTTTTTGAAAGGATCAAATATTGAGGAAATCGAAAATTCGCCACCGTCCAAATTTTTCCGATTTCAATACATTATTTGGTCGCTAAGGGATACAAAAAAAGGTATTAAAAAGAAAAAAGGCCACCTGTAGTGGAAAGATCCAATGTGAACAGGACCTAAAGGATAACCACTGAAATATAAAATAACACAAAAAGTACCCACTTTAATTTGCGTATAACTCCTAAAATGTTAACTCTACGTGAAAATTCCTTATTATATGTTTCATTCAGAATAAATAAAGGAATATTTCTCTGATATACAATTTTGATGTACCTGCAGTGGTTAATGCACTTTGGTCCATCTAAAGTGAAAATTTCAAAAAAAAGTACTTTTTTTATGGTGCTATTTTAAGTTCAAATATTTTTCTAGTTTATGTAAATATTTTAATCTAATGATCCAATTCTAATTCTTACATATCTATACGTTAATATCAAAAAGAATTAGAGCTGAAATACGCGCTAGCTGTGCACGGTGGGCAGTAAGCCACAATAGGTTGCATGAAAATATCGAAAAAACGATCGCCGGCTAAAAACTTACGAAAAATGATATTCTAATATACTTCATAAACACACAGCAAGCGTCAATAAAATCTCCAACATTTTTTTTAAACGAAAATTAGTACCAGCACACAGCTAGGCACATATTCGTTGGGTCATCGTTTTTACGATATTCCCATGCAACCTATTGTTGCTTACCGCCCACCGTGCACAGCTAGCGCGTATCTCAGCTCTAACTCTTTTTTAGTATTAACGTATAGATATGTAGGAATGAGGGTTGGATCATTAGATTAAAATATTTACATAAACTAGAAAAATATTTGAACTTAAAATAGCACCATAAAAAAAACGTACTTTTTTTGAAATTTTCACTTTAGATGCACAAAAGTACATTAAGCACTGCAGGTACATCAAAATTGTATATTAAAGAAATATTTCTTTATTTATTCTGAATGAAACATATAATAAGGAATTTTCACATAGAGTTAACATTTTAGGAGTTATACGCAAATTAAAGTGGGTACTTTTTGTGTTATTTTATATTTCAGTGGTTATCCTTTAGGTCCTGTTCACATTGGATCTTTCCACTACAGGTGTCCTTTTTTCTTTTTAATACCTTTTTTTGTATCCCTTAGCGACCAAATAATGTATTGAAATCGGAAAAATTTGGACGGTGGCGAATTTTCGATTTCCTCAATATTTGATCCTTTCAAAAAAAACAAAAAATTTGGATATCCTTGAAAAAGGAGCAGCTCGGATTTTAATTTCAACGGATGTTTCATCTATAAACATCACATAATACAACCCCACTTTCCTTTTTTCTCGACATTTTCATGCAACCTATCGTCGCTTCCTGCCTACCGTGGGTAGGTAGAACAAATGCTAGCAATTATGGAAGACGATGTCTCCAAGACCAACTTCGTTGAACAGAGTGCTAGTCCAGAGGGTGTGAGTTTTTTTAGAGTGTTTTAAAGTTTTATAATTTTAGTTGGAGGTGTAATTACTTTATCGAAATAGCTTGAAATGAAATTTTTGAGCTCGGACTTCTTCTACAGAACTTCTTTGCGGTACCTATACTTAAACCCTTCAACCCCACGAAAATGGCTGTTTTAACCCTTTTAAAAACACATGGAGAGAATATCAATTAAATTTCAAACTAATAGTAATAATAAACACACACATTACCTACTGTTTTACAGCGCTATTAAAATTTATTCATTAACTTTATTGTTTTATTTGTTTCTTTTAAAATACAATTAAGGCGGTTTAGAACTGAGCGATCGTTCGATATATTAAAATATTAGTATTTACTGCCCTCTAAATGTAATATTATCAATCCGTTCCAGAACTGAATGTTCGTTTACTCTATGAAAATAGTAGAATCCATTGCGTGCCGTGTAGAGCACTCCCAAAAGTTGGCATTTGAAAATACCGAATGCAAACTTAGTATCAAATGATGTTATATGTAAGTTTGCTGTTTTCAAGTGCCTGTAATCGGTTGTGTCGTATTGCACAAGAGTTGGGTTAGCTTTTTTTATTTTAAATTTCGATTGTCCTTCGTCTGAACTATAACCGATCACATTAATATAAGCGGGTTCTGGCAGGGGATATCTGAACAAGTCTATTGTTGAAACTCGGGGGGAAAGTTCCAAATTTACGTCTAGCTCAGCAATTCCAATACTGCCAATATCTGGAAGATCCACATGATGTTTGCCTATAACATAGTAACGTCTTCCATACATAGGGTGTTTCAATTGAGAAACACCGGTCATTACGTTGACACTATTTTCATGCTGAAGCGGGTGCAAATTTGTAGTAATTGCATGCTTTGTAGTAAGTAATGCACCTGCAGCGTAATAATCGTGTCCATGAAATACTGCCACCAAATATGTGACTTCCTTTTGTTGGATCACTCTGTAACAATCACCACGTAACATTGCCAACACAACAGCGGGCAGCATTGATAAAAGCGGGAAAATTATACCGATGTTCATTTTGTTATTAACTTCAGTAGGTAGGTGAATTATTAGAAGACATTTTCCCCCTTTTTATACTAAAATCCAGCAAATGTCTTGAAGCAAATGCGTAAAATTTGACTAATTGGAGACAACTGAACAAACAAGTAATTAGTTTCACTTGATTAAATTCCAGTAGACTAAGTACATGTGTCTGTACATATTTGCAGAGAATTGAGCGAAAAACAAGTAAAGCCGCGGCTGACTTCGGCCATACCGAAGACTTCATTCCTCATGAATGGCGAAATGGAACGTTAAGTGGTCTGATTTTCAATATTTTGTGCTGTCAATTCTGTGGGTTATGCATACAAAGATCTGCCAGACAAAATTGGCGTAATGGACTCAGCTCGTGAATCTGACAACAATCGTATTTTGAACCAAACTTGTAACTAACCAGCTGTACCCGGCCAAGCTTTACTTTGGCCCACTTCCTATTATAGGCATTAGAAGCAAAAAACGGCACACTTTAAAATAAGTTGGATGTATCCAGAAACTGAACTTTCCTCGGGCTACAAAGGTCAGATAATTTAAAAAACAAAAAGTGAAGGGAAAAATTGATATTGCTTTATTCATGTCCTTATCCCTTTTTTCGTATTAATCTCCCGCTGCCTTCCCTCTACTATTCCCTTTCTCTTTCCTTTTTCCCTTTCCTTTCATTTCCGTTTTCTTTTTCCTTTCCCGTCACCTTTCCGCTTCCCTCTCTCTTACTTCTCCTTTTCTGTCTTTCTCCCTTTCATTCCCCTTCTTATTCCTTCCCTCATACCCTGTCTTACTGTCTCTCTCTCCCCATTCACTTCATTCCATTTTCATTATATTCTCCCTCTCCTTTCTCATCCTGACCCATAACTGAGGACACGCCCTAGGAATCAAAATGAGTTCATCTTTATGTAAAAGCTCCGCTCAACCCCTTTCATTTGATATCAATATCGCTGAGAAATTTTGCGGGGCAATCCAGGTACCTACACGTTTTGGGGACCTGATCATACCAATATCGCTCAGAAATATTCGAGGGTCATCCGGGTCCACGTTTTGACCCATATCTGGAGACCCGACCTAGAAAGCACAATTAGTACTGGTCAATGTAAATTCCCTGCTCAATACCTTTTATTTGATACCAATATCGTCCAAAAATATTCAGAGGAAAGCCGGGTCCACGTTTTGACCTTTGACCTATATCTAGTGAACCGACTTCCGAATTTGAAAAAAAACATGCATATAAACTATCTAGGGCAAGGTACTCAGCAGGTGTGTAAATTTTGGTCGAAATCCCTCCACGCGTTTGGGCGAAAGCCGGCGACAAAGAAAGAGGCTTGATTTTTATATACATATGTACATATGTATCGAATAGATAAGATTTCATATTCATGAAAGGTATAAAATGGATGGATGGAGTGCGTTTACCTCGTCGGGTAAAAAAAAAATTTTTCCAATTAAATAATACCTTCAGCGGCTTTTAACCCCAGGCAACAAGCATTTGCGGCAAATATCTATTATATAAAAATGAATGTGTGTGTGTGTGTGTGTTATTTATGGACTCCCAAAGTAATCAACCGATCTTTATGAAATTTTCACAGTAGATTCATATGGTATATGCGCTGGTGATAGGGTATACAGACTTTCCGAAAAGTGGGAACTTCCCGGAATATAGGCCCAAATGTGGACCCAGAGTGACCCAGCAAGTCTTTGAGCAATATTGGTATCAAATGAAAGGTGCTGAGCAGGCCTTCAACATAGAGTTATTTTCATTGCGATGCCTAGGCCGGGTCCCGAGATATGGGTCAAAACGTGGACCCGGATGACCCCTGAATATTTCCGAGCAATATTGGTATCAAATGAAAGGTGCTGAGCAGGCCTTCAACATAGAGTTATTGTCATTGTGATGCCTAGGCCGGGTCCCGAGTTATGGGTCAAAACGTGGACCCGGATGACCCCTGAATATTTCCGAGCGAAATTTTTTAGCAAATGAAAGGTGTCGAGCAGGGCTTCAACATACAGATATTTTCATTGTTATTTTTTAAGTCGGTTTCTCAGAGATGGTTCAAGTAGTGGGCCCGGAAGGTGATGGATGGTCCCGGTAAAGGTAAAGGTAAAGGTAAAGGTAAGGTAAAGGTAAAGGTAAAGGTAAAGGTAAAGGTAAAGGTAAAGGTAAAGGTAAAGGTAAAGGTAAAGGTAAAGGTAAAGGTAAAGGTAAAGGTAAAGGTAAAGGTAAAGGTAAAGGTAAAGGTAAAGGTAAAGGTAAAGGTAAAGGTAAAGGTAAAGGTAAAGGTAAAGGTAAAGGTAAAGGTAAAGGTAAAGGTAAAGGTAAAGGTAAAGGTAAAGGTAAAGGTAAAGGTAAAGGTAAAGGTAAAGGTAAAGGTAAAGGTAAAGGTAAAGGTAAAGGTAAAGGTAAAGGTAAAGGTAAAGGTAAAGGTAAAGGTAAAGGTAAAGGTAAAGGTAAAGGTAAAGGTAAAGGTAAAGGTAAAGGTAAAGGTAAAGTTAAAGGTAAAGGTAAAGGTAAAGGTAAAGGTAACGGTAAAGGTAAAGGTAAAGGTAAAGGTAAAGGTAAAGGTAAAGGTAAAGGTAAAGGTAAAGGTAAAGGTAAAGGTAAAGGTAAAGGTAAAGGTAAAGGTAAAGGAAAAAGAAAGAGAAAGAGAAAGGGAAATGTAGATGGAAACCCTCATTATAACATAAAAACATTTTTCGTAGCTGCGAAGCGGGACGGGTATTTGCTAGTTTACTTTTAAAAATAGTCGAGTTGGTGTTGTTGCTTTGAATGTAATTTTATGAATAAGCGAGTATTCTTTTCATGCTTGGGTACGACAGAAATGCGCCTAGTATTAAACATATTTTGAAAGTTCCCTATATGTATTAAAGCTTTCACCACCGCCGTGCGTGTAGGTATTATAAAACAAGTAAGGAAGCCCAAGTTCGAGTTGAATCGAACATTGGCTACTCAGCTGTATGCTTTCATTGTTTGTTTGCGTTTGATGGAAACACGCTGTGTTTTGTATAAAGCGGGTGCCGCATAAAGTGGGCGTAGCACAGTGGCCGATTCGCCTTCGCTAGCGGCGCAGAACTAATAAGTTTCAAAGTAGAAAAGTTATCTTCAAGCGATTTTATTATTAACTAGCTGTACCCGGCGGGCCAACCCCGCGACCCGGCAACCAGGCGCGAAAATATCGTAACATACATGCTTAAACATATGCTGTGTTTGGCACCGATCAGCTGCTCATATATGACTAGGAGTTGTTATTAAGAGCCCGTGCACAATTGACTTTGTCTGCTCCAACTTTGATAACAAAAACCTTAAAGCAAAGCGAAATTCCAGATGCTTGCTACAATTAACACTTTGACAATTTCCACTTCACTTCCCTCACGGAAAAAAAAAGTTAGTTGCAAAAATAAATATATTAAAAAGTGATTTATATTCAACTAATTTTAAAGTAGCTTTAAACAAATGCAGCGCGGGACAGTTTCTTGTATATGTACATAATAATAATAATACAATGGCGCTATTATAACTCTGACGAGTTTTATGGCCAAGCTTCTCTCCCAATTATATGTACATACTTATATGTAAACACATGTTTTCAGATCTAAGTATGCCAAGATTGTTTTTTCCTTTTTTTGGTTACCGTTTTTCAGCTTCACTTCCCATTAAACACTGAAAACGAAATTCTCAAACGGAGAAAATATTGTTTCATATTTATCATTTGAAAATTAACATAAATTCAATTGTTTCTCAAATATTGTTTATCAACTTGAGAACAATTTGCGAAATTTGAGGAAAATTTGTTTCGCATTTTTACCATTTCTTGAATTTCGACATCAAATGCAGGATTAAGTTATTTATATTAAACTACAAGTAAAGTAGTTGAAAAGAAACTCAAGATAAAGTTATTTATTTTAAACTACTAGTAAAGTAGTTGAAAACAAATGCAGGATAGGGCAATTGACTGCTTGCTATGACATCGCCGTGTTAAAAAAGTCAGTTCATTGCAAAGGAAAAAGTCACATTTTCAATTAGTTGTTATTGAAAATAAAGTAGTTTATAAAGTGATTTAAAATTAATTAAATTTCCTACAGGGTTCTTTGTTGTATTTGGGGAATTTGCTTTTTTCTGCTTATTCGAATGTTATTTTTTACTTTTCTCTGTTCACTTCTCACGAAATTGCGCGAAATCGCTAAAATAAGTGTAGATATACAAACATACAAACATACGCACAAGGGGAGATATTTGTCAAAGTGTAAAGAAGTTGAGACATGGCTAACTTTATACCTTGCTTTACTCGCTTCACCTCAATTGTGAACATGTCGCTTTGAAAAGCACATGCTGAACGGAACTGTCAAAGCAAAACTCTGAAGCAAAGCGAGGTGGAAGTCAATTGTGCACGGGCTCTAAAAGTCGATTATAAACTAATTGGAGTATCTGTAATCGATAGGAAATACAAAAATTCGTTACATTCAATTTCAAAATTTTAGTTTTCCGCCGCTAGCGAAGGCGAATAGCCCACTGTGCGTAGCCACGCCTATTTCAAGATTTGTCACGTTACATATGTATTATGGAAAGAACACACACACACACACATGTTCATATAATCCCTGCAAAACTTCCGAGTACTCCATTCGCTCATCCATGGAGAGCCCGCTAAGGACCAACCGAGTACCTACTCCATAACCTGCCACATCTATATATATATAAAAATGGTGTAAAAAATGTTACTAACCTCATCAGATGAGAACGGCTGGGCCGATTTCTGTAAAATTTTTTGTCAGTTGTTCGTATTCTCGAGGAGATGGTTCGTACGCAAGAAAATTTTGGAAAATCCCTCCGGAAAAGTCCGAAAATTGGAAAAATCGGTGTGTATGTGTGTATGTGTGCATCTATGTGTGTCCTTTATAAACTCCCAAAGTAACCAACCGTTCTTTATGAAATTTTCACAGTAGATTCATGTGGTGTTAGTGCACATAGTAGGGTATATAGAATTTCGAAAAAAGGAAGCTTCCCGGAATACAGGCCTAAATGAGGACCCAGATCGATCCAGCAAGTCTTCGAGCAATATTGGTATCAAATGAAAGAAGTTGAACAGGCCTTCAACATAAAGTTATTTTCATTGCGATACCTAGGCCGGGTTCCCAGATATGGGTTAAAACGTGGGACCGAGTGACCCTGGAAAGTTTCTGAGCGATATTGGTATCAAATGAAAGCTGTTGAGCAGGACTTCAAAAAAGAGCTTTTTAAATAGTGATTCCTAGGCCGGGTTCCAAGATTTGGGTCAAAGCGTGGACTCGGATAACCCCTGAATGTTTTCGAGCAATATTGGTAGCAAATGAAAAGCGTTGAGCAGGCTTCCACATACATACAGTTATTGTCATTGTGATTTCTAAGGCTGTTTCCCAGAGATGGCTAAAGTAGTGGGCCCGGATGGTGATGGACGGTCCCAGTAAGGTAAAGGTAGGTAGCTATAGGGATAGGGGTAGGGATAGGGATAGGGATAGGGATAGGGATAGGGATAGGGATAGGGATAAGGATAGAGATAGGGATAGTGATAGGGATAGATATAGGGATAGTGATAGGGATAGGGATAAGGATAGGGATAGGGATAGGGATAGGGATAGGGATAGGGATAGGGATAGGGATAGGGATAGGGATAGGGATAGGGCTAGGGATAGGGATAGGGATAGGGATAGGGATAGGGATAGGGATAGGGATAGGGATAGGGATAGGGATAGGGATAGGGATAGGGATAGGGATAGGGATAGGGATAGGGATAGGGATAGGGATAGGGATAGGGATAGGGATAGGGATAGGGATAGGGATAGGGATAGGGATAGGGATAGGGATAGGGATAGGGATAGGGATAGGGATAGGGATAGGGATATGGATAGGGATAGAGATAGTGATAGTGATAGGAATAGGGATAGGGATAGGGATAGGGATAGGGATAGGGATAGGGATAGTGATAGAGATAGAGATAGAGATAGTGATAGAGATAGAGATAGAGATAGAGATAGATATAGAGATAGAGATAGAGATAGAGATAGAGATAGAGATAGAGATAGAGATAGAGATAGAGATAGAGATAGAGATAGAGACAGAGATAGAGATAGAGATAGGGATAGGGATAGTGATAGGGATGGGGTATTGGGATAGGGATAGGGATGGGGATAGGGATAGGGATGGTGATAGGGATAAAGATTGAGATTGAGATTAAGATTGGTATTGAGACCGAAATAGAGATAGGGATTGAGATAGGGATCGGGGGAAGTAGGTTTGTCTCGGCGAATATAACTATAACTTTTATTCAGAGAATAGACAAGAAATGGTTAGCACTACGGTAATCAAAGACTTTTCTTTAGGCTTCATAGGAATAAATTTTAGCAGAACAACGTCTGCCGGGTCATCTAGTTTAATACAAAAAATATGATCCAATTAACATTGCATGTCATTGCAATGGAGTATATAATCCAGCCCCGAATAACAATCAAGTACCTAACATAACTGTATGTACATATCTATACTAATTATATAAAATTGATTGTATGGAAAATGTATGTAACGCGATAACTCAAAAAGTACTGGACCGATTTTAATAATTCTTTTTTTAAAATGCCACAAATGGTAAATTCTCGAGAACCATGTACTTTTTTTTTGCACATTTCTGAGACTTTAATACCTTTTTCCCGGTTTTAAATTTCGAAAAACTCAAAAAAGCGCAAGCATAGACAGATTCGTTTGGTCATTTGCCGTGTTCAGTGGAGGCGTCGCAGTCGTGCCAGGCAGCGCAGCGCAGACGACTCATATGTTTGTTTTTGCACGGTTTGTTGTTTGTCTCGGTGACAATCAAAAACCTGTTTATGCATACCTACTATGCTATAACTCAAGAACGCCTGCACCTACACCTGTGATATTGGCATCAAATGAAAGGTGTTGAACAGGACTTCAACATAGAGTTCTTTTCATTATGATACCTAGACATCCTCCCCAGGTATGGGCTAAAATGTGGACCCGGATTACTCCGGAATGTGGTTGAACGATATTGGTATTATATTAAAGGTATTGAGCAGGGCTTTAACACAGACCAATTTTCATTATGATTTCCATGCCGGGTCTCCTGATATGGGTCAAAAGGTGGATCTGGATGACGTCGGGATGTGTCTGAGCGATATTGGTATCGAATGAAAGGTCTTGATCTGGACTTCAATATAGAGCTATTTTAATAGTGATACCTAGGTCGGGTCTCCAGATAAGGGCCAACAGGGGGACCGGATGACCCTCGAATATTTCTGAGCGATATTACTACCAAATGAAAGCTCTTGATGAGGACGTAGAATTATGTTATTTGTGATGACTGGGCCGGGACCCCAAATATGGGTCAAAATATGACTCCGGATTAACCCGGAATGTTTCGGAGCAATATTGGTATGAAATGAAAGGTTTTGAACAAGGCTTTTACATGGAGTTCTATTCATAATATTTCCTAGACCGGGTCCCCAGATATTGGTCAAAATGCGGAACTGCTGTTTTTGAGCGATATTGGAATCAAATAAAAAGTGTTGGGAACGGCTTCAACAAAGAGCTGTAGTGATGGCTAGAGACCAGATAAGCCCGGAATAACTTAACTTAACTTAACATAAATTAACTTGGCTCTACTTGGCTTGACTTGACTTGGCTTGGCTTGACTTGGCTTGACTTGACTTGACTTGACTTGACTTGACTTGACTTGACTTGACTTGACTTGACTTGACTTGACTTGACTTGAATTGACTTGAATTGAATTGAGTTGACTTGAATTGACTTGAGTTTACTTGACTTGACTTGAATTGACTTGACTTGACTTGACTTGACTTGAATTGACTAGAATTGACTTGATTTGAATTGACTTGATCTGAATTGACTTGAATTGAATTGTCTTGAATTGACTTTAGTTGAGTTGACTTGACTTAACTTGATTTGAATTGACTTGAATTGAATTGAGTTGACAAGACTTGACTTGACTTGATTTGAATTGACTTGAATTGAATTGAGTTGACTTGACTTGAATTGACTTGACTTCACTTGATTTGAATTGACTTGACTTGACTTGACTTGACTTGACTTGAATTGACTTGACTTGAGTTGAGTTGACTTGACTTGACTTGAATTGACTTGAATTGACTTGAATTGATTTGAATTGACTTGACTTGATTTGAATTGACTTGAATTGAATTGAGTTGACTTGAATTGACTTGAGTTAACTTGACTTGACTTGAATTGGCTTGAGTTGACTTGACTTCACTTGACTTGAATTGACTTGATTTGAATTGACTTGAATTGAATTGACTTGACTTGAATTGACTCGAGTTAACTTGACTTGAATGGACTTGAGTTGACTTGACTTGACTTGACTTGACTTGAGTTGACTTGACTTGACTTTGGTTAACTATTATTCCTCATTGCGAAGCAACGGGTATATGCTAGTACTATATACACGTGCTCCATAGGCATGGGACTATTCGAATAAAAATTATTCGAATAAAAAATCCTTCTATTCGAAAGGTATTCGTAATTCGAATAGTATTTATTCGAATAATTTATTCGTATATTCGAATAAATACTATTCGAATAGTACTATTCGAATGTCACTATTCGAATACCACTATTCGCGAATAGCTATTGAATGTATGTATGTATGCTTTTGCTTTTGTAAGTACACACATATGTATGTACATATATATATACGTAATCTGGCTTGTGCGGAGGCAAGTGGAATTCCCAAATTATGCATGTACATACATACTAATATTCGAATAGTAATATTCGTATAGTGTTATTCGAATAGTATTATTCGAATAGTACTAATCGAATAGTACTATTCGAATTTTTTCCCTCGAATATTATTATTCGTTTATTCGAATAATATTTATTCGAATATTATTCGAAAAAAGTCCCACTACTAGTGCTCCATTACTCCAACCTACCACAAATGGACCATACATATAATCCAATGATTTTTGTAGGGGTAGATCTGCTTGATCTCCTTCACACTGAATAGGTCCCGTGGCAGTGATCCAGATCCGGATACAAATTTTGCAAGCAAATGCAACAACAATTTGGTGATCCTGGTATTTATATGGATCAAAAAAATCTATTGCAATCTATATGGATCCGAAATTGATACAGATAAACACCAGGATCACAAAATTCTTGTTGCATTTGCATGCAAACTTCTTATCCCGATCTGGATCACTGCCACGGGAACTCGGCAAATATTTCGACAATTCCCGTTTCTATTTGCTGGTTTTGTTTTTGTTTTTTATTATGAATGTATAACTCATTTACTGGCTGTTTTTTATGTACATATGTTGCTTTCCTTACAAATATTTTGTGTTTACGTTGGTACGAGTTGGCACGATTTGTACATGTAAAAGAAATACCAAGTATTATGGCGCAGGGGTAAGGGAGTGAATGGTTTATTTATTTTAATGAATTGGTGTGAGATTTTCTTCATAAAAAAATGGTAAACCTAATTTTTATTGTGTTTTTCTGACTTAATCGGTGCTGGCAATTGCAGACTTGTAAAAGAGGCGCACTTGTGTTCAGCGTTCTAAGTGTGTAACCTAAATCAAACGCACGCCGTCAATTTACTGTCAAAAATTTCTCATGCCCATACAACTTGTATGGGAGTAACCGAAATTGAACGGCGTGCGTAAAAAGCAAATTCGACGCCCAATTTTTGTTTTGCGTGACAGTTGAAATTAAGCATTGTGGGTGATTGTTTGCAAAAAAATTGACACTTGCTTTTGATATCGTGTCTGTTAGGTACATATTCCACAAAATAACAAGATTTTCTCTGATTTTCTGTATTTTTCTATTTCTTTATCTGAACACGCACGCAAGTCAATTTCGGTTCAACGCATATGAAAAATTTGCGTGCGTGCGTTAAATTGACGACTTGCGTTTGATTTAGGTTACACAGTAACTCAAACTGTTTGTAAATAACTCTAAAGCAGCGATGCGCAGCCTCTTGCCCGCGGGCAGGCCAGCTGTTTGCGATTCACACGTATACTCACCGATTGTCACTAATACAGACAAATAAAGAGCGTAAAACGAGCGCTTACGATGGGACTAGGCGATCGTCGATTAGCAAAAATAATTAAGTTGCCTTCGACTGGCGTGAAAGCAAGTGGTCGCTAGCTGATCTTCGCTTGAAATTCTTTTGTTCTAATTACAGATGCCAAACAACAAACAAAAGTACGAAGATTTTGCATACAACGTATGTACACAAATGTATATATGTGTGTTGTTTCATAATTTCGCAAAGCGTGCGCACGTGACCCTGCTCGCTCAACATCTGCAAGCAGACTGATTATTTTTAGTAATTTTTCACTTTGGCATACCCCTGTAAAAAATGCGATCACTCCGGGATACATCCGGGACAACTCGCAAGGGAGCATGCGATTACTAGCCATTTGTATCTCTTTATATGTGTTGAAGTGTTCTCTTTTGTTTGAGCATGTCCTATGAAGAGACTAATTGTACCCAGTTTGTACCCGAACGGGTAGCATAAGCGCACAATTGTACCCGTTTTGTACCCGAACGGTTAGCAAATGCGACACATCCATTTGTGCGACTAATTGTACCCGTTTGATACCCTTTCGGGTACAATTCGTCTACAATTAGTATACATATGTACCCGTTCGGGTACAATTGGGAACAATTGTAGACTAATTGTACCCGAAAGAGAGCGCTCCCGGACAAATATTTTTAGAGACTCGTCGCACACTTTTTTGCAGAGACGGTAGGCGCACCAACACACACTCGTTGCTTGATTGTGGTAGTGAATCGCATTTGGACAGCCCTGATATAATGCTAAGAATCAAATTGAATTGGCAGTCGTTCAAATCTGTTCAGCGATTATTAAATTTCATTAATTTTAGTACCTACTCCATAGATTAATCCCATGTAGGTACTCCTTGGAAATCGGAGTATATGATCCCTGCCTAGGACATCGCCATATTAAATGGACCATATTTTTTATATGAAATGTGGCAGGTTGAGGAGTATTCGGTTGGTCCATAGCGAGTACTCTATACACGCGTGCATGGAGTACTCGGCTTTTTTGCAGGGTGTTTGTGTGCCCATCCTCTGCAAACAA
Organism: Urophora cardui; assembly: GCA_960531455.1. NCBI lineage: Eukaryota > Metazoa > Arthropoda > Insecta > Diptera > Tephritidae > Urophora > Urophora cardui. The sequence goes on from OY482674.1 coordinate 6,876,099, forward strand.
GCCGAGTACTCCATGCACGCGTGTATAGAGTACTCGCTATGGACCAACCGAGTACTCCTCAACCTGCCACATTTCATATAAAAAATATGGTCCATTTAACATGGCGATGTCCTAGGCAGGGATCACATACTCCGATTTCCGCATGACACCCGAGTAATCCAAGGAGTACCTACATAGGAGTAATCCATGGAGTACCTACATGGGAGTAATCCATGGCGTAGGTACTAAAATTAATGAAATTTAATAATCGCTGAACAGATTTGAACGACTGCCAATTCAATTTGATTATTAGGATTACATACATATATAAGTAAGCTTTTCTTTAATAAAAATAAAATAATAAAATTTTTCTAGCGCAATCGCCAACATGTTGTGTTGCGTTCAATGTCTATTTATTACTAGATCGTGCACGTTCAAACGAGCATGCATACATATGTACATACATACATACATACATACAAATGTACGCACCCTGTAAAAATCATAGGATTATATGATCCATTTTGTGGTAGGTAGGAGTACTTTCAAAGTGATCATAAACATAGACCCAAGCAAGCGACTCGTTTATCTGCATCCGCTCGTAGTTAGCCGAACATTGCTACAAAAACCGAATGTATGTATATCGCGATAACGACGAAGCAAGTGCGTACATTTGTATGTATGTATGTATGTATGTACACAGTGGCGCACACAGAAAAAAATTTTGGGGCGGAGGTTTTCAATATCCAACGGAAAATTAAAAAAAAATACTTAAAACTCGTCCAGACAATTTTTACTTAAATTTATGTTTGGGGAGTGGACCTACGTATGCACACATTAAATAAAGGCACCTTTTAAATCTCAATTCATTGCATTTTATCTGTATTTAAACTAAAACTAACGAGTAAGGAAGCCTAAGTTCGAGTGGATTCGAACATTAGATATTCAGCTGTATTCTTTCATTGTTTGTTTGTATTCCCATCTGTATGTATTTGATGTGTTGTACTTTATAAAAAGCGAGTGCTGCATAAAGTGGACGTAGCCACGCCCATTTTCAACATTTTTATCAGTCATTTAACTAAGCATATGAATATTATTCTTTGTGCAAAATTTCATTCCTTTATGATTTCTAGTTGCAAAGATGTCACGTTACAAATTTCCAAAGGGTGTTCCAGAAATATCTTTGCTAAAAAGTAGGCGTGGTCATAAACCGACTTCGCTAAATTTTTGAGCATGTATTACCACAATTTATTAAAGTGTACAAACTGATTTTCGTCATAACATCTTAATTATTTGTAGAGTTATGGGTTCCGAAATCTCCTAGATTCCTTCGTCTGAAAAGAGGCGGTGCCACACCCATTTTCCAACATTTTTCTATTTTTCGTTTTATGTCTATAGTTGGATTCATGAAACAAAATTTCAATGACATCTTTATATTTGACATATGTAGATATCGCTTAAAATATTTTTATTATGCCCCTTAATAGTTCCCATATACAAATTTGGGCGTGGTTGTCAAACGATTTTGGAAATTTTTCGTCCAAACATTTTCCTAAGTAAGTAAATTACGCGTACCAAATTTCGTCGATATATCTGCTACGGTTTCTGAGTTATGACCTATAAAACTTTCAATGTTTGCCCCTTAATAAGTGGGTGTGGCACCGCCCATTTTCCAAAATTTCACCATATTTCTTCATAAGGGCCTGAGCTGAATACGTAGGTTAAATTTTGTCACTCCAGCTCTATTAGTGACAGATATACAAAATATCCGATTTTTACTATATGTGGAAAGTGGGCGTGGTCACGGTCCGATTTCGCCGATTTTCAATACCAACCGTCCCAGTCTCGATACCAACTTGTATTCGAAATTTCATTATGTGATTAAAACTATAATACTCTGTGTACTAGTACAGCTGAGTATAACAAACCTTAGCTAATATCCACAGCATACTTTTAGGGAAATGTCTCCACACTGCTTGTTTATAAACATAATCAGTAGTTCTTGACAAACATTGGCAATGTATATCCACGAATATTCATAGATTTTACAACATGCATTTACACAAATATTTGCGCATGTACCATCTTTTATAAAATTATTTTTTGTATGGTGTTGTCAAATTTTGGGGGGGGGGGGGGGGTTTAACCCCAAAATCCCCCCCCCTTGAGTGCGCCAATGTATGTACATATGTATGCATGCTCGTTTGAACGTGCACGATCTAGTAATAAATAGACATTGAACGCAACACAACATGTTGGCGATTGCGCTAGAAAAATTTTATTATTTTATTTTTATTAAAGAAAAGCTTACATATATATGTATGTAATCCTAATAATCAAATTGAATTGGCAGTCGTTCAAATCTGTTCAGCGATTATTAAATTTCATTAATTTTAGTACCTACGCCATGGATTAATCCCATGTAGGTACTCCATGGATTAGTCCCATGTAGTTACTCCTTGGATTACTCGGGTGTCATGCGGAAATCGGAGTATGTGATCCCTGCCTAGGACATCGCCATGTTAAATGGACCATATTTTTTATATGAAATGTGACAGGTTGAGGAGTACTCGGTTGGTCCACAGCGAGTACTCTATACACGCGTGCATGGAGTACTCGGCTTTTTTGCAGGGTCCCTGCTCTAAAGTCATTTTACACATACATACATACATATAATTACTTCCTAGTAATAACTAAACCTTCTCCATTTCATTTCAGAGAGGCAAAATACCACTGCTGCTTGCTGTGGAATCTGGTAACCAGTCTATGGTGAGAGAGCTGCTCGCAGCTCAAACAACCGATCAACTGAAGGTTTGTTAACTTTTATGTAAGCTAATTGCGAATCTATCTACGTATATTATCAAATTATAAGTTGTTATTAAATCTAATGCAATACCTACTCGTACCTAACTCACTGATATTATATATATAATGCAATAGCTAAGCCTCATATGTCATTTTACTAGCGCTCCAAAAAATTCTAACTAACTTTTCGAGGAGTTGTATAATTTATTAATGTGCCTACACGCAAATAAATCACTGCTGTCCGTTTTCTCTATTGAAACAAGCAAGTAAAACTGAAAAAAAAAACATGCATAAATGCGCCCAAGTTAGTACTGCATACTTTATGGTGTCTATTGAAAATAGGCCGCACGTCGATTTCTCTTTATTTTATTTCAGGGATTGCAAATAATCGTTATTTTTTAAATTTTGACTAAAAAAATCATACTGAAGGAGAAATTCTAAACGCAAAAGAAGTACACAGATGTAATCACCGTAACGCAGACTACCTCTAGGTGCATTAACTTTTATTTTTTCGATTTTTATAAAAAAATTGATTTTTAATCGTTATTTTCTGAGTTTTATTTTTTCCTCAGCAAATAAAAGTTATTTTTTGATTTTTATATTTCGCTCAGAAAATAAAAGTTATTTTTTGAGTTTTATTTTTCCCTCAGAAAATAAAAGTTTTTTTCTGAGTTTTATTTTTCGATCAGAAAATAAAAGTTATTTTTTGAGTTTTATTTTTCCCTCAGAAAATAAAAGTTATTTTTTGAGTTTTATTTTTCGATCAGAATATAAGTTATTTTTTGAGTTTTATTTTTCCTTCAGAAAATAAAAGTTATTTTTTGAGTTTTATTTTTCGATCAGAAAATAAAAGTTATTTTTTGAGTTTTATTTTTTTGCTCACATAATAAAAGTTATTTTTTGAGTTTTATTTTTTTGCTCAGATAATAAAAGTTTATTTATAAATTTTACGTATTTATGTGACGCGAGCACATATATACTATTAAAAATGTAATTTTATGTATGTATGTGATTAGGTACATAAATATGTATCATTTAGTTTTCCAGACAATTTCTACATATTTCTCTTTTTGTAAATACAAAATATGCTATAATATTTTTTTATTTTATTTTTTACCAAATTGAAAGTTTTTCATCAAGGTGGCAACTCAAAAAAATATATTTCCAATGATAGGCTTTGATAAAGATCTTAAAATTGATACCCATGTTGTAATATTTAATTGATTTTGAGAAATTTTATTGAGCTAAAAAATTGCAAACAGGTGGCAACCCTGATTTTTTTTGCTAAAATGATCCTGGTGTTACTTCTTACGGCACACCCTAATGTACATACATACATACAATGCACACGAAAACCTTGTATGACAAAAACAAGAGTGTTGTTAACACACGCACCGCTTGTGACATTGAATTTCATTGCATGCCACAAGCAACAACAAACAACAACTAACAACAAACTTGATATGGCATGCGCTTTTTGCGGTGTAAAGAAAATCAGTGCTTGCGCCATAAAGTATGCAACTTTTAGACGGCACCACTTTAACTTTTCGCAAAAAAACAACAGCAAAAGAGTTTTTGTTGTTGGTGTTGCAAATTAAAAATTTTCATTTACAAATGCGTTGATTAAATTGCCAGCGTCGCGACGTGTTGCAGTCGCGCCGTCGGTCATGTGGGTCATGGCAGTGCGGTCGTAAGTAAGAAATTAATATATTTCTTATGTGGCAAGTTTTCCCATGAACTGATTGAAGATTATGTACGTATTTAGCTTTACCTTGCCGCTAGCTTCTGTTTTTAAGAATAGATTGTGGCAGCACAGTCACGCGAGAGAAAGTCATTGGGTGGCAGAGGAGTTTTTTTTTTAACTATTTTTTATTAAGTTTTTAAATGAAATTAGACAAACAACAAAACGAAAACATATACATACAAGGTGACATTAAGGTGGCACAAAAGTGTACATGTATCATAACCAGAGCGTAGACTGGTAGTTTGGTGGACAGGCATGGGCACGAGAGCGAACAATCAACTACTCCAAAAGGTGCAGAAAAGTGCACTTATCTGCGGAAGTGGTGCGCTGTGGTCAACCGCCTCAGAGGCACTGGATGCCATTTTAAATATACTACCGATTGATCTCAGCGGTTGGCTATTTGCGGCGTGTAAAGGATCTGCCCGAATGGAAGGAAATTGACCAGCGTCATACCTCTATACCGGTCCAAACCAACAATCGGATTATAGTTTACCGAAAAACCTACTCAAAAGGAATTATGAAATATCGATTCCAGATAGAGACTGTTGGGCCAAGGGTCCTCCGGTCTCGAAGAGTGCTATCCACCTCAAACACGCAGCTCACACGTAAGGAGGGTGGCAAGTTCTGAGCTTCTGCAACCATACTAGGCTCTTGTGGCCTCATTGGAACGTTAGACGGACGAAGAGTCTACTAGCACTCGAAAGGTCCGAGCTTGCACTAATTACAGCGCTAATAAAAGGCCATATAATCCCTGAAAAGCATCCAGGAAGGATGAATGCTTCATATAACAATTACTGTAGGGCTTGTGAGCAGGAAGAGGAGCCCAGAACAGTAAAGCGATTGCCCAGCACTAGCAAGGAGGCGACTGAAGCATTTAGAAGGCTATAAATTTAGGGAACTAGTGGATCTAGTAACAATAGAATTTAGGAATTCACACTATGGTTCGAGTAGGGGGGATATTCATGGTATCACAATGGGACCTCAGGGCCTAAGAGTGCTAAGTGGAAACTACCAGCCACTGCAACCTAACCTAATCTAACTAGAGCGTATCAACAGTTGAGTATCGAGAAGTAGATACGCCTTAGCTAATTGAATATGCGATTCCGTTTTGTTAAAATGCTATGTTCCGAAATTTAAAAGAAATCCTCAGCCAAGCTATTAAAATTGATATCACAGTCGCTAAAACTAAAAGCCTAACGACAAATACTTTAGATTTTTCTTTCGAATATTCTTATGCCATCAACTCAACACTGCACTCTTATAAATTCGTACTATTTTCATCAGTAAACTAAGTAATTTCTCTTCTACCATCTTCCTTAGGCGACAACAGCAAATGGCGATACGGCCTTACATTTGGCCGCCAGACGACGGGATGTCGATATGGTGCGCATCCTCGTCGATTACGGTACCAACGTGGACACACAAAATGGCGACGGCCAAACGCCGTTGCATATAGCGGCCGCCGAAGGGGACGAAGCGCTGCTTAAGTATTTTTATGGCGTGCGAGCTTCTGCATCGATTGCCGACAATCAAGGTGAGTATTTCGTAAGGCCAAAACGACAAATTTTTAGCGCTCTTATAATCTTGTTCCGAAATCAATGCAGATCGTACACCGATGCATTTAGCAGCTGAGAATGGCCATGCGCACATCATTGAAATTTTGGCGGACAAATTCAAGGCGAGCATTTTCGAACGCACAAAGGATGGCAGTACACTGATGCACATCGCCTCGCTGAATGGCCATGCCGAGTGCGCGACAATGCTCTTCAAGAAGGGCGTCTATCTGCATATGCCAAATAAGAATGGCGCGCGCAGCATTCACACCGCGGCCGCTTACGGTCACACCGGCATTATAAATACGCTGCTGCAAAAGGGCGAGAAGGTGGATGTGAAAACAAATGTGGGTAACGCTTGACAAATGATGAAAAAGAGAGAGAAGCCTATGCATTTTTTACACAAAAAAAAAAAACAATTATTTATCAAATTTTTATGCACACACTCACTTGCAGGAAAACTATACAGCACTGCACATTGCCGTCGAATCCGCTAAGCCGGCCGTCGTCGAAACATTGCTGGGCTTCGGCGCCGATGTTCATGTCCGTGGTGGTGCAATGCACGAAACACCGTTGCATATTGCCGCACGAGTTAAGGATGGCGATCGTTGTGCCTTAATGCTCCTTAAGTCCGGAGCTAGTCCCAATTTAACAACCGATGATGGCCTAACGCCGGTGCATGTGGCCGCGCGTAACGGCAATCTGGCAACGCTGATACAACTCCTCGCAGATGGCGGCGATCCGCTGTACAAATCCAATGTGAGTTCATCGAAATCGATTGCCACATTTATTCACTGAAATAATCACCTTTCTCTCAACCCTCATTTCCAGACCGGCGAAACACCACTGCACATGGCCTGCCGTTCGTGTCATCCCGAGATCGTACGACACTTGATTGAGATCGTCAAAGAGAAACACGGGCCCGACAAGGCAACCACTTACATCAATTCCGTGAATGACGATGGCGCCACCGCACTGCACTACACCTGCCAAATAACCAAGGAGGAGGTCAAAATACCCGAATCGGATAAGGAAATCGTACGCATGTTATTGGAGAATGGCGCTGACGTCTCGTTACAAACGAAAAATGTCTTAGAGACTGCCTTTCACTATTGCGCCGTCGCTGGCAATAACGATGTACTGATGGAGATGATTGCCCACATGAACCCGACGGAAATACAAAAGGCAATGAATCGCCAGACATCGGTCGGTTGGACGCCGTTGCTAATCGCCTGTCACCGCGGGCACATGGAGCTGGTCAACAACCTTTTAGCGAATCATGCCAGAGTGGATGTATTCGACACTGAGGGTCGCTCGGCCCTACATTTGGCCGCCGAACGAGGGTATCTGCACGTGTGCGACGCTCTGCTGACCAATAAGGCGTTCATAAATTCAAAATCGCGCGTCGGCCGAACGGCACTCCATTTGGCTGCGATGAATGGCTACACCCATTTGGTGAAGTTTCTCATCAAGGATCATAACGCCGTCATCGATATATTGACATTGCGCAAACAAACGCCACTCCATTTGGCCGCCGCTAGCGGCCAGATGGAGGTATGCCAATTGCTGCTCGAGCTCGGTGCTAATATAGATGCGACCGACGATTTGGGCCAGAAGCCCATACACGTCGCCGCGCAGAACAACTACTCTGAAGTGGCCAAATTGTTCCTGCAACAGCATCCGTCGCTGGTGAACGCCACCAGCAAGGATGGCAACACATGTGCGCACATAGCGGCCATGCAGGGTTCGGTTAAGGTGATCGAGGAGCTGATGAAGTTCGATCGTTCTGGCGTGATATCGGCTAGAAACAAATTGACTGATGCCACGCCGCTGCAGCTGGCGGCCGAGGGTGGACATGCGGACGTGGTGAAGGCGTTGGTGCGTGCGGGCGCCTCCTGCACGGATGAGAACAAGGCGGGCTTTACGGCAGTGCATTTGGCGGCGCAGAACGGGCACGGCCAGGTGTTGGACGCGTTGAAGAGCACGAATTCTTTGAGGATCACCAGCAAGAAATTGGGACTGACGCCGTTGCATGTGGCCGCCTACTACGGGCAAGCGGACACTGTGCGCGAGCTGCTGACGAGCGTGCCGGCTACGGTGAAATCGGAACCGCCGACAGGGCAAAGCCTCTTCGGTGAATTGGGCGCCGAATCGGGCATGACACCGCTGCATTTGGCCGCATTCTCGGGCAATGAGAATGTTGTGCGTTTGCTGTTGAATTCGGCAGGTGTGCAAGTCGAAGCGGCTACAACGGAAAATGTAGGTTTCGTTTGGTAACCGCCGCCCTTCACTGTTAAATAACCCACTCTCCCTTTACAGGGCTACAATCCGCTCCATTTGGCGTGCTTCGGTGGTCACATGTCAGTTGTGGGCTTGCTGCTGAGTCGCTCGGCGGAACTCCTCCAATCGACTGATCGGCATGGCAGAACCGGTCTGCATATCGCTGCCATGCACGGTCACATTCAGATGGTGGAGATTCTGTTGGGTCAGGGCGCAGAGATTAATGCCACCGACAGGAATGGTTGGACACCACTGCATTGTGCTGCCAAAGCCGGTCACTTGGAAGTGGTGAAGTTGCTATGCGAAGCGGGCGCCTCACCCAAATCGGAGACGAACTATGGTTGTGCGGCAATTTGGTTCGCCGCCTCGGAGGGTCACAACGACGTGCTGCGCTATCTGATGAACAAGGAGCACGACACTTATAGTTTGATGGAGGATAAACGTTTCGTTTATAATTTGATGGTCGTCTCTAAGAATCACAACAACAAACCGATACAGGAATTTGTTTTGGTGTCGCCAGCGCCCGTGGATACCGCAGCCAAATTATCGAACATTTACATGATTTTATCGACAAAGGTGGGTAAAAGTAAAGTGGAAAATGCGGTCTCCCATTTTCCCACCTCCAACTCATTCGTGCGCTAAAATCTTCTTCAAAAACATTCAGAAGTCTAACTTTTAAATCTCTTCCTCGGAACAGGAAAAAGAACGTGCCAAAGATTTAGTTGCAGCCGGCAAACAATGCGAAGCCATGGCCACCGAACTGCTGGCATTGGCCGCTGGTGCCGACTCCGCCGGTAAGATACTACAAGCCACTGATCGCCGTAATATCGAGTTTCTCGACGTGCTCATCGAGAACGAGCAGAAAGAGGTGATTGCCCACACGGTGGTGCAGCGCTACTTGCAGGTAAGTTTCCGCTAACAACTCAGTCACACACACTAACTGTTTGCTTTTTGTATTATCCTACAGGAACTCTGGCGCGGTTCACTTACCTGGGCCTCATGGAAAATCCTCCTACTCTTAGTCGCCTTCATTATATGCCCACCGGTGTGGATCGGTTTCACCTTTCCCATGGGCCACAAATTCAATAAAGTGCCCATCATCAAATTCATGTCCTATCTCACCTCGCACATCTATCTGATGATACTGTTTAGCGTGGTGGCCATAACGCCCATCTATCCGGTGTTGCGTTTAAGTTTGATCCCCTACTGGTACGAAATTGGGCTGCTCATTTGGTTGAGCGGTTTACTTTTGTTCGAGCTGACAAATCCATCGGACAAATCTGGATTGGGATCCATCAAGCTGTTGGTGCTGCTGCTGGGCATGGCTGGTGTGGGTGTGCACGTGGCCGCATTCCTTTTCGTCTCGAAACTCTATTGGCCCACCATGATCTATTGCCGTAATCAGTGCTTTGCGCTGGCCTTCCTGCTGGCCTGCGTGCAAATATTGGATTTTCTATCGTTCCATCATCTCTTCGGTCCGTGGGCCATTATCATTGGCGATTTGCTGAAAGATCTGGCACGTTTTTTGGCTGTGCTGGCGATTTTCGTCTTTGGCTTTTCCATGCACATCGTGGCGCTGAATCAATCGTTTGCGAATTTGAAGCCGGAAGATTTGCGTGGCTTCGAGAAACGCAATCGAAATCGGGGCTACTTCAGTGATGGTGAGTAATTTGTTCTTTGGTGTGGTTTTTTGGTGTTTGTCCTTTTGGTTTGTTGTTAATGTTGATTTGTTTTGTTTTTAATGTTGTTTTTATTTTGGTATCGAGAAAAGTGTCTGCAGGGATCATGTGACTTTTCCTAATTCATTTTAGATCTGAGAATCATATTTGACGGATTATTTTTCTGCACCTTATAATGTATAGCAGTTTATTAAATTGGAGAAATGGGATCATTCGTTTCTCGAAAATTTCTCCCGTTATACAGTTAAGTTCTCTCTCCGTTCTTGTTTTTCTTGTTGTTGTTATTGTTACGAGTATAGCAGTACAAAGCCCTGCTTAGACGGCTGGTTTGGCTTAGAGATCGTTGTCATGCTCATTTAACTCTGACCCAGGAATGAGGCAACGTTCTTTGGCCTGTTCCAGAGGGACCTATTATTTTATATATTTTTCAACCTCTGGGAAGAGGTGGAACAGATGGCTTCTCAAGTGTCTGAGTGGGGGGAAGTTCTGGTTGCAGCTATTAAGTTGGCCCCTGCGGTGGCATCCCAGCAGGAATTGCTTGTATAACATGATGTTATGTTACTTGACTGGTAGTATGTACCTGTGGCTCATGGTGTAGGTGGTGTTCCGGCGCCATCAGTAGATTACCCATGGCTGTTCTAGGGCTGAGTTTTGGCAGGCCTGCAGTTTTTGCCATTAGGTTCTGGAAGTCCCAGTCTCTTCTTTTTTATCTGAATCTCTTTTGGATTGATTAGTCCAAAATATCTCCTTGAGCAAATCCTTTACATTTCTTGTGCTTGTCATCGGTTGATCTCTTGCTGAGCATTTTATTCCGCTTTGTCACAATTGATCTAATTGGCCATGCTATAGACACTTTTCTCATATTTTCTTTATAATTTATACATACATACATAAAATTTATATATAAGTAAAACAATAAGCTGTATGGATAAGTATCTGGCTTGAGAGTAATGCTATACAGATACACTTCAAAGTGGTCTTATTCGCTTGCATATCGAACAATTACAGACAACTCGTATTAGATGTCAACAAGGAAAACAAATTTTTTTAAATATTTTTTTTTTTCTATTCTAAATCTTTATTTCTCTTCAAAATTCAAAAATACAAAACCGTAAAAAAACCAAACGCGTTCAGATGATATGCCCACGGCGCGTCCACCCCCAAATTACGGTGATCGTTATTACGATAGTCGAAGTTTATCGAGCGAATTTCGACGCAAACATAAAGATGATCGTAAGTTGCGCTGTTATTTTTGTTGTCGTTGTTGTTGTTTGTTGTTTCTTTGTGCATAATTACTTACATACATAAATACATACATAAACTAGTACGTTTTCTGTGCCTTCGATGTTGTGCTCACAGTTACTACATACTCGTGCAAAATTGTTTGAGTACCGTTTTAACGTGTTTTTTTTTTTTTTGCGAAATTCGCGTTAAATTTCTCACACCTGAATAAAGCATTTATCAGTCATATTTACAGACCTACATATATTTCGCTCTGAAAATTATTTTTTGAAAAGCGCATGAAATCAGCTTTTGAGCATTCAATTTATTAAAAATGTTCATACCTAGTGTTTTGTAGTTGAAAGTAGCTAAATGTTTACTCATGGTGTAATAATTACAGGTGACGTAAATAGAAGAGTGCGACACTATTCTCAAATAGTAAGCTCTTTGAAACGGTAGGGTTGCATTTCCATAGGGAAAAGGGGAAAAAATGTAGGGCTAAATTGGCCGGATCCGGTCCATAAGGGGGAGTAAATTATTTATATACTTGCCTTATTGTTAAAAGTAAAATACTATATTTATATTATATTATTTACGAGTTTCGTATAAAAAAGGCAAACATAAAACGACGATATAATTCATACTCAACTGGATATATTGAACTCAATATCTGGTAAAATTTATAATCGTTAGTATCTGCGTGTATTGTTTGGACATTCAATATATCTATTCAACTCAGGTATTGCAATTTTCGGAGTTGTGCCTCTGTAAAAATGTTTTTGACACCATTTAATATTACTTCGTCTCGTGCCCTTTCGGCTTTTAGATTGTTATTTTCGCTTTCTAGAAGCTTTATAATATTGCTATTTGAAGAAGCATTGGATCCTTGGGAACATATTCTTTGTTAGAGCGAAAACCGTTTTCAAAAAACTTTTTAAATAATAATACATACGGAAAGTAATATGTAATGTTCGTTTTTTACAAATACCATGGTTTTCGGAATCCCAAGATAAGGGATACCACAGGCATCGGCACTGCTTCCTTTGTCAGCAAGCGTCGTTTTTCTGGGTTATGCGGTTGCCGAAAATCGCATTCGGCAAAATGCGGCTCGCACACTTTTGAATTTTGTGTGAGCATCGCACCGCTGCTTTCCCTAGCAGAATCATATCAGGGTCTGTGGGAGTGCCAAACATTCTGAAACTCTCCGCCGTCCATGGTTTTCTGTAACGGGCGTAGCTTGTTTTTGGCATTTTTGAAATGATGGCGCGAAAATTTAAATATTAACAATTTTTTTCTTCATAAATAACAAAATTGTCAAAGGAAATAAAAATGTTACAAAACAACTATTGTTTTAAATTTTTTCCAAAAGTCGCTCCTTCATATACCTAAAATACACATAAAAACAACACTTTTATGGGATCAACTGGGGGCAACATTGGAATTTCATTTTCAAAGAGCCGAATGACAGGAGGAAGAGGAAAACAGAATGAAATAGCTGCCTACTTACGTCACCTTGTTATTACACCATGATGTTTACTTAGGTTTATTTGGAACACGAACAGATGTCTAAAAAAATTTTTAAATTTTATTTTTACCTTTTATGTTTTTTTCTCTCTATTTCACGTTTTCTAAAACCCGCATGTTTCGATTTTTTATTATTTTTCTTTCAGTTTTTTCCTTTCCTTCTTGTTGCTTGTGATATTTTTCGTTTTGTTGCTTTACTCGTATACTAACTGCACTACTTATCCCACTCAGTACTATTTTCTAATATCTATTGTTATAAAGAAAGCCCTTTCCTTACTATGGTTTTTTATTGTTTATATTTCATGTTCATGTACGTACACCAAAGTTCCTGCCTAACCCTAAAAAGCCTAAACTATATCTCTTGAAGAAGGATTTTTTTTTTGATTTTTGCTAGAATCCTACTATTGACAGACAATGACCTCTAGTGCGTCCAATTCGAAAATATATTCCATAGACTTCTAGTATTTGCCGGAAACTGTGAACTCATTCTGAACTCTTGTGGTGAGAATGAGAAATCCAAAACTTGTTTCATCCCTAATAGAACTAGATAATCTGTAATAAAAAATTGCTACGCTAGATGGCGCTGAGGTCGAGATATTCGGAAAATCTATATATTAATAGGCTAACATTTTTCCCATACAAACAATTGCCAGGCTGTTTAGCACATTTAACATAATCATATCCACATAAAATTGATATGGATGTGTTCGTATGAGTGAGGAGCAGTGCATAGGCATATATTTTTTTCTATAAATTATTTAATTTCTTTATAATTAATAAATAAAGTTTTTAGTTAAGACAAAATAGATATCGTAAACGTGTTTACAAATATCGTAAACACAGTTGAAGAGTCGCTTTAATTTAAAAGCACTCTCTCTATTTTATATGCATTGGCCCAGTTTACGCTGAGATCAAAATCAACGCGGCCAAATATCTCCTATTGCTTTTCCATTAAAGCGAAAAATGAGAGAGAGTGCGGGAGAGCACACTGAGTAATTTTATTTTTGACCAAGGCACATCTAACAGGTAGGCTCGGCGGCGAATTGAAAAACTTCTTTTTTTATTTACAAAGGTAGAGTGCAATGTCAAAATCAAAGCGAATTTACATCATGGCCAATAGGAATGGACGAGCCCCAAGCGAATTCAGATTTTAACTACGGCGAAATATCATTTTGACATTACACTCTACCAATTACAATAACAAAATAGATGGGAAATTTCTGAATTCACCACCGGGCCTACCTTCCTAGATCTGCCTTGATTTTGACCATGATTTCGCGTCGGACCGTGACCAAAAGGGCAAATCGGTGTTGCGGTTCAACTGGAATTTGGAAAGTGTTGCTTATCTCCGCGAAAAGGAATAATTTTTGTACCAATACAAAGTTGAAAAAATAAATTGCATGGTCGAATTTCGAGCACCGGCGATACTAGTCCGTATTAATGGGCCATTTTTGTTAATTTATAATCACTCAGAGCTCGGTTACAACAAATGAACCCGCTAGAGCATTTAAACCATATTTAGTTCGCTTAAACCCACCCCTTTCCGAGACATAGGCCAATATATGCACGCAGATGACCCCAAAATGTTTTTGAGCAATATTGATATCAAATTAAAGGAGCCGATCACGGTTTCCATATATATAGAGTTCATACTATGTGAATATCTCAATCCGTTCCCGAGACTCAAATGGTATAGACCGATATGCGGACCCGTATGACTACGGAATGTTGTTGATAGGGAACGGGGGAGGATGAGAGAGAAAGAGAGTAGTATAGGGGAGAGAGAGATAGAGGGAACGGAAGATGGGAAGTGATAAGGAGACTGGTAGGCAGTGGAATAGAGTGATTTATCGCCGCGAAGTGGGATGGGTGCTTACAAAAAGACCATAAAAACTAGAATTCTTACCTTTCCTACAATCATACTGAAATATTTATATTTATTTCCTGTTAAAAGGCTCCTTTTATGCTTAATTACTTAATTAACACTTTTGATTGATTTGATTGATGACAAAGAAACTTTTTAGGGTCATACCTAAATATATACCCAGTTGCCTGTTTGAAACTCTAAGTACGCACATACATAAAACTAAAAAAAAAAAAAACTATGTACCGCGCTTTTGCACATAAAAATATCGTTGTTTTGGTTACTCGTAACGCAAGTTCATTGCTTTCGGTGTGAGTGGTGCACCCCCGCCACCTACGAAGCTGCCACGCCACGCAAACAATCACTTGGTGTCGCAAATGCGCAAATGCTAACGTGCTAACACATTTGTTGTTGTTAATATTGTTGTTGCTGTTGTTGTGGTTGTTGTTGTTGTTAAACTACTACATACCTACATATATGAGATTTACTAATTAAATTCCATTCTTTTAACAAAAATCTTCTGTCAAAAACTTTTTTTGTAACAAAAAAAAAACAAAATCCTTAACCCATTAATCGCCCCCCTCCCAAAAAAAGGACCCATGACGCCATTTCTGGCATTCGAGCGTCTCTTCTTCGCCGTTTTTGGACAAACAACAACCGTCGACATAAATCCGATGCGCCATTTGCGTCCCGAATGGACCGAAGTCCTATTCAAATTCGTATTTGGCATCTATTTGCTTGTGTCTGTGGTTGTTCTCATTAATTTGCTCATTGCCATGATGTCGGATACTTATCAGCGCATACAGGTTGGTATAGCATGCTAATTTATTAAATGTGATTTTTTTTTGTTTTTGGTTTTCTGCTTACTCTTCCTTGGATAAAAAAATATAAAAAAAAAATAAAAAAAATAAAAATTTAATTAAATATTAAACATTAAAAACAACACAAATAAAAAAATTAATATTATTTATTGAAAAAAAAAAAAAAATATTGAATAAAAAACACATTCGCTGTTGTTGTTGCTGTTAATATCCTGCGCGCATTATGTCCTTCTACATATTAACATCTCTATATATCTATGTCCATCGCCATCAATGTTTTATGTGTTCGTTTGTATGTGTGTGTGTATTTGTATTTGTTGTTATTATTGTATTTTGTTAATTGGGACATAGTGCGCATGCATCCGATTACTTCCTTTGAGTTACTCTTTTTTGCCGTCTTCGGCCAGACGACAACCGAACAAACGCAAGTTGACAAAATTCTAAATGTGGCCGAGCCCACGCAGCCATATTGGGTGGAATATTTATTTAAGATTGTCTTCGGCATTTATATGTTGGTGTCGGTGGTTGTGCTAATCAATCTATTGATTGCTATGATGTCTGACACATATCAACGCATACAGGTAGTATTCTAATATGATGTACATACATACATACATACATGCATATATATATGTACGAAAAATTATAAAATATGTATAGCTATAAATTTATATTTCTAATATTTACTCGTATCTTATTTACTATACATATATAAGTATTTTTACTTACATATTTTTATTTTTTATTTTTCTGAATGATTTCTCTTTTACGAGTCTATGAGCGACGTTGCGCAAAAAAAGGTTCTAACTATAGAAGATATTTCGTAGGTCATCTAAAGAAGGATATACCCCCGAGTGTCATACGAAACCACACAAAAATTGAGCTTTAATTTATGTATTATACAAAAAAATGATTAAAATATAAACTTTTATGCATTTAGCAGCTTCCAAGCGTGTAAAATTGCTATATAGAAAAGCTTCAAGCCTAGCGAAAGAGCTTAAAAGAGCTTAGTGGCGAAACGATAACGTTGGACCTTTCTGGGTTCAAACTTTCAATTATGTACATATGTATTTAGGCCAGTGATTATTAGCGCCTATCCACGCGTGGATAAACTTGTTAAAGCTTTCACACCGACAGCCTCACACCGACACTACAAAGCTGTTCGCGCACAAGAAACTTTTTTGTTCAACGAACTTCAGTCGTAATTGAGCTGTTGAGGTTGTGCTATTCGAGCAGTCTCTGAACGCTTGTAAATGATATTGGGGGTGCTTTTTTATATTTTTTTTAGTTATCATGATTTTGTATTTTGCAATCAATTTTTTATTTAAATTTTTTTGTTTGTAATTTTTTGTGAAGTTAATACTCGTTATAATAACTATTTCCAATTTAAAAACTTTACTTTTCGATCATGATAAAGCTTTTTTTGGGTGTAGTCAAGAGCTTTTTGTGCTTTTAACACAAGCACAATATGTGAAAGTTTTAATGTGATAATCTCTGACTTAGACACATATAAAAAGAATAATAAATTCATTCCAAGCTAAGTACAAAACCAAAAGCTTAATTAACTTATGTTTGTGCTTATTTGACTCTAATAAGCTTTATAGCTAAACTGAATGCATTACTTTATACTTTTTTTCCAACAAATCGCGCAGCTTTGATGATATTTTGTGCTTTGAGCTTTGCTGATGTATGATTACTTCTCCCGCGGAACACTTCCAAACTCAACGCCTCTGAGCTTAGTTTTACTTGAAAGTTATAATGAATAAGCTTTTTCTGTTTGCAAGTTTTCTTTCCAGTTTTTTATTCCAGTAAGTCCATCATTTGCCCAGACGTGCAACTTCAGGTTAACATACTTATATGATGAATATTCATGCAGAATACTCATAAAGATACAATTTACGAACGTGTTGTTTCTTTACGATGATAAAAAAGCTTAGCTTAGACTAGTTTAGGCTGTGCTAAATAGAATAGAATAGAAGCTATTGCTAAATGTTCGCTGTTTAGCTTAGTACAATATTGTTTATTTTTAATGTGCTTTTGACTCAAAGTCGAGCTTTAAAGCTTGCCAAAATATATACACATGTACATACTTAGTATGTGTGTGTAGGCCATGAGCTTTCAGTGGTAAACTCTGTCTTAGTTCTAGATATCTACTGAGTTAGTTTTGATTGCTGTTTTTTGTCTTAGCCTAAAATGTTGCTTGTTTTATTGCATGTGAAAATTATGTATAACTTTTGATGTTAGTATTTTTTTTTGTTTTATTGTAAAAATTTCTAATATTGTTTTCGCTATGAAAAAGTGAAAGCTTTCATTGTAGCGCGAATTGAACTGACGAAAGCTTTGCAGCTACTGCTTTGACAGCTTTCAGTGGAAATTAAGCTCTTATGCTACGCATACAATAAGCTAGAGTCCAGCTGCTAGACGAAGTGAAACAGCGGATAGAGTGAGAACTTAATTTCTGTGAGTTAAAACAAGAGAGTGAACATTAACCCTCTTATGCTTCTATGTGCATTTGAGTTGGTAGCTAATTTCTAGTGAATAACAATATTAGAAAATACTTTTTATATGATTTTCGATGCCACAAAGCTTTTGTTAGGTATTTTAAACCATACAAGCATTATTTTTCAGCATTTTTCTACTTATAAGTATTAGCTAGAAGATCATACTCTTTGGAATTTTTGAAAGCTTTGATAATTTTAAATTGTGCAAACATTCGTATTCTTTATTTTCTCCACATTTCATCATCAACATTCATCAATTCGTTATGCGCGTGAAATGCTCTGTTGACTGCTTCGTGTCCGAAATCCAGGCCCAATCCGATATTGAATGGAAATTTGGCCTATCCAAGCTAATACGCAATATGCATCGCACAACAACTGCGCCATCGCCGCTTAATTTAGTTACCACCTGGTTTATGTGGCTCGTCGAGAAGGTCAAGGTAAAATACACAATTGAGAATATAACCAGCTGCTATAAAGATACTATGCATATCTATGTATACCTACGCAGCGGGTCTATCCGCTCTTTTTTAACTTCTCTGAACACTAATTTTACCTAACTTACAAGTAACTGACCTTTTCCCCAACCCATTTAAATCAAAATGGCAACGAAAACTCTTTTTTTTTTTTTAATTTTTCTATTTCTATTTAGAATTTGTTTTTGAAATTTTCTTCCATACACCAGCACAAGCACCCTGTATTTCGTCTCCTATGCACTCTCTTCTAAAGCACTCTTGTGTCTCAGCACTTGACTCAGCGAAACACCGAGTCATGTTCGTGTGTGTGTGTGTGTAAATGTCCTTTTTGTCGCAGCTCCTACTATATGCATTTTTGTTGTTATTATTATTATCATTTTATCGTCGTACAAAACGCCCGCCAACGCTACACACGCGCGTTTGCGCTCACATTAATGAAATCATCATGCAAACGCTTAAAATTACCATAAAAATATGTACACGATCCCACCATTTCATACACCACGAACGCTCGCTTCAGGCGCGTATGAGGAAAAAGAAGCGTCCAAGTCTGGTACAGATGATGGGAATACGTCAAGCCAGTCCGCGCACAAAGGCTGGCGCCAAATGGCTATCGAAGATCAAGAAAGGTAGGAAATGTATGTATCGCCACAATGATGCTTTCCAATTTTAGCCCAAAACTCAAACCGAAAAAAGCAAGCAAATAAAAAGTCACGCTCATTTCAGAAACCAAATGTAGTCGAAAAGCCTGAGCTTTTTGAAATGAGCGCGAGCTTTTGGCGAGTTTTGCCGCTACGCTTAGCGAAACGTTAAAATTATTTAAAGCGCGTTTAAGTTTGAGAAAGCAGCAAGATGCTTAAAGCTGATGGAAAGCTCACATGTAAATAAATACTATATGGATAAAGTAGTCTAATGTACTAAGTAAATTATAAGTAAAAGCATAAACATGAGTGATGAGCCACCCTAATGACACAAATCACCTAACTTTGATTGGTTAATTAGCGAAAGTAGCTAGTTGTAGCGCAAAATTACGCAACTGCACACACACTAACCTCAAACTAAATTAAGCACAAAAGCTCAGCTCTTATTTTCTATTTTCATATAACTCAACTTGCTTGAACACCAAACTCTTCGTCTATCGAAAAAAAAACTACTTTGTGGCATGTCAGTAGACTCGATGGCTTTATCTGTTGTACATTTATCGCCTTTGGGCTCACAAACGAGCTTTGCCGCTGGCAATCAAAACCGCATCGAGAATGTGGCCGATTGGGATGCGATCGCTAAGAAATATCGTGCGCTGGTTGGCGATGAGGAGGGCGGTTCGATGAAGGATTCAGAGGGGGAGAGCGGTTCCGTCGAGGGCAGCGGTGGCGGTGCGCTGCCGGCGCCAGCACAGGTGGGCAATAATGTAGCAGCCACAGCAGCAGCTATACAAGCACACGATCAAATGCCGCACGTGTAGAATGATTGAAAGCTTTTCTCATTAGAATCAGCAAAAAAAAAAGCTTCTTTCATTAGAATCAGCAAAAAAAAAAACAAAATCAGTTAAAATAACAAAATAAGAATTTGCCTTCATTGAGCGCATTTGTTAGGGATGGGCTGATTTTGGTTGACTTAATTAGCAGTTGGTAAGTGTTGCGAACTTCGCCTTGTCAGCACGGTCTTTTAATCAATAGAAACAAGCAGTTTCGAGTTGTTGTTCTAAAACAAGAAAAAATCCGTATATAAAACCATTCAACTATGCCCATTCTCATCATTTTGTAGCACTTCATTAACTAAAAATGGCATAGCTCTTCATGCTTTCATCCATCCAGAAGAATTTTGTAGTATTCATTCCTTTTTAATTATTCCTCAAGTCGACTAATTTTTAATTATAAAAATTGCAGGTTTAAGTCAGGAGCGAAAAGAGTTGTATTTGTAAAAATTAACGGAATTTAAAAACACATTTTATTTGTAAAAGTTTTAGATAGAAAAAGTTAAGGAAATTATATCAATTTAAGGCCAGGGATTTTAATTAATTAACAGAGCCTTTTGGCCGGTCGAAAGAAAAAGTTTAACGAAATTCATTATAAAACTTAAAATTGCTCCATTTAAAATAACTTAAACTTAAAACTTCCTAAATTGTCTACCTTAGAATAATAATCAGTAATAGCTGCAAACAAATGTCTAATACCGGGGACAGACATCTAGTATTTCTTCGTAGCAATTTAATAATACCATATATCTGTCACCAAATATTATAATATTCTTCAAAATACTACACGAGCATCTTATTATTTTTGTAGTAAAAAATCCAACTCTCCGTAGGTTGTACTTTTGTGGTATTCTCATGAATTAGCATTTCCCACTGAACATACCTAAATGTGACAAATGTCAGTGAAAAATCAAAAATGTTTATTCGAAAAATCAAAAAAAAAAAGAAAAAATTAAAAATTAAAAAAGCAAACAAAAAATTTACATACATATGTACAAATTCTAAAAAAGCATTAAAATGGACAAAAAGAAACGTACATATGTATGTACATAAAAGGGATGAAACCCACTTAATAAAGAATATGTGGCGTGAGAACATTCAAAAACTGAGAGGTGTGCATAAAAATGGCGATATCTATCAGAATATGTGCGCAGAACTGCAAAAGCGGCACATTATTATGCTGTCCACCAAGAAGCTTCTGGCCGAGCAGCATCACCAACTTCATCGATGACAATCAAGATCAGCTGCAGAAACTAAAAAAAGGTTTGGAGCTCGCCGAAAGAGACAGCCAAACGGCAGAAAAATATTTGCGTCTTTCTCATCAAAATGAAATAAAAATTATAAAAATCATTCTAGAAAGCAACGATTTACTTCGGAAATGTTTTCCAGTTTTATGTTGTTTACTTCCTTTTTCAGAAATAAAAAAATGTTATTTGACACTGGAATACCAAGTTAATGTCTGTCATTATGGTAGTATTTTAAATACCACAATAAATTTACCAAAATACAAATACCAGCTGTCTGTCCCCGGTATAATATTCCATTAAGTTATTTATAAAATACAAAGTCAAGAAAATTGTACTACTTTCTAAAGTAAAAATGTAAGGAAAGAAAGTGAAACAACAAAATTAAAAATGTTTTCCATTTTAAAATGTACTTTACTAAGAAAAAAATACAAAACTTCTGAAAAGTACACGAATATTTATGTACATATGTATATTGAACAAGTAAGAGAGTCTACGAGGATTGTTTGATAGGTCCATGACATTTTGAATAAGAAGTAGGTAATTTTTTCGGAAAAATGCATTTTACTTTCCTGCATAAATAATCTCATTCTAGCTCGATGCACTTAGTCCAGCGCTTTTTCCAATTTTTTATTCCTTTCAAAAAACAGAATTTTTCAAGACTCTCAAAAGAGGTTTTTTTTTCGTGATGACCTCTTCAACCATTTCTTCAAGTTTGGACACTGGAAATAATCGGAGGGGCTAAATCTGGAGAACACGCACCAAGTAGCAATTCGTAAGCCAATTTATGAACTTTAGCCATAGTGACTAAACACGTGCTTCGAATCAAGATCGAATCTTTCCAAAAGCATCAAAAAAAAAATGTGGAAAAAACCTTGTTGGTCAACAGACCCACTTTAGCTTTCTTTCTGGTGCACTTTCACCCGGAGAAACCCACTGTTTTTATTGTTCCTTGGTTAATGTTGTTGTGTGATATATCCAAAACTCATCTACAGTAACAAAACGATCCAAAACGGTATCTGGGAAAATGCTTGTAGTCTCAGCTATTTCACGGAATTTCATTCCCTGATCGTCAAGTATCATTCCATGAAGTTTATAGACGATTTCTGATGTGACTACTTCTTTTGGGCGACCTGAACGTTCGGCATCACTTGTGCTGGTACCTACGACAATAACGGAGTCTAGTAAACCACCTTTTAACCATTGAAAATGATGGAGCAGAGTCCCCATTGTATTTATCAAGCCTTTTCTTGGTTTCCTTCATGATTTTTCTACGAAAAAAATAATGCTTAATCAACACGCGAAATTAAATTTTTTCCATTTTTGTTAAAACACGCGCCTCGTTCGGCTTTAATTAAATAGCTCTCAAACACAAACTAAGTTGCGCAGGTTGCTCAAACTTTTACAGTAGCCTTTTAAGCGATGGTAGTTGACGTGGGCAATGTTTAATTCAAATTTACTGGTCACCAAGTTCAAGATCTGAATTATCAAACAACCATCGTAACTATGGTTGGAAGTGAGCATTACAAAGCCAGTTGAGTGCTCCTTGCTATCTAGTAATTATGTATGCCAGTGCTTAAACCAAATTGTGTTTGCATAATATGAACCAAAAAAACTTATTATTCATGCGCTTAGGTTTGATCTCAAACATTAGAAGTAAATTTGGAAAGCAAATTTCAGTTCATCAGCACAACTGAAATTTTATTATATGTACATATATCTTGAATATTTTTGGTTTAATACTTTATATTTCAACGGTCTATAATCTTACTTCGACCATAAATTAGCCTTTATATATGTACATATTTCAAGTTCTGTAAATTTTCTGCTTTTGTATTTAGCCAAATAATCGCTTGAAAATTTTAAAAGAAAATAAATATGTATGAAATCTACTTTGAAGTACTCATTTTCTTTAATTTCTTGTAAAGTTAAAGCTAAAAGTTTATGTATTTATAAGTAGTCCATATTATGTATCCAACACTGTATAATAAGCGATTTAATTAACATATTTGTAACTACATAAACTGATTTTTTTGTATTAATCTAAATATGTAAAATATGTATGAGGCAAAATAAAAACGAAAAAATGAAAAAATAAAAAAAAATAAAAATAAAACAAATTCAATTGTCTTGTATTTATGAGTTGAGATTTAATGCAGAATTTCACTAAGAAAGTACCACTGTACTACTGGCGACATCGCTTGGTAGTACCGCGGGCGCGCCTTTCTCAGCGCGCCATCTGCTGGTTATTTGGTTTCGCCAAGTTTTACGGTGGTGTTCTGAAATAAAGCGTTTGCATTTATTGACGCTAGATGGCGCGTTTAAAATAAATTTAGTGCATGAGCAATATTGGCTTGATACTTTGAGTATGGCCTATACAGTTTCGTGCACTACAGAATACACAATTTCTAATCTTCTTCATCTTCTTCTTTTTAATTGGCGCGTTATCATCTAGACGATTTTGGCCCAGTCCAATAAACCGCGCCACTCGTTTTTGTTTCGTGCTGCGTGGCGCCAGTTGGAAATATGTAGTTACCAAGGGAAACCGAATCGCTCTTCATCTGATCTTCCCAACGCAGTGGAGGTCTCACTTTTCTGCTGCCTTTGGCGGGAGCATGTTCATCCATTCTCAACGAAACGAGAGTCTCTTCTTTCCATTATAATCCAATACTTGCGGGATTATGAAGTGCTAGCCCAGATTCCTATACTGCCCAGAACGTCGAACAAAACTTGATTATTTTTACAGCGCATGTTCTATAAGATCTAGCTCTCTAAATTTACAAAAATGTTACTCAACACGAACAACTGCTAGTTATTATTTATGAAAGAAGATGTCTCCCAGACCAACTTTGTTGAACAGAGTAAACAGAGTACTAGTCCCGAGGGTGTGAATTTTTTTAGAGTGAGTTAAAGTTTTACAGTTTTAGCTGGAGGTACAATTACTTTATCGAAATGACTTCAAATGAAACTTTTGAGCTCGGACTTATTCCACAGAATTTAATAAGCAATTTCTTTGCGGTATACTTAAACCTTCTAACCCCCACGAAAATGGCTGTTCTTGACGCATTTTGAAACACATGGAGCGAATATCAATTTCTACTGTTACTGTTAAACAGTGCTTTTAAAATTTATTCATTAACTTTATTGTTTTTATGTATTTTATTTGTTTCATTTTAAAATACAATTAAGGTGGTTTAGAACTGAACGATCGTTCAATCTATGAAAATATTAGTATTTACTGCCGTCCAGATAAAATACTATCAATCCGTTCCAGAACTGACTGTTCGTTCACTCTATGAAAATAGTAGAATCCATTGCGTGCCGTGTAGAGCACTCCCAAAAGTCGGCATTTGAAAATACCGAATGCAAACTTAGTATCGAATGATGTTATATGTAAGTTTGCTGTTTTCAAGTGCCTGTAATCGGTTGTATCGAATTGCACACGAGTTGGGTAGGATCTTGCCATTTTATATTTCGGTTTTCCTTCGTCTTTACTCCAACCGATCACTCTCATCTCAGCGTAATCCGGCAGAAGAGTTCTGTACAAGTTTATTGTTGAAATTCGGGGGGAAAGTTCCAAATTTACGCCTAGCTCAGCAATTCCAATAGAGCCAATATCTGGAAGATCCACATGATGTTTGCGTATAACAGCGTAATGTTCTCCAAGCACAGGTACTTTCAATTTAGAAACACCGGTAATCACGACGACATTATTTTCATGCTCAAGCGGGTGCAAATTAGTGGTAATTACATGCTTTGTAGTAAGTAATGCACCTGCGGCGTAATATTCGTTTCCATGATATACTGCCATCAAATATGTGGCATCCCTTTGTTTGAGCACTCTAGAATTACCACGTAACATTGCCAACACCACAGCGGGCAGCATTGATAAAAAAAGCGGAAAAATTATACCGATGTGCATTTTGTTATTAACTTCAGTGGGTAGGTACTTACATATGAATTATTCGAAGACATTTTGCCCCTTTTTTATACTAAAATCCAGCAAAGGTTTTGAAGCAAATGCGTTAAATTTAACTATTTGGATATACCTGAACAAACAAGTAACTAATTTCGCTTGATTAAGTTCCAATAAACTAAGTACACGTGTCTGTACATATTTGCAGAGAATTGAGCGAAAAACAAGTAAAGCCGTGGCTGACTTCGGCCGTACCGAAGACTTCATACCTTTCATGAATGGCGAAATGAAATGTTAATTGGTCTGATTTTCAATATTTTGTGCTGCCAAAGATCTGTTCGACAAAATTGCCCAAATCGACTCAGCTCGTGAATCTGACAACAATCGTATTTTGAACCAAACTTATAAATAATACGATTTCATATTCATGAAATGTATAAAAATATATATCAACAGCGATGGATGGAGTGTGTTTACCTCGTCGGGTGAAAAAAAATTAAAGCGTCAATAACGTGTATTCATGGACATTGATGTGTAAACAGTTCCAAAATTGGATTTTTATTCCGTCACTGGTTTTCTAGGGATTAAAATATGAACCAAGTTTTTTATAATTTTTTTGTAGATATTGTCGCTGTTACTATTTTGTTGTTTTTTTTTTTTTTATTTTTTCTGCTTTTGTTTTGATTTGTTTTTTGTTTTTTTTTTTTTGAATGCGATTACTACCCATTTGTATCTCTTTATATGGGTTGAAGTGTTCTCTTTTGTTGAGCATGTCCTATGAAGAGACTAATTGTACCCATTTTGTACCCGAACGGGTAGCAAATGCGACACATCCATTTTTGCGACTAATTGTACCCGTTTGAAGGGTATCAAACCCTTTCGGGTACAATTCGTCTACAATTAGTATATATATGTACCCGTTCGGGTACAATTGGGGAACAATTGTACACCAATTATACCCGAAAGAGAGCGCTTCCGGACAAATCTTTTAGAGACTCGTCGCACACTTTGTTGCAGGGTGCCTACCTACGGACCACTGGCAACATCACGATATTCACACGGACACAGCAGCGCACTAACACTAAGAGGATGGTTACACATTTCCCAAAAATCACTTGTAGGTACGGAGCTGAAATAAAGACGTTTACACATCAAAATTTTTTATCCAATTAAATAAAACTTTCAGCGTCTTTTAACCCCAGCCCACTAACATGCGCTGCAAATATTTACTTTTGAGTATTAAACACATTTTGAAAGTTCCCTATCTGTATTAAAGCTTTCACCGGCGCACAGTGGGGGCACCTCCATACAAACGCGGCCAAAAATAGTAATAATTGAGCTAGAAACTTTAAACTCGGAACTTAAGCTTTCTTGATTGAAGATAGTAAACTGTGAAAATTTGAAAAAATCGGCCCACAAATACACCCCCCTCCCATATAACGGTATTTTTGAAATTTCAATATTTTGTTAACTATTATAGCTAAAATGCTCAATTTTAATAAGAGCACACATTTTTTAAATATAAATAATATACAGTAATCATTTTGGAAAAAGCGCAAAGTATTCCATGGTTTTCAAATTAAAAATATATGCACTTTTGAGCATTTTATAAGCATTCATCATAAAATTTTCCTTCAAAAAAATCACATTTAATAAAATTTTTATACCACAAATGAAACTATACTTTTCTAAAGGATTTCAGTGTGCTGAATCTGAATCTGAAGTCAGAATTTTCAAATTGGTTCTAGTTTTTGAGATATTCATGTCCAATTAGGCAAAAAAACACGTTTTTGACTATATTCCCTGCTTAATATCTTGTATGTAATATTTTTTTATTCAAAATCAAATACACCGTTAGAAAACATAAACCATCCCCCTGAATATGGCGTTTAAATTTTTCAGATATCTTTATTAGAATTGGAGAAATTGTTGTTTAAGTTTCATTAACTTGGCAAATTTTCCCCATACAAAATTATTAATACTTTTTGAAGCATACTTTTGGGGATTTTGTATGGGAAAAATGTATGAAAACTTAGAAAAACTCACTCCATAAAAAAGTTCATACAACAAAAAAGCGCAAACGAATTTTTAAGATTTCTTCACCTCTTTATAAAGCACGTTCACTAGCACCAAATATTAAAAATTTGGAGAGGTCATATTTTGTATTTTTTTTTTATTTCATGTTGAAATTTTCCAATTTTTACACAATTTTTTTTTCTGTTCGAAAAGAAAAAGGCTGCAAAAAAATAATGATAACGCTGATAAAAAAAATTCTTTCATAATTTGAAAGTGTGAACCATTGCCTACAACACGGTGAACAAACTATTCGATTAGTCGCCTAAGAATAAGATTTTTCATAATGTCAAAAGTAGCCTAATTATTGCGTTTTGAAAAAGGCACTTTTAGTCAAATGGGAAAAAGATTATTTAAGCGAAAAGCGCAGGTGGATTTCAAGAATTAAAATGCAGTTTGATTAAAAATATATCATTTCAAAACATATGAAAAAATTGGGGAGGTCATATTTTTTATTTTTTTATTTTTTTGTTTAAAGTTGAGCAAAATTTTTTTTTTACGACTTTTTTTGTCAATATTTGAAAGTTCATATAAATCTAAGAGTTACCGCTGGTTACAAAAGGCTTATTGTTTCTAAAAGGCCAAATCAATATCTATGTAATGATGTATCACTCGATTACATACGTTAATAATTGAATGAGTTACAGCATTTTGTATAAGGTGTAATTGTTGAGAAATAAAAGGACCTATTTTTTGCTCAGTTTTTAACACCCTGTGCGGCTAAACAAAACGAGACTCAAAAAATTTTATATAAGCCTTTTTTTTTACAAATTGTTATATCTGTCAATCACTTTCAAAAAAATTTGATTTGCTAATACTTTAATTTCGATTTTATTTTTGGCCGCTATCACCCAGTGTGCGGCGTTTGTAGGTGCTATAAAACAGGTGAGGAATTGTTCTAAATGCAAACCCACTATACAAATTTGGGGGTTTCTGCCAACTTCGGCAGGCTCGTGCTTACTTTAAGTAAATAGTTTATTAAAAAATTTAAATTTAATTACAACCGAAATGTTGCCTCGTTTAAAATTGATGTACCTTTAAGTGACTTTGATGCTCTTTTGAGTACGTTTTTTTGGCCGTCCGGAGCTTTTGTCCGTGAATTCGAACATAGACCAAGATTTCGTAATACAAATTTAGCTAAAATTTCTTCCATTCCAAAAAACTAGTATCTAAATCCGCTTTGAATATTTACTATCAAAATGTGAGAGGTCTGAATACTAAATTAACTAACTTATACTTGAAAACGGTTGAATCTAACTTTCATATTATTTCTTTTACTGAAACATGGCTCAAACCACATTTAATTCCGAAATATTTAGTAGCATGTACCAAGTATACAGGAATGATCGTTTAAACAGAGTCGGCGGAGGTGTATTGCTAGCCGTACATTCTTCAATGCCATCTGGGGAAATTGATGTAAACCTCGTTCTACCCTTTGAATTTAAATGCATCCGCATTAAGGTCGGCAAAGGTCACACTTATTTTGCAATATGTTACATTCCTCCCTCGTCTGATCTATCAGTATATTTACAACTTATTTCTTCACTTAAATTTCTTATCTCTAGGATGACACAGTTAGATTCAATAATCGTCTTAGGAGACTTTTATCTTCCCCACATTTCATGGCGCATTGCTGATCACAATACTGTGCCACTTACATCTAATATGAGCAATACCACTTTCATTGAAGAAATATCTGACCTCTGTCTACATCAAATCAATACTATTAGAAACGAGTTTGGGAAAATGATTGACTTAATTTTTGTAGATGATGTATCCAATTATACTGTAAACAGGGCTAATGCCCTGGTATCACCTGTTGATGTTTACCATCCTCCTTTAGAGTTGGTTTACGAAATTATAAATAACGATAACCGTGGTAACGTAAAAGAGTTTAACTCTGAGTCTAGTTTTTGTTACAATTTTTCTAAAGCAAACTATAATAAAGAACTCTCAAGATTGGTATGGCCAGACTATAATGGAAACGACGATTTGCATTTCAATAACACGATTCTTAACCTTTTTGAGAAATACGTGCCGAAACATAAACGCGAATATAATGAACCCTTGTATCTTTGGGCCACTAGAGAGTTAAGAGTTTTAAAAAATAAAAAATCGCGCTTCTTTAAAATATATAAGAAGACTGGTTCTCAAAAGGATTATATGAAATACTCAGTTCTGCGTCATAAGTACTCACTTCTGAACAAAAAGTGCTATAAATCTTATATATTTAAAATGAAAAAGGACATTTTTTCCAACCCGAAATCGAAACGTAGAGTAATGGGATTCCCATCATCTATGAGATATCGTGATAGTGATGCCAGTGATAGCCAAGATGTCGCGAACCTTTTTGCCCTCTTCTTTGAATCAAATTATTCCAATACTAATGTTAGCTGTAATGAATACCCGTATCAAGTTTTTCAGAATAACACATTTGAATGCCCTT
This sequence comes from Urophora cardui, assembly GCA_960531455.1. Taxonomy (NCBI): domain Eukaryota; kingdom Metazoa; phylum Arthropoda; class Insecta; order Diptera; family Tephritidae; genus Urophora; species Urophora cardui. The sequence goes on from OY482674.1 coordinate 6,905,696, forward strand.
TTATAGATCCCGAAGAGGTTTTATTTTTGCTTAAAACAATAAAGAAGTCCATAAACTACGGACCAGATATGATTCCTTCAATATTTTTAAACAAATGCGCCGAGTATATTTACCAGCCATTATCCACACTATTTAATCTGTCTTTGAAAAGCGTGGAAAGAATCTATTATAATTCCTCTACATAAATCTGGAAGTAGATCTTCCATCGAAAACTATCGCGGTATAGCAAAGCTTTCGGCCATCCCAAAGTTATTTGAGGCTATTGTCACCAATTGTCTAAATCATTCCATTTCCTCATCAATAGTAAGTTCGCAGCATGGTTTCTGTAGAGGTAAGTCAACTGTTACCAACTTACTAGAATTTACAACTCATGTCTCTAACGGTTTTAGGAATAATGCTAATACCGATGTAATTTATACTGACTTCAGCAAAGCCTTCGACAAGGTCAATCACGCGTTACTTATCCACAAAACTTGATCTTCTTGGTTTTCAACCTATTCTGTTAAAATGGATTGCATCATATATCACTAATAGAACACAAAGAGTTGTTTTTAAAAATGCTTTTTCCAACATCATTAACGTATCTTCAGGAGTTCCACAAGGCAGCCATCTTGGTCCGACTCTGTTTTTGCTGTTTATAAACGAAATTTCTTATGTTATTTGTAACTCAAAACTTCTGATGTATGCCGATGATGTGAAACTTTTCAAGTCTTACTCTTCTTTGGAGGAAAGATCTGCCCTACAAAATGATTTAAATTGCTTCGCTACGTGGTGCAATATTAATTTTATGCCACTCAATCTTATAATAATAATAATACAATGGCGCTATTATAACTCTGACGAGGTTTATGGCCGAGCTTCTCTCCCAATTCGAGGTGTGCTCCTTTTTGTTTTTCCTACTAATTGGGTGGACCTACAGTTTTATGCCGGCTCCGAACGGCGAATGAATTTTTTTTTGTGAGAAGCTTTTTCATGGCATACTCTCGGAGGGTATGCCGTCCACTGTCGAGAGGTGACCGCTGCTCTTAAAAAACCCAATAATTGGATTTTTACTAATTAGAAAAATTGTTTTGGTGTTTTGCTCGGACCGTGGTTTGAACCCGAGACCTCTGGCATAGAAGGCGAGCACTCTACCCACTGCACCACAGCGGCCACTCAATCTTAGTAAATTTAAATTTATGAGCTTTTCACGGAAGATTCTTCAACCTGCGTCTTACAAAATTAATAACTATAGTTTGGAACAGGTTTACGATTTTGTCGACCTAGGAATAAGATTTGATAGTAAGCTCCACTTTAACCTGCATATTAATGCTACAGTAAACAAAGCTAAAAGTATCCTAGCATTTGTAAAACGTTGGTCTAAGGAATTTAATGACCCTTACGTAACTAAAGCCCTGTTTACAACATTAGTACGACCTATACTAGAATACGCTTCAATAATCTGGAGTCCGCAATATCAAGTTCATTCCGATCGACTCGAATCAATTCAAAAACAGTTCTTACTTTTTGCGTTAAGGAACTTTCATTGGGACCCGCGGACCAATCTTCCCTCGTACACTAGTCGCTTGAAGCTTATTAATCTTCCAACCTTATCAAGCCGCAGGGAAATGTTAGGTGTAATATTTCTAGTTAAACTACTGAAAGGATCCATAAGCAGTCAATTTCTCCTAGCCGAAATAAACTTAAATGTTCCTATTCGACCATCAAGACATTTTCAACCTATCTTTTTAAAGCAGTGTAGAACTAATTTTGAATTACACGAACCACTTCGTTGCTTATGTAAATCTTTTAATGATTATTCTACTCATTTCGATATAACAGACTTTTTATCTGATAAGAAAAAATCTGTTGTGCGCTCTTAACAAGTGACAACAAATCTCTCGCTCTAATTGACTATTCTATTTTTGTCTATTACTTTCATTTGTAGTTTTATATTTTATTCTATGTACATATGTATATCCAGCAGATGGAATTATATTTTCTGTAGCTGAGCAGTATAAGTTCTCGACGTTTAATAAACTTCTACCACTCAACACCTTGGCCAAATTTTATTTTAAAATATCCGTACGTCATGCGGTTGGGTGGGTGGAGGGAAAACGTTGGGTTTATTTTTATACTCAGCTGTACTAGTACACAGAGTATTATAGTTTTAATCACATAACGGTGGATTGTAACAGAATGAAATAATCGAGACAGATATAGACTTATATATATCAAAATGATCAGGGTGAAAAGAGAAATCGATTGAGCCATGTCCGTCCGTCCGTCTGTCCGTCTGTCCGTCTGTAAATACTCTAACTCGCGCAAAAATTGAGATATTTTGATGAAATTTGAAATGCAAGTTGGTATCGAGACTGGGACGGTTGGTATTGAAAATGGGCGAAATCGGACCATGACCACGCCCACTTTTCCTATATAGAAAAAATCGGAAATTTGGTATCTCAGTCACTAATATAGCTGGAGCGATGAAATTTTACCCACGTGTTGAACTCACGCCCCTAGGAAGAAATTTGATGAAATTTTGGAAAATGGGCGGTGCCACGCCCACTTATTAAGGGTCAAACATTGAAAGTTTTATATGTCATAACTCAGAAACCGTTGAAGATATAGCGATGAAATTTGGTATGCCTGATGTACTTATTTAGACAAATGTTTTGACGGAAAATTGTGAAAATCGGTTGACGGCCACGCCCACTTTTATATATGGGAACTATAAAGGGGCCTAATAAAAACATTTTAAGCGATATTTCTGTCAAATATAAAGATATATCATTAAAATTTTATGGCAGGAGTCTAACTACGGACATAAAACAAAAATCACAAAAATTTTGGAAAATGGGCGTGGCACCGCCTCTTTTTAGAAGCTGGAATATACGAGATTTCTGAGCCCATAACTCGACAAATAATTGATATATAATCATGAAGCTTGGTGTGTACACTTTTATTACTTGTGGTAATATATGTTGAAAATTTTAGCAAAATCGGTTGACGACCACGCCCACTTTTATATATGGGTATTATAAAGTGGCCTAATAAAAACATTTTAAGCGATATCTTTGTCAAATATAAAGATAATTCATTGAAATTTTGTGGCATGGGTTCTACAATAGATCGGAAACAAAAAATAGAAAAATTTCGGAAAATGGGCGTGGCACCGCCTCTTTTCAGACAAAGGAATCAACGAGATTTCGGAGCCCATAACTCGACAAATAATTGAGATATTATGACGAAACTTGGTTTATACACTTTTATAACTTGCGTTAATAGACACGCAAAAATTTATTGAAATCGGTTTATGACCACGCCTACTTTTTAACAAAGATATTTCTGGAACACCCTTTGGGAATTTGTAACGTGGCATCTTTGTAACTAGAAGTCATAAAGGAATGAAATTTTGTACAAAGAATAATATTCATATGCTTAGTTGGATGGCTGATAGAAATTTTGAAAATGGGCGTGGCTGCGCCCACTTTATGCGGCACTCGATTCATATAAAATACACCGTGTTTCCATCAAACGCAAACAAACAATGAAAGCATACAGCTGAGTATCTAATGTTCGATTCCACTCGAACTTAGGCTTCCTTACTTGTTATTATTATTATTTGTAAATATTAATGCTAAAGCGTCTTTCTTCGTCGAAATATTTTTTAATGTGCCTTTTTTCGTCGACAAATTACTGACATGCGTCTTTCTTCTTCCGGAGCGACGATATGTAACTGTTATAAGAAATATTCAAAAAAAAAAAAAACAATTGCTTCATAACAATTAAAAAATTCAAAAATCTTTGTCTTTCATTTCTTAAGAGTTATTTCAAACAGAAAAAAATATTTTTCAGACGTACTAGCTATTTTGTTAGAAAATGTTTTTTTTCTGTTGCTCATAACTGCTTGCCCAGAATGGTGTGGCTGTAGTACGTAGTATGAGCTGTCAAAAGTTCCCTGTAAAAAAGTGTGCGACGAGTCTCTAAAAAGATTTGTCCGGGAGCGCTCTCTTTCGGGTACAATTAGTCTACAATTGTTCCCAATTGTACCCGAACGGGTACATATGTATACTAATTGTAGACGAATTGTACCCGAAAGGGTATCAAACGGGTACAATTAGTCGCACAAATGGATGTGTCGCATTTGCTACCTGTTCGGGTACAAAACGGGTACAATTGTGCGCTTTTGCTACCCGTTCGGGTACAAACTGGGTACAATTAGTCTCTTCATAGGACATGCTCAAACAAAAGAGAACACTTCAACCCATATAAAGAGATACAAATGGGTAGTAATCGCATGCTCCCTTGCGAGTTGTCCCGGATGTATCCCGGAGTGATCGCATTTTTTGCAGGGTTAAAACAGTACAATTGCATTGCAATGCCCACAATGTGTAGGTGTGTCTGTAGCGTGTAGTTGTGGCTGTAGTAGAAGTAGAGTTAACTTTAACTTTGTAGCGCGCTACAGTGTGACAGCTCAATTTTTTAATGACGGAAATTCGAAATGAAGGACGAAGAAACGGAAAAATGAATTGAACTTGTAAAAAATAAAGAGTTTTTATGGAATTTAAGGAATCCCCTGTACAAAAATATAAAAAAGATGACATATATGAGATACACTGAGCTACACCATTGTGTTCACATTTTCGAGCGTTGCCACAAAATCAGTCATCAGCTGATGTAGTAAGCTATGTAGTCCGTAGCTGTAGTACAACATTCTGGGCAAGCAGTAACGATTACTTTACTCCTCGGAAGTGATTTTTGGATAAGCGTTCGAATAAATCATATTTGGTACACAGAAAAGTCCCCCTTCTTTCCTCCCCCTTCAGTGGAAGTCCTGACCTAAACCAATGATATTTGGTATATTGGTCACTCACATCGAGGTTTAGACAGCTTTGGAAAAGTGTGCGTTGTCAGCCATCCTTAGCCCATCTGAGAGAGTGGGAAGAGAGAGTGAGTAGGAAACGGAAAGGGAGAGAGAGAGGGAAAGCTGAAGCTTGGTGGAAGATAGAAGATTAATTCGTTTTTAATTCCAATTTCGGTTTCGAATGGATTTCGCTTGGATTTTGATTTTGGTGTATTGCCAATTTTAGTTTAAATACTTTATAATTAAAATAGAAAATATTGAATTTTCTTCCGCGGAAGACTTCGCGGGTATGGATTGGTCCATGCATATAAAAAAACATTATATGTATGTATGTGCATAAGAGTGCTCGCCTGCTATATATACGAGAGGTATCGGGTTGAAACCCCAGTCCGGACAAACATCGAAAAAAATTTCTAATTAATTAAATCTCAATTATTCGGTTTTTAAAAATAGCGGTCAGCTCTCTGCAGTGGGCCGCATACCCTCCGAGTGTATTTCTGCCATGAAAACGGTTCTCACAAAAAATGCATTCGCCATTCGGAGCCGGCATAAAACTGTAGGTCCACCCAATTGGTAGGAAAAAAACAAAACCTAAGGAGCACAGCTCGAATTAGGAAGAGAAACTCGGCCTTAAACCTCCTCATAGTTATGTATATCAGCGCCATTGTATTATTACATTATATTATATGCTTACTACTGCTTGTAATGCAAAAAAATACAAACATACGATAACTAAATTTATCCTCGCTGAGTTAGCCGCGCGAAATTATCAGTTCGAATTTCAATTTAAATTAAACGTCAACAACTGAAATTGTGTCGCCTACGAAATGTTATCGCTTTGAGTCAGGCAATTGTCATGAAGGATTCGCGCGAATTGCAATTGCAATAAAAAAATCCTTAACCAGGTTAATACATGCTTAAATACATACATACATATGTATTTACATATCTACCCACCAAAAAGACTTATTTAAGAATTAAAACAGCAGATTTAAAGGCTTACGAAATAAGTCCTGAAAATTATAAGGGTAGCAAATTTGTATGGCGTAAGGCTTAAAATAAGGCCGATTTTCCTGTGTTGATGTCATCAGGCCATAAGGAGTATTCCCTCTCTCTGAGAGCACACCTTTTCCAAAGGCTTATCCGCCATGCGAAATAAGGCCTAGATAAGCATGAGAGAGTTAGGAGCAGACAGAGTGAGTGCATAACAGAAGCAGCGCTGCCAGCGTACTGCTCTTTTATACCTGATTTGTCAACAATAAGCAAAACTTTTTTGCCGGGTATATGCAAATGGATAATACAAACGCATGACAAAGGACAACAGATAACAGGATAAAAGCGAAGGACGCAAACAAACGAAGGTGAATGTTGTATATAACAAGTTCGAGTGATAGGTACGAATGTTTATAATATTACATACGTACATACAGATATGAATATGTATGTAGGTACCTATGTATGAATACTAGTAGTGGGACTTTTTCGAATAAGTATTATTCGAATAAACTAATAATAATATTCGTGGGAAAAAATTCGAATAGTGCTATACGAATAGTACTATTCGAATAATACTATTCGAATAACACTATTCGAATAATACTATTCGAATAACACTATTCGAATAATACTGTTCGAATAGTAGTATGTATATACATACATAATTTGGGAATTCCACTTGCCTTCGCGCAAGCCAGAGTACATATATGTATATATATGTATGTACATACATATGTATGTATTTACAAAAGCAAAAGCATACATACATACATTCAATAGCTTTTCGCGAATAGTGGTATTCGAATAGTGATGTTCGAATTGTACTATTCGAATAGTATTTATTCGAATATACGAATAAATTATTTGAATAAACATTATTCGAATTACGAATACCTTTCGAATAAAGGGATTTTTTATTCGAATAATTTTTATTCGAATAATTTTTATTCGAATAGTTCCATCCCTAATGAATACCAAATTGCCTACTGCATTATAGCCAGTCACTGTTGTTCGCATGAAAATTTTGCACTTGCAGCTGAAGCAAACATCATGCTTACAATCGGCCACCCTTTGTGGCAAGTGAAATGAAAAGGCTCGAACATACAGACAGACAAACATACAACTCGATTTTTATGTGCAAAATAGTGTACGCATGGTCAACTCATTAAGCCAATTTAAATGAGTTCGCACATTTTATTTTGAAGAATTGGTCGTTGTTGCTTATTTCTTAACAAGTGCGTGCGGCATAGTGGGACATTTCATATATCCGGTTCGATGCTCCGTCCACGTGAGAATTGCCAGACCGATTATTTTGGATACACTCAGAGAAAAAGCAAGCTAAATTTCAGTATAGCGGGCTTGAATCAAGCCGAAAACGTTATGAAAGTCTGTTAAGCTCAAGAATGTTATTCTTATTTTTAGGATGATATTTTTTGAGAATAACAAACTTATACAAACTTATTTTCAGCATTGCCCATGATTGATTTGAGAATGTAAAATCTTATTTGAAGAATGTTCAACTTTTTTTAAAGAATATTTATCCTTGATTTTCTACGTTTTCGAAATTCAAAATTCGAAATCATTTAACCAAGCAAAATTCATTATATGGTTATTTGCCAATTAAGAAGAAGAATAACGGATTTGTGAATAGCTTTTATTTTAGCTGCTGATTGCTACAAATCAAGTCACTGTGTGTTGCAAGGGATAGACGGATACGCGCATACTTATGCAGATATTTATTAGTTGATATAACCCTTTTTCACAAAATTGCCCACACGACAGACAATCTTCAATTGCCAAGTATGTACCTATATTATGATAGTTGTTAGGCTGCGGCTTATCCAGGCTGTTGATCTTACATAAGGGCGAGCGTTATAGGATATTATTATTCAAAGGACATACATATGTACATATCTGCATGCATGAAGGTATTTCGCTGATAAGCAAAATGAAATGAAATTACAAAAGTATAAATGTATCACCTTTTTAATTTTTAGCATAATAAGGTGAGGCACAGTCGTAATACTTACATATGTATACACGCAGCAGTGGCGGCCCTAGCATAAATTGGCTGGGCAAGCGTATGTTTGAGGCAAAGCCATTAGCCATTTATATACATAGGTAATTTTCTTTGCTGTATTATCTGAAAGTCTGATTGCGGTTCCGTCATTGACTTTGCTTAAATTCGTTTTGCACATTTGGTTTGTTGTTTATATGCATACCGTATGAAACTGAATGTATTTGAGGGAAATTTAGATGATGAACAATAAATAAGTTTCGACATACAGTGGAAAATATGAAGATATGTATATGCATTTTTTTTAGCTGTAACTATGTTAGGTCAGCACATCAACAAGCCTGACTCAGTCGAATGTAAATTCAAGTTCTTCACCTTCAGAACGTGAATTATCTGCAAAATCAGAGGAGATTTCTGACGCCAAACTTATATAAAAATCTCTGAATCTCACACGAAAACGCAGAGGTATTTTTTTTTGTTTCCTTGTACCGACGGCAATTTCAGCAGTAGCAAGTGGCTTTGATTATTTTAGCACAATAAAGAAATATCTAAAAAATGGGTGAATATCAAATCACGAATGTCAAATCCAGTTTTCCATTCGCATACAAATTTGATGTTAAAAATAAAAAAATGGTTTGCTACTTTTTTTCAATTTAACTCTGAAAATAAGCAAATGACTTCTCTTTAGTGAAAGCGAGAAAACAAGCTTTGTTATCTTATTTTGGAAGCCTCATAAAAGCCCATGTGTGGAACTGTTTAAACATGCTGACTAACCCAGGTTGTGCTGTGATTGGCTGTGTAAACAAAATACAAGTGAATATAAGCCATCCGGGCTTTTTGGATTGTATGAAGCGACCGCCACTGATACGCAGGTATGTACGATGTTTGCTTTCAAACGAAGGGGCTGCCACCCCAACTAATTTGTGCGTAATTACATTTGACACTTGACACTGACAAATATCAACAAGTTTAAGTGTTAAATTTGAAATTGTGCTGCCTTAACTTTTTCTTTTTACATATTTCAATAATTTTTTTTTATTTATTATATGCATTTCGCTGTCGCTTAGCTGCAACAAGCCAGCCAGTTGAGTGGCTCATTAATTTTGGTGCGCCCGAGGCAGGTGCAGTTTTATGCAAAGCAACGCCAGAACACTTGTAGAAATAAAATAAAACAAAAATATTAATAAAAAAAATAAAAATAAAAATTATGCACTTCTACACTCACTGCATTCCCATTTGCACATTGAATTGTGTTGGCACCACCAGCAGCGACCCGCAAGCGTTCCCAGGCCAAAGCACCCAAAACTCTGGTAATTTGCAGAAAGTGAACAACATTTTCAATTTGGGTTATTTGAGACATTAAAAATCAATTTGAGATTTACTTTAATTACGCCGCCGCTTAAGCGGCTTTTAGTAAATTCGCAAATTCGTCACCGCCACGCTCGCTCGCCGTTGCCAACTTGTCTGGCTACGCAATTAGCACGATAAATGTGTTGTTGGCAACGCCTACTTGCGGCCACACACACGCTCACACACGTTTGACGTTTCAGATTTGCACATGTCAAATTTGTGTGAAAAATTGTAGGCACATTTACGCCCGACGTAATTGGCACCGCAGTAAGAGCTTCATGTGCGCATCGTCATGTGCTTCAGCGCGTCGCCGTTGCGGCACAACAATCCTTTTCAATTTATTTTCAACGCTTACGAAAAGGCATAACGCTCTGCATAACCGCAGGGTATGTTGCCGTCTTAAATGGTACTTGAACGCATACGTTAAGCTGAGTTAAGCTCGACCACACACAAAGCACCAAATTAATTTCACAGTCTATTAATTTGTATTTGACGCGTTAGCGGGATCACTCATTTGTCAGTAGTCAGCGGTCAGCAGCGCGGCATACATTCTTCCAACTGTCCATCCTTCCCGCCTAAGGCTCTGGAGCTTATGTTGCATACTCGTAAGCTGCTTGAAGACAATATCAGCTGCACATTGTGACCTAGTCCACCGTAGTCACTGAGTCGCCGTCGAATGCCTGTCTGCGATGAGTGCGCTGGCCGCCGCGCAACGAAGACAAATACACACTGTCCGTCTTACAACTCATTTGTCTAATGTGTTTGCCATTTTTTCAGGTATTCTTCTTGAGCTCGCATTGTCATTTCTGCATGGTCTCAGCTGCATTTGGGCAACTGCAGCGTTGCGATGACACGGCTGCATTACATAAATGTGTTGAGAAGTTCGTCTCTGCGGTGGCAGTTTTGAAGTCGGTGTCCGTCCCTCATTCTCGGTTTCACCTTCCTTCCTTCCAGTGACCTCGAGGGTTGGTAAAAGGTGACTTCGTTGATTGTTAAATGTCTACGCGCAAAACCTTGTTGCTCATAAAATTTCAATTCATCTTCGCGCGGAGTTGGCATTGCCATTTCGTTCTGTTTTGAGCGTCTCTCGCACTTTCCCAGCCATAAGCGTTATGGTCATTTTTCTATCTCCGCCGCTTTGATACCACAACTCGTGACTAAAGAACCAGAAGCAGAAGTATAGAGTAAACGAGAATATCAATTCGGAAACCAATGCAGGTCTTACGCCCTATATCCATCCGATTGAGTTTCGTAGTTATCTAAGACGTCCCTCAGACCTAACGTCCTTGAGTTCCGAGAGGCTGTCGAAGAAAGGATTTCCAAGTAATTTTATTCTACCTGGGCAGTACGAAGAAAATTCGCATAGCAGGTGCTCCACCGTCTCCTATGCTCCTGAAAGATTATAGCTGCGACACAGAGTGTTATGATCCAACTCCAATTGGGCGCGTGGTTACCAATACCCCAATGTTCCATGAATATCGCAATTAAGCGGGAAATGTTCCTCCTGTTCATCTCTAACATAGCTGTGGAACGCAGTTCATTGTATGAAGGCCACCCCTGCAGGTCCGCAACCGCTTTCATCCGTTTTTTGCCTCCTCGAGCCAGTGACGAGTGATTCGGCCCCTAACGAAGCCCAGTCGCACAAGAACCTCTCGCGCCTTCACGATACAAAGAGCCGAGCCTTGCCTGGCGAGCTTATGAGCAATTTCGTTTCCCTTGATGTGGCGGTGCCCGGCCTTCAGATCAGACCGACGCTATGTCGATTTGCTAGGCCCAAGATCCACCCCCTACACTGCCCGACCAGGCCTGATGAAACCTTTTCAGGTCCCAGAGCCTTCAGAGCCGCCTGGCTATCCGAGAAATTCTTATTCTTTTTCCAGCACTGGCACTTTGCGTTGCAAGTAGAACCTTGAATGCTTCCTGTACGGCGATAACTTCTGATTCAAAAACGCTCGTCGTGTCCGGGAACCTTTATTGTTATGGAGGTGTACGGCTGAGTTGCGAAGATACCCGCTCCCACTCTGCAGGTTGGCAGCTCTGAGATTTTGTTCTTCTTTTCTTAGCTAACGCTTCGGGATCTCATTGTTCCGAGACCAGCGTTAAATAATTCACTTTCACGTGCATAAATCATTCGAATTAAATAGTTCTGAAAATTCAATATCTTTTTATCTATAAGAACTACTTTCTAGTTTGCTAACTCCGGCATATGAAATGAATACAACAAATTAAAAAAAAAAAAATTATAGATATTTCCATATAAGTAAGTTTCTCTCTGATTCATCACGCTCACAACTCCACCATCAGGTATTTTTCCGGGTATTCGCAATGCTAATCAATTGAAAGAATCTTGTATTTTTCATGGAGTGACATGTGTAGTTACAACTGTTTTCTGGCTGTACATATGTTGATACAAATGTTTGTAGATGATTATGCTTTACAAGTAAATTATTAATCATTCTCAAATTAGCATCTTGATTGTATGCATTTGTTGTTGTTGTGTGTTCAGTTTAAATAACGAAATGATTACATACAAACAGCATTGATCATTGATCATGCAAGTACATATGTACCTACATATGTACATATGTGCAGTCACAGCCAACACCATCACGATCATCTTCCGCTTCTTCATCATCGCCAATCACCAGCAGGTCGTCGCTAACGAATTCGAATACCTTGCTGCATATGTATGTATGTATGTATGTATTACAAATAGATCCTCGCTTTGTGCAGCAACAACAAAAAAATAACGTGAACATCAACATCAACATTGTGTTGATATGATTGCTACAATTAATCTTTTGTATTTGAGTGGAAAAATCGTTTTCCGAAAGCAAATAGACAGACAGACAGACAGACAGACAGACAAACAAACATACAAAACAGTTGGCAACGCAGTCACAGAGTCAGTTCATCATTGGAGACAGTCGCTAATCAATGGCATTTGAGTGTCTGCTTGTGTGTGAACATGTTGACCCGAGCAGTCAAAACAAATGGCAATAAACTAAAAAAAGAAACCGAAAAACGATCGCAGAAAATGATGTCCGATCTCACAACTTGGCTGGAGGGCACCAAGTGTTGAGGCGCAAGTGCCTACCAGCTTGTCAGCCAGCCACGCATTCTGTGATGGCTGATGGTGGCTAAAACATTCTTGGTCGCTGGTGGCTGGTGGCTGGTGGCTGATCACTCTTAGCAGCTAAGCTGCCGGTGAGCGGTGGTCCGTGAGCTCTAAGAGGTGAGCTCTAAACACTGTACATCAATGCACCATGAGCTGTTCCCTGTCAGCTTGATGATCGCGCTGATTGTTGCAACGTACCTGTGGTTGCATTCCCCAACTCTGTGCCTGATTGGAAGTTTGGTTTGGTGGCGTTCAGGCGCCTGCGCTCCTGTCAAATTAAGTGTTTGTGTCGCTTGTCATTAATCAAAACAAATCAAAATTAAATGAGATGGAGGAAAGAGGCTTGGACAACATTTGTGCTTATATGTACATAAGTATACATACATGATAGCTTTGCTGTCTGGTTCATATTTTCTTAAACATATGTAACGATAAATAAACACGCGATAGATCAGTAGAAGATTAACGTCAAAGCTGAAGATGTCACCTGCTGGGCGAACACACGCATACGATACGGTGGTTAACGAATAACTTGTAATAAATATATTTATGTATGTGCATATGTAAAAAGTAGATTCTACGTGCAACATATTTGATGTATGACAGACAACTGTTGTTGTTGTTGTTGTTGCGTTACTGTCATTTGTCTGCTGCTGGATTTGCTGGGTGATGTTCTGTTTGTGTTTGCTCTTTGGGAATTATGTGTTTTGCTTCTCATTGCATGCATGTTAAGTTCTGTTCAAGCAATGCTAGAATGACAGAAGCCGCAAATTGTTCATAACCAAGGCAATCATTAATCGAAGTAAATTTAATGTGGGAATTTTTTTTACGTTCCAAATGATAATTTTCATTTGCATATTTAAATGCTTTTCTTCCAAATTAAGGCAGCAGTTGTGAAAATAAAATGAAAATAAATTAAAAAGTGAAAAGTGGGAAATTATATACATAGGAGACCGACGATATGTACATATGTATATTCTCTCATATTTTGGAGCAGAGCTCTCGCTTGTGCATGTCATTTTTACAGCACTGCCCCCCACGGTCTCCATTTCCATGCACATTTTCGGGCGCTGCTCCGCATCATTTGCGTGTTGCGGTGTCATTTGAAAGTGCAGCGGCTGAAGTGATTGCATCAAACTTGGCAAAAAATCGCACTAACAATTAACTGAATTCCAACTTTGTGTGGCAGCATTAGTCGCTTTTTGTTTATAGTAGGGGGAAGCAGCGCAAGCCAAAAAGTGCGAGACATCAACCCGCTAAACCTAACCTACTCGAGCCAGAGGCCACTCTTACGGAATCACCGGAGAATTATTACTTCGTAGGAGGGCAGAATAGACTAAACGTCTTCTTTCAACGGACAGGACTACTACTACTACGTCTATCTTGGTCAGAGTATCTTAGTTGGACTATTATTGACGCTGACACGTCGCTAACTGAGGCAGAGGACTGACACATATGTAAGTGCAGCCAAATTTTCCACCGAAATTCTAGTTACTGCGGTTTCATTCAGCCGTGATCGCACAGCTGAGAAACGAAGGCAGTGAAAAAACACATGTTCTGCGCCCTCTACCACGTCAGGACACAGACGAGAGAACGGACTATCGTTGCGCTTGAATCTATAATGGTACGTCCTGTAGCGCCCAGGAGGAAATTGAGGTCACCCTGCTCTCTACGTATCTTCGCAACTGGTGATATTAGGAATTAACCTAAAAATCCACCGACCTTTAAGCGAGCTTTGCCAACGCTCCTGCCACAATAGCCGACTTTTCTTCGTTTCTTCAATTCTCTGTGAGTTTAGCGCCGGTTTCATTGCACTGTAGACTTTGCTAGTTTCTCGGGCTTGAATGTGAATCGGCGACATATTTGCTAAAACTTCTGCGGCATCACCAGAGACTGTTCTAAGTACGCTTATAACTCTAATGCCTCAGACACACATGTGGTAGAAATATTATAATATCAATACTATGATTTGGCTTTACTATGAAAATTTTCAATTAAACTACAATATGAGAGTGACACATATGTGGTACTAGCAAATACCCGTCCCACTTCGCTGCGACAAATCACACTATGCCACTCCCTTCCCTATCGGTCTCCCCACCAGTCAGCATTTCCCGTTCCCCTAACTCTTCCTCCTCTTATACTACGCTCTCTCTCTCTCTCCCCGTCTCACGTTCCTTATCAACAACTTTCCATGGCCATCCGGTGCACATATCGGTGTACATCATGATTACTAATATATTTTGGATAACCGACTGGAAAATTGGAATGGAATAAACTCTCTATTGAAGCTCTGATTGATACCTTTAATTTGATACCAACAATGCCCAAAAATATTTCGGGGTCCATTTAGGCCCATGTTTCGGCCTCAATCCCGAGAACCGATTGAGGTATCCGTATAGTGTAAAATATATCTGGATACCCTGATCAGTACCTTTCATTTGATAACAATATTGCGAAAAAATATTTGAGGTCATCCGGGTCCACGTTTTGGTCTCTATCTGGAGAACCGAATGGAAAATTGGAATTGAATGAACTCTCTATATGAGCTCTGATTGATACCTTTAATTTGATACCAATAATGCTCAAAAATATTTCGGCGGCTATTTAAGTCCATGTTTCGGCCTCGATCTCGGGAACCGATTGAAATATTCGTATAGTGTAAAATATATATGGATACCCTGATCAGCACCTTTAATTTGATACCAATATTACGAAAAAATATTTGGGGTCATCCGGGTCCACGTTTTGGTCTCTATCTAGAGAACCGACTGGAAAATTGTAATGGAATGAACTCCCTATTGAAGCTCTGATTGATACCTTTAATTTGATACCAATAATGCAGAAAAATATTTCGGAGGAATCTGGGTCCATATTTTGGCCTATATCTCGGGAAGGGGTTGAGATACCAGAATTAAATGTGGTCATAATTTCAATCTAATACCAGGTGATCATTGTGTAAAAATTTGAATGTGATCGGCCCGGTAGTTTCGGCGTCCATAGGGAACAAACATACAAACAAACAAACAAACAAACAAACAAACAAACAAACTTTCATCCTTATATATATAGATAGATAGATAGATAGATAGATCGCAATATTTATACTATACTACGATGTGTGTCTCTACCATAAGAGCGACAAAGCGGTGTACGGCATGTAACTCTCTTGCATACGACTTGCAGTCAGTGTTGCCGCAGCCTCTAAAAATTTGGTATCAAAAACTGATACCTTCATGGTTTTTCTCGTATCACCGAAAATTTTTTTGGAAAAAACACTTCAATTAATCAATAAAGCTGTTTTCGAGCTTTTAATCCGTATAACAATTTGATACGTCCATTTTTTTTTCGTATCACCAAAAAATTTTTTACAAAAACCCTCGATTTCCTTGTATTTCGGACTATGCACATTGCACATGAAGACGCACGTTTTCTGCAATCATGTGTGGCTAGCTTTAGTGAGCCGTGCTCATTCCTTCCATGGGCAGTGATGCCTACTATAAAGTTTGATAAAATATTGCCTTTTTTTTGTATTTTCAAAGACTTTCACAATACATGTTTTTCGTGGCATTCACAGGTTGTTAAAATTTTAAAGAAAATCTTAAAAATGAAAAAGAATCTGTTAATATTCTTGGATTTTGATTAAATTGTATCAAAATTATTTGATACGGATTACAAATGTATCAAATTTGTTCTACGGTAAAATAAAAAGTACCTACGTATCTTCGGCTTAAAAAAGTATCACATTTGATACGATTGTATCAAAACGGCATCACTGCTTGCAGTTGAGAGCATCGGCCCAGATCGGTGCAGCATATAAAATGACAGAGTTTATTGCCCTAGCTAGCAGATGTCGACGTGTAGAGCGCACACTACCTTTATTTGTCATCATTCTCGAGAGGCCGCAACACATTTTTTGCGCCTTGAAGCTCAGCCTGAGATCTATTTAGTACCACACCCAGTTATTTCCGTGATGGCTGGGAATTTATTTCGCGCACTTTTCTTTTGCTTGCAAGCAGTAGCTCAGTTTTTTGTTCCGCGAGCTGCAGGTCCATAGTTGAGAACCAAAGTCGCACTCGGCTGACTGCATCATTGCAGATACGCCGGAGGTAATGAGGTCATCTGCGTAAGCAATGAGCTCCACAGATGTTGGTTGATCCAGATCTAGGACACCATTGTACATAACATGGCACAGGAGAGGCCCTCGGACGACGGATGCTTGTGGTACTCCGCTCGTAATCGCATAGCACTTGGCTCTCTCATCAGCATTAGCCGCTTGTGAATTAGAATTTGTTTTAATGACATCAGTGTTGCCACTTTAGCTATTTTGTAGCTAGATTTAGCTATAACTTTTGTCGTTTAGCTACAGATATTTGCGTTTAGCTATTAGCTATTTTTGTTAGCTTTTTTTTTAATAGCTTAGCTATTTTTAGCTATTTTTCTTAATTTCTTTATTTTGCACATCAGTTTATCATTTTAAGCTAATGAGTCATCTGCGAGTTTATGAAAACTTGAAAGTGTATACTTATCCTTATGATTATCAAACTATACAAAAGTTGATAGTCTGGCATGCCTTCCTTATTTTATCGATTATTGGTGCATTCATATGCAAGGTTGATGCAATCAAGGCAGATCTAGGAAGGTAGGCTCGGTGGCGAATTCAGAAATTTCCCATGTATTTTGTTATTGTAATTGGTAGAGTGTAATGTCAAAATGATAATTCGCCTTAGTTAAAATCTGAATTCGCTTGAGACTCGCCCATTCCTATTGGTCATGATGTGAATTCGCGTTGATTTTGACATTACACTCTACCTTTGTAAATAAAAAAGTAGTTTCTGAATTCGCCACCGAGCCTACCTTCCTAGATCTGCCTTGGATGCAATAAGGTTTTCGCAGTGCGCAAAAGCAACTCTGCCATACATTTTGTTGTTGCCCATTTTGCTATTTGAATTCGCAAATGACCATTGGAATACGCGATATTTAAACCGTCCTTTTCACGGCGTATTCGTAAAATTTTTCAGAACTTTATTATCAAGTTAATTGAGCAACTCCGCCAACGCTTACCGCAGAATATTCAATCTTTAAAAAATATTGAATTTTTTTCTGTAAATAAGCCAAAAATATTTGACACTTTCAAGGATGAAAAGGATCACTTTAACACGGAGGAAATCACCATTTTAGAAATGCAATGGAAAAACTACAATAAAGTTTTGGGTAGACGTAAGAAAGCTTAGAAATGCTCTTAACGAAAATCCGTTTGAAGAACTACAATCTTTTGTGTTTAATTTTCTAATCCCACCGCTTAGTAATACAGAAATAGAACGTAGATTTTCTGTTATGAACGTAATAAAAACAAAGCAAAGAAATAGAATGCAATTATTTATGTTAAACTCTCTATTGACTGTTAGGTATGGTCTAAAAAGGCTTGAAAAATGTTGTAATAACTTTAAAATTCCTAACGATATTATTAAAGCAATGACTTCAATTAATAATAATTCAACCTGTGAATTAATGAAGATGATATGATTTTTGAAATGTTATTGAATCAAATTTTTTAACTAAAGTTTAAATATTAACTAGTCGCTATTATAATTTATTTTAATACTGCAATTGAATGTACATACATACATACATACATATGTAATGAATTGATTTTTTTCATTGTAATAATCTTATTATGCGACGTACATATATAAGTACATACAAACAAATATATGTATGGCTACAATATATAATATATGTATATATAAATATTAATATATGTGAAGTTGTTTTATGTCACGTCTTTTTAAATAAATCATTACTTGGCTATTTTTGAAAAAAAAAAATTTGGCTATTTATTTTAGCTATGAAAAAAATTATTTAGCTATTTTTAGCAATTTTTTTTATTTAATTTAGCTATAAGCTTCAAAATATTCTGGCAACACTGAATGACATATAAAGGCGCTAACTAATAAAGCTCAGTTGTCAATGCATGTGTGTGTAAATTTTACAGGGGAATTTTTTACATAATTTGAAAAAAGCCTTGACACAGAAAACCTCTCACAGAAAGGACAACACGGTATACAACTTGACTCGCTCTTGTCTGCCCACATGCGAACAAATGTGGCATCTTTACTGGCACAGCAAGCCATGAGTGGCCTTTTAGCCCCGTCCGGCTCATGAGAAAATCAATTAAAACAATGAAATACATTCCAAGCGAATACTCCTCCTCAATATTTAAAAGCTCAATTTCAAAATTTAATTACAAGAAATATTTTCCCGACGATTTGTGCGCCAGACTTTCTTTCTTTCTTTATTTGTTTCTTGTTTTGCGCGCAGCGCCACAAAAAATCAATTCTGCAAAACAAATTGACAAAATTGTTCGCACCTGGCCGGTCATAATGTCCCGCATGTCGCTTAAAAATATTTATTTACAACAAATACTACAAAACTATATACTTGTTAGTTGTGCCGTTAGTGTGGCGGTGTTTTGTGTATTATGCGGTGGCAAACATTTGCTACTTGGCTATTTTCACAGCTTCTACAGTGAGCTATGAGCTTCTCATTCATTTCAAATATTCATTTCCCAATAATTTTCGCATACGACACGGTCACAAACGCGCTAACCAACAAGCCGCCAATGCCGCCATCAGCCAACACCACCGCCTTCCGTCTTCATTCATCATCCTTCCTCTTGCATACCGAATGCCCATTTGTCACAAGTGCCACCAACGACACCGACACCAGCGCCACCTTCAACTCCATCTCCATGTCCACCTCCACCTCCATCTCCATGTCCACCTCCACCTCCATCTCCATCTTCTACATAGAGCGGCTGGGAATTTGTGCACGTGATTTTATTGGCTAACAAACTTAAATATGCCTTTTCTTTTGGCTTATGCGGGGAAAATGGAAAATTTGTAATGCGCTGGCCTAAGCAAGCCGAAGAGAGTGCTCAATAAGGCGTTTTTCTTGCTGGATCTTTCTTTCGACTGCTGTGTAATTTTCCGCTTACCGTTAGTTAAGGAAAAATATCTGCTTCTTTTTGGAAAATTTAGCGTTGCTAATGCGATAATAACAGCGTTTCCATGTCACAAACCACTACTGGCGGTCATGCAGTAGCCAGTTGCCGGGCATAATTAGGTATGTGTGAGAAAATCATCGCCAAAATTGGTTATAAGCCGCTGGTAATGTCTTTATATATTTATACAGCTGAAAAAAGACTGGAAAATCTTAATATATATAGAAAATCAAACAATTCTATGACCTTGTGCGATCGGAGCTCAGCGCACGGCAGGCTGGTCCCAAATGATAAGCTGGTACCCCGAATATCCTTAAGTAGACGATACACTATCGATTTCCCTACAAGAGATCAATGGAGAGATCCATAAAACACTACTGAGGGGATCGAAGAAAATCATCTACGCATATGGATCAAAAACAGAATATGGTAGATACTAGAGTCGGCTGGCACCTGAGACCCTGTCTTCAGACCAAGTATAGCGGGCACTGTGAAGTACTAACAGGGATTTCATGAGAGAAAAACGCACGTGAGCCGCTGGAACTCTACAGATTCCTGTAAAATTGCAAAATACTTTCTGAAAAAGCATAAGAGGGAGGTAGCAAACTCAACTCCACAAGCAGAGAAGAAGGGAGCTTTGGGCGTTTATGGGGTTGATTACAAGACACAATACATGGGAACAGAACATGACCACGATAAACATCAGCGGGAGCTCATTATGCCTATCCTGTCTGTAGGAGGCGGACGAAGACAGCGCAGAGGATTTTCTGTGCATCTGTCCGGCTTCCGCTAGACTAATATTGCGCAGCTGTGGTGCAGTGGGTAGAGTGCTCGCCTGCTATGCCACAGGTCTCGGGTTCAAACCCCAGTCCGAGCAAACACCAAAAAAAATTTTCTAATTAGTAAAAATCCAATTATTGGGTTTTTTAAGAGCAGCGGTCACCTCTCGGCAGTGGGCGGCATACCCTCCGAGAGTTTTTCTGCCATGAAAGAGCTTCTCACAAAAAATGCATTCGCCGTTCGGAGCCGGCATAAAACTGTAGGAAAAAAAACAAAAAGGAACACACCTCGAATTGGGAGAGAAGCTCGGCCATAAAACTCGTCAGAGTTATAATAGCGCCATTGTATTATTATTATAATATTGCGCATTCTTGGGTCGTATGTATTGAGATTGGTGGACGCACATTCTTTAACACTCGACAAACTTCTCTGATTAATTAAAGAACCCTGATTTCACTAGAGATAGTTTTTCCCGGCTTACGACAACTCCATTCCATTCCACTCCATTCCATTCCACGACTTTGTGCCATACCAAATAGAAATGGTAAAATAATGAACTCTAAGCCACAAATGTGTAATGGAATGTCAAAAACAAAAATAAATCACTACTCGCTAAACACCAAAAACACATTTCCCACATAAATTCTGCCACATTTCAAACACTCAAACGCATTTAGTTTGTCAAATGAGTTATTTTAAAATCATCAAGCAATTAAATAAAGAGAAAACCGCAAAAGCACGCATGCGCAAGCTGCCACCAAGTACTTTCCTCTTTCTTGAAAAAGTTGAAAGCAGTTGGTAGGCGTTTTTGTTGTTGTTGTAGCGAACGATTATCATTGTTGATCATTAGGCGGCGAAATGCCAAGGATGCTGAATGCTTTATAATTAAATTGAATGCCGCCGCTGCTAACACAGCACACCAACCAATTCCGTGTAGAGCAGCAAGTGCGCTTGTTTTGTGTCTGTTTGATGGTGAGAATCTGTGAAGCCGAAAACTCAGACAAAATTTTGCCACACAAACGACATTGACTCTTGCAAACAATAATGCTCGTAAGTACTACGCGCCAAAGCATTTAGCTCCAAACACCTCCAGCATCCAGTGCGGCTAAATACACACACGCACGCATGCACGTAGAAATATTCTGCGGTGTTGGCCGGTGCTAAAAGCCACTTTTGCTGCTCTTAGCAATGCGACGATTATTACCTAAATTTGCTTAATTTCATTCTCAACTCTTTCTGCGTCACTCAGCGCATCATAAAATACATACATCATCAAAATGAAAACGATTTTTTAGGTGGCATGCCACAAAAATACATTAAACATGCAACGCCATTGCGAGTTGATTGTGATTATTTACGGATTAAAATGGATAAGGATTGTTACTGTTTTCAGTGTGCATAGTGTTATTAATAAATATTTTATTCCTCGAAAATAATTTCCAAAATAAAATATGCATTTAAATTAGACACCTGCTACAAGTATCATTTTAACAGAAATTAAATGATATACATTGCAAATGAGGTGTTTTTCTTCTAAAAGTGTTCTCCAAAGTATTTCGAGAACATATCGAAATCATATTTAAATAACTCGTAATCAAGCGATCTTATGATTAGTCCACTTTCAAAATTGGCTGTGTGAAATTTGTATGTATTGAAAAGTGTATAATATCCATTAAGAATTTATTGCAAAATCTTTCCGTATTCTGAAAAAAAAAAATAGCATTAAATACGAATACACTTTCAAAAATCTATATCAGTTTTTGCTAACTTGTGGCTTAATATGCAAAATTCACTTAGCCAATTTTGAAAGTGGATTACTCATACACACGTGCGATGGCTAAGTCTTTCTTCAGGCACTCGTAACAAACTAGAGAAAACTCAAAGGCTTTCTGTTTGACACCAGCTATTGTTCACAAAATTGTCTTTGAGTTTTGGATTCGAAAACTCACTTATCAGAAATCTGTGCATCACTCTGAACTCAAAAAAATTCGATGTATTGTGGAACGAATTTCCGTCATCCCTTGTCAAGTTTGATTTGTTTCGTTCGAAACAAGATACTGAAGATGGCACATAGCCGAAACCGGTTTATAACCAAATCAAACTTGACAAGAGATGACGGAAATTCGTTCCACAATACATCGCAATCCTACCTTGTCGGAAAAGCAAACAACAAAAAAGAAATCAAAAAAATTCGTTCGCTTTCCAGTTTTATTCCATATAGAATACGAATGTGCTTACAAAATCTGTCTACAGAAAAACGCGAAAAATCTGCGAAAAGGCGATTTTCATTACTTTTATTTGTGTTAAATACATTTCTGATAAGATTTCCACATTTTCCTTTAATCTCGCCGAAACGCGAACCACTTGAAACCTAACAAAAATTTTACTTTAAGCATATTCTAGTCCAACAGTTCAATTGCAAACAAAAGAAAACCGCAAAAAAAAAAAAACAAAAAGTAAATACCAAAATTAAATTGCTAATGAAATCCACTTAAAGCAAATTTCCTACCACGCCCCTTAACACCTCGGCGCGCAGCTGCAGAGTTCTATGTACAATTTGGATAAACACATACCTACACACACTTTTATAATGCCCTGTAGGGAAAATCTCTGGTTCCGAACTAGGTCGCTTGTAGTGCATTTTTCGCCACTACTAGTGCGAGCTAAATCTCTTTTGTATGTTATCAACTGGCGAATTTAACACGGCGATGTCCTAAGCGGTGTCAATTGTCCCCCTCTGCAATACATTTTCGATAGTTCCGAACTAGTACTATATTTTACAGTTTTCACTAGTTCGTTTATTGGCACAATTTCGATAGTTCTGAACTAGCTACAAGTACCTACAAATACTACAGTTTTAGGTTTGCCGCTTAAGTGCAGAATTTGACACACTTCATGCAAATGGCGCGATGGCCGACTGGATAACGCATGTGCTTTTCAATCTGAGGGGCGCGGGTTCGAATCCTGTCGGTGTCGAGGCGTATGATAATTTTTTTATTTATTTATTTTTTTATTTAATACAAATTTACAAAAATATTTAAAAAGTAATAAAATAAAAAAAATTCAAAATATGCCTGAGAGATCGGAAAAGCATAATTAGGGGAACATGATATAAATAGAAATTTCTTTATATAAAACGCTTCACTAAACATCTGAGAATTGCAGAAATATACAAAGCCGATGGTAATTGAACGAAAGAAAAATTTTCATAGAATTCACTTCGAAATGACATACAAATCAAAGTGTGTCTTATAATGGCGACTCAATTCATTCCTTCTGAACTGGTGATGGTATAACTACGATGGATCTAGTTCCTCTTTGACACCTTTTCGCTAGTTCGGAACTAGAAATTATGCTCACTGGTTAATGAGTTCCCTGCAGGCAGGGCCGTAGCTAGACTTAAATTTAAGGTAGGGCAGCGTTGGTTTAAGGTAGGGCGGAAGTCAGTCTTGAGCGCTAGGTCAGTTTTGGCAATTGGCATGCATGTGAATAGAAATATAATTAATGGAAGATAGCGACCAACCGCCACACGCAAATAAGCGAGAGACAAAATTGAAGCCGAAAATATTATAAAAAATGTAATGCAACACAAAATTTAATTTTTTAAATTTTTATTGCATATATTTTCTTCATTTAAAAACTGTGTAATAGTTCTTTTAATTCTCTGTAAGACGATATAAAGATCATCTAATTCATTTAATACGATATGATGAATTTCATATCAAAGGCTGAAATAACCGAGCATTTTGAACCCGACCCCCTCAAAAATTTTTCAAATTTTAAATTTTTTTTTCAGTGTAATATAGAATTTTTCAGTGTATGCTTTCAAAAGATGATTTTAATACCTTTCTAACGGTATAAAAATTTTTGAAGTCGGTTGATTAATTTACGCGTGATATCAAAATATAAGAAAGCCAAGAGATGCATTTACTCAAATAAATTAAAAAAAAAAATAAAGAAAAAGGCCATTTTAGTTTTCAGATATGTTATATATATTAAATAGACCTTTCTAAAAAAGTTCTTATTTTTCAAAATCGCTTGATCTTTGAAGTGTTTTTTCAGTTTCAAATTTTATTTTGAAAAACATTTTTTTTCAGTGTACTAAAACAAAAAAAATTGTACAGTGTATTTTTTTTAGAGCCCTAGATACCCGGGTATCGAGCAATTCGATCTGATCGTTTTTGTTTGAAGCCCGTTTGTTGTTCAAATGCCCGTACAAACATTCGAACATTCGAGCTTACAAACAAAAAAAATGTGTATCGGAAAAACAAAAATAAAAAAAACTACATATAAAGAAAAAAAAAAAATAATAATAAACAAAAGAAAAAAACAAACTTCAAAATACCCAAATTGTTCAAATGCCCATACAAACATACGGGTAATAAACAAACAAATAACTCTTCGAGCATTTGAACAACAACTGTTCGGGCTACTCGAAAATGTTTAAAAAGATCGAGAGCTCTAATTTTTTTGAAAGCTAATTTCAATACCTTTCTAATGGTATGAAGATCTTTGAAATCGGTAAAGCCATTCCTAGTAATCACACTTTCAAAGTACCTATTATCGTCATTTTTCGAGTATTTTCGAATATTTTCGAATATTTCGATACCTTGCCACGCCCACAATTTTTCGAAAATGCAATTTCTAAAAACGAGGTTGTGTTTGTGTAGGTAAGATGTACCTCAATGCAAAATTTCATCAAATTCTGAGGGGGTCGGGTTCAACGCATATTGGGTTTGATATGAAATTCATCATATATGAGTTATTGGGCTCGAAAAAAATGCCTATGGTGAAATTGCAACTTTGGTTGCACAAAAGTGCAATAACTGATGCAGATACGTGGAAATCGTATATGAGAAAATTTTTCACCTATTTATTTTGAATAAAAGTCTTTATGTTGCTTTTTAACGCAGAATGACTATTTTTGGAGTTATAAAAAAATAAAAGTGCAAAACCATATATCTGAACAATCAGTTGTATGGGAGCTATATGTTATAGAGACCCGATCTTGACAATTTTCAGGGAATAGATTAAGGTCAATACCAGTACAAATTCTACAAAGTTGCATGTCCTTAGCTGTTTAAATAGCGAAGCTATGCCCCAAAATGTCCACATCTGAACAATCGGTTGTATGACAGCTATATGTTATAGTGACCCGATTTCAATTATTTTCAGAAAAAGTTAAGGTAATGCTAAAATATGGTCATGTGCAAAGTTTGGCCAATTTAACTCATAAACTGACTGAGTTATTAACAAAAAAGTCCAAATTGATGGTAATTTTTAAATACCGTTATCTCATAAACCGGAGCCAGTTTCGAAAAACTAATAATGACATTGAATTTAGAATGCCCCAATTAAGTAAGAACAACCGTCAAAATCCTTACGCGGGAAAAGGGTTGAAAACCTAAGTAAAGTTTATAGACGGAAAAAAATTACCTTCAGAGCTCTGAAAGTTCTTTCCTAAATTTCTCGAAAACAAGAGTTAACTTTGACTTTCTGAAAACGCCATCGTATTCTACAACCAAAAATTAAGTTTATGTGTTTCAGAGTTTCTCTGTGATATTTCAAAAGTTAAAAATTTACCTACAGTGTAATTGATCTCACTTGTTGGCCTTTTTAAGGTAGGGCATTCTAATTTTAAGGTAGGGCATTGCCCCACAATGCCCCCCCCCCTAGCTACGGGCCTGCCTGCAGGGTGTTCACTGCGAATATATACACACATACAAATGTACTTATATGTACATACCCTGCAAAAATGCGATTAAGCCGGGACGTGTCCGGGATCAATCGCAAGGGATCATGCGACTAATACAATTTTACATCCCTTTATATGGAGTGAATTGATCGCATTTGTTCGAGCATGTCCTATGAAGAGACTAATTGTTCAACTTGTATACCCGAACGGGTACCAATGTAGATTAATCACTAACGTACCGAACGGGTACAAATGTAGATCAATCGCTTTAATCCCGAACGGGCATAAATGTAGATTAATCGCTTTCAGCACGAACGGGTACAAATGTAGATTTTTCCTTAAAAAATTGTAAATGTTCATGCATCTTACTAATATTATAAATGTGAATGTAGCGATGTTTGGATGTTTGGATGTCCAGACGTTTGCTTTTGTTCCTCAAAAACGTGAGAATGGCAAGACGGATTTTGTTGAAATTTGGCAGGCATACAGGTTATAGTCTGGAAGGAAGTATAGGCTATTTTCTGTTTTTAATTTTGGGGGTTCCGACCCTGCTAAGGACCGTTACTTTTCGTTATATTTTTATTCCATATAACTATGAGTATACTGGAACTATACTTATGATATTTCGCATATAGGTATAGATAGATCGTACAATATAGGTATCAAACGAAAGGGGAAGGTCCCAGGTTACATTTGGACTTCGATATATTTCGATAAATTGATCGATAACTGAGTTATCGGTGAAAATGTTATTGCCCAAAAGCATTAAAATTATACTACAATATGGGTATCAAAGGAAAGGGGAAGGTCCCAGGTTTCATTTGGACTTCGATATGTTTCGATAAATTAATCGATAACTGAGTTATCGGTGAAAATGTGATTGCCCAAAAGCCTTAAACTTGCCCCACAATATGGCTATCAAACGAAAGGGGATGGCCCCAGGTTTCAATTGAACTTCGATATATTTCGATAAATTGATCGATAACTGAGTTATCGGTGAAAATGTTATTGCCCAAAAGCATTAAAATTACACTACAATATGGGTATCAAGCGAAAGGGGAAGGTCCCAGGTTTCATTTGGACTTCGATATGTTTCGATAAATTAATCGATAACTGAGTTATCGGTGAAAATGTGATTGCCCAAAAACCTTAAACTTGCCCTACAATATGGGTATCAGACGAAAGGGGAAGGCTCCAGGTTTCATTTAGGACTTCGATATATTTCGATAAACTGATCGATAACTGAGTTATCGGTGAAAATGTGATTGCCCCAAAACCTTAAACTTGCCCTACAATATGGGTATCAAACGAAAGGGGATGGCTCCAGGTTTCATTTGGACTTCGGCATATTTCGATAAATTTATCGATAACTGAGTTATCGGGGATTGCCCAAAAACCTTAACATTACCCTATAAAATGGGTATCAAACGAAAGGGGATAGCCCAAGGTTTTTTATTTGGATTTCTATATATTTCGATAAATTTATCGATAACTGAGTTATCGGTCAAAATGCGTTTCCCGAAAAACCTTAATATTACCCTACAATATGGGTATCAAACGAAAGGGGATGGTCCCAGGTTTCATTTGGACTTCGATATGCTTCGATAATTTATCGATGATTGAGTTATCGGTGAAAATGTGATTGCCCAAAAACCTTAAAATTAACGAACAAGGGGAAGTTTTTTAGTCTATGGACACACGGTTGGTGCGACGGCATCAATTACGGTGCATTGCCCACCCGCAAAAACAAAAAATAAAAAAAAACAGGTAAGAATTTAAATATTTCCCTTACGTTTGTTCTTACAGCTTCTTCTATAACCATCTTTGGGCCTTTTCACATTACTCTGCACGACTTTTGTCTTCAATGAATCCATTAAGATGAATTTTTGTTAATACATATTCAAACCCATGAGTTTACATTTTTTTCTCTTTATGCTGGACTTCGACAAACTGAATGTTGAAAGGGGACTTCGTAGGTGCGGACAAGACCGCGGGTAAAGACTAGTATTTAAATAAAGATTATATAATGTTTTACTTTTGTAAAAAAATCTCAATAAATAAATTTAAAAAATTGTAAGTTTTGAGTATGCATTATATGAGCGTAATGTAAAGGATATTTTCATAGGATATTTTAGGCAACATTTTGTAAAAATTGTTATATAAAAAGGGCGTTCAATTCGCTTTACCGGTTCAGGCGCGGATCCAGGATTTCGGCAAGGGGGGGGTTTTGAAAATTTCTTTTTTTGGAAGATGTTTTTTAAGGGCAGACGCTGCACATACATAGGTAGATTTTACGAATTTATGCGGCCAAAATCCCTCTACGTTTATAATAGACCGGGTCTTCTCGGCTTTTATAGACAACGGGGGTGTCCCTGCCGCTAGTCGAAACTTATTAGGGGCTAAGAATCATTCATTCAATTTTAATATAACAATATGCAACATTCAACTTTTTGAAAATTTTCATTTGCTTTTCGGAAATTTTAATTGGAACGGTCTCACCCTACACCCTACAGAAAAAAAACTTCTAAAATTGACGGAATTTTTCACAGCATTGAGAATTTCACTTTTTACACTAAAATTGGTTGGCTACATAACAGTACACTTAGAAATCTCCTCAAAATCTTCTATAAATTATGGCCTTGCTTTGAAATTTTTAATCCACTTTCAGAAATTTCTACGATTTTTCAGATTTTTTCCATAAGCTCAGAAATCCTGCTTAAAACGATTTTTATTGAAAAATTTTCTATATCTTTAAACTAAAATAAGAAAGTAAAATTTTCGACAGAACTCTTTGAAATAAATTTAAAAACTTTGGCGTATGATTTTTTTTGAGTCACTGTATATATTTTTCAATAAAATCGACTTTTAACGCATTAAACAAGCAATTTGGAATAGATGTAGACAATGAAATATTTTTGGCCGCATAAAACTTGAAAATCTACCTATGCGCGCTGGTGAAAATATGGACTAATACCACCTACTATTATTATTCTATATACTAGTTGCGCCATTTCCCGCACCTTAAAAACACCAAACTCAAAACCCTCAAAATTAACAATAGGCTTGTTTCTTATTAAACTAGAAACTAGCTGTGAAGTGAGCAAAACGGAAAGAATTGCGCTCATAAAGTGCGAAACGAACAGAAAATCAAGAAACGGAATAATAGTAAAAATTAGCGATTAGTAATTTTAATGCCTTTTTTGACTGTTAATGGTTATTTTTTCTAAAAAAAAAACATTTAATTTTGTTTTGTATACATGTATGTATTTTGTTTATTTATTTATTATTTTGCCCGACGTTTCGGTAAAACTCCTTTACCATCTTCAGGGGTCGACTTTATTTTTGCAAAATCACACGAAATCTAAATCTAAATGTTTGTTTTCTTTCATATCTCCATGTTCGTGTGATTTTGCAAAAATAAAGTCGACCCCTGAAGATGGTAAAGGAGTTTTACCGAAACGTCGGGCAAAATAATAAATAAATAAACAAAATACATACATGTATACAAAACATTCTTTTTAATTAAAATAAGGCCAAAAAGCTCAACAAAACTTAGAATCATAAAACGAAGGCTGGCCAAAACAAAAACATCATAACATTTAATTTTCTTTATTTCTATTTCAAAAATTCAGAAAATTTCAAAAGTAATAAAAATCAAAAGTATTCGTTTGTTTATTTTTTCAACAGCTGTTTCTTACTTTGGCAGCAAATAATTTCAGCTAGGGAAAATTTTACTAGCTGAAATTTGGAGCTGTCAATAGCTCTCTTCTGCTATTTTTTTTGACTCAAGAAACGATTTTCCAGCCGAAACTTGGCTAACTATTCATAACTAGCTAATAATAAACGGACCTAATATGTATGTCATCACATAAAGTGCAGGAGATTTCAATTGAAGTTCTAAATAACATGTATAACGTATGTATGAATATTTTTGCATTGGTACGTGCGAATGAGTATCGTATGGTATTGGTGGCAAATTGATCATCAATTTCACTTACCCTTGCATTTAAAGCCAAAATAAATAAGAATATATGTATGTAGTACTTTTTGGTTATATTTATATTTTTAATAGAATTTTTACTTTATTGAAGTTCTTGTGTTTATATACTCAAATTTTTAAAAGATTAATTTAAACAAGAATTGCGAAATGCCTCTGAAAAAGGCAATTTCTCCAACGATTCAGACATTTCTGACCAAATTAATTCTGTACAATCCCGATAAAAATAGGGATAAGAAAGAAAAGAAAATAAATTTGCGATTTGGCAATTTGCGAATAGCATTTGACAAATTTGACTTTATGCACGTGCGTCCAAAGGTACCTACATGAACTTTTTTCCCATGTAGGTTTTTTTTGGATTTTATATGGTCCAACCATTGCTTTTGGAATGATAGAGTTTTCCTTGTTCAGTTTGGGAAATTTGGGCGCAGAATCAATAAAGGCATTAATTTGGGATCTATGATAAACCACAAGGGGGGGGTTTGAACCCCCAAAACCCCCCCGTGGATCCGCCGCTGTACCGGTTGTTCTATAATTTTTTAAATACATTGCATATTTTTGTAAAATGTCTACATTTAAGGAATCTGGATTTGTGTCCGTTCGGAATGAAAGCGATTATTCTACATTTATACCCGTACGGGAACAATCGGAGACTAATTGTGGACCGATTGTTCTCGAAAGAGATCAATCGAGGACAAATCTCTTTCGGGATTGATCGCACATTTTTTTGAAGGGTACAAACAAAAAACAAATACAACCAGCACAAATATAAATTCGCATAATTCGTGCTGGCGTTTGCCAAGCAAAATAATGCCTTTGATCTTGTAGCGCATTCGATCAAATCGATCAAAAGTAATTTTAGTAAATTTTTCCTCTTCTCCTTTCTCTTCTTCATTCTCTTCTTTGTATTTTTCTTTTTCTTGTGTGCTTCAAGTGCGACACACTCGCACACGTAAAAGGCATAGGAATTAGAAAAAAGAATGAAGGGAGTTTGGTAAATACGAGTAAATTTACACCAATTGCACTGATCAATCGACTGCTAGAGTGATCGAGCCGACAACAACAACAGCAATAGCAGCATCAACAACAAATATTACAAAGGGATATAAGCGAAGAAGAAAAATCTGCATTGCCTACAAATACCTTTCTTCCTTCCTTAAAGCCCGTCTCCTTGATTCATCAGAGAAACATGTAGCAATACATCTCGCTCAATAACCCGTCTCCACTGGGCTAATCGTGATTCAGTTCGACATTTCTCTTTCTTGTTCTTCTTAAATGTTTGTATGTTTGCTTATTTTTGCGCCTTTGTTTTGGTCTGTGTGAGATTTCGATAGATTTTCGATACAAAATTAGAGAAGACATCGATATCATCGAGGTTGGCAAGATGATTCAGAATGAAACAGTGTTTCAATCTTCACTCGCTCTCAGAAATTTGTATGGAAATTGGCGAGTTTCGGCACTGGTTTCCGTGTCGAAACAAGATTGAGAGAGAAAATGCAGAAAAAAAGAGCGAAACACGTTATATGGAGACATGGTATTAGCCGCAAATGCTGGACTGTGCAGTGTGAGGCGTTGCAAAGTGGCTTTACCATTTACTATATGCATTGTACAAGTCTAATTGTTGTTGTAGTATATGTATGTATGTATATTTGTTGTTATAGTTGTTTAATTTTCCAATTGCTGGCTGCATGGCAAATTCTTAATAGTCTTGCAGTTTGATCTCTTCACACATCCAGCCGCACTGCACTCGCTTGTTTGGTCCGTTTTTTCCTTTTCACCGTTTATGAGTAGTTTTTGATCGGTAACTAATCTACCTATACCGATACAGGATGTGCCAGGAAATACCAAGGCAAGGCGAGTCAGTCTTCGCCTGAACTTCCCACCGCAGTTAAGGTCTTCCTTTTCTTCTTCCGTTAGCTAGAAATACTTTCTGGGCCGGAACACCTTCATCCATTCCCACGGCCTGAGCTGCTCAGCCCAGCCGCTGAATTTTTATTCGTTGAACAACGTCGATGTCTGTCATCATTAAATCTCCGTCGACTCTTGCCCTCGCTAACGCTCAAAGGTACATAAGAAGAACTTTTCCCTCGAATACTCCAAGTACCATCTAATCTGATCAATACGGATATCAATAACAAACCACTAGTCACACACCCTGTATTTAATAGCTGCGCCAGGTAACGCCAACCGCTCAACACGTGACGTTCATGGCCCATCGCTCAACGCGTTTACACTTTTCGCTTGACTCGTTTATCCACACACATGTATTTTGTTTCCATTTTCTCTGTTTTTTCCATTAATCCAACTATTAAGGCGATGCTGCTGCTGCTGGTGCATGAGCCGCTCTGTTGCCGTGTCGGCGGTTTTGCCATAATTAAGGACCTCAATGTAATTTGTACACCTATTTAGGATCGCGTTGATTACAGGCCGGCACATTATTGCGCTTGACACCTAAAGGGTCCAGAATGCGAAGAGCATTCGAGCAACAGTCGAACCATCAACTCCACACCACACCACACCAATCCAACATCAACATCATCACCGCCATCACGATCAGCACTTCAATGAGATTATGCGCCAGCCTCTTTTCTGCTGCCGTTGTTGCTTGGCGAATCTTGAGGGCCGGCTGGCTGGCTGACTGGCTGGCAGTAGGCAATTGGTCTGTCATGGACGGATCCGCATTGCATTGAGTATATTCGCCTGGCGCTGCTTAAATGTTTAGCCTTGTGCGGTGTGAAGATTCGCGAAGGTGTTCGTTCGTGTGTGTGTTTGTTCAACACAATTCGGTACGCGAATGGGGCAGATCAGAAGTTCAGATTGGACAGCCTCCTGCATGCTAATACGTGTAAGAGCTGAGCTGAGCTGAGCTCAGTTTAGCTTACAGCCATATTCCTTTCCTTTCCCACCTTTCTGTTCGTGCTGCCTGCCCGTGAGCTGATTTAGTGGACTAATGGACTGACTAACTAAGGGGCTGATTGGCTGTCGAGACTGACTAACGGACTGAATGTTTGCCGAGACTGACAAGCCGGCCTATATTTGGCTTGCTGGCAATGGCTGGGTGGGGATTTCGTTAAGGGAATGCATGCTGGAGTTGGATGATCGAGATTGGCTCGCGATCAATCGCTCAGCCACGCAGTTGAAGTAGATTTATTAGTTGACGTGAGTATTTAGTGTTGACGGCAAAGAACAAAAGAACTGCTGCTCCTGCAACACCGAGAACTGCGTCTGCAACGGCTGATGATGTTGTCGTGGTTGCTGATTTTGCCTCTAAAGTGGAGTAGTTTGAAAAGGAACCCCCTGACGTAAGAGGCAGGAAGTTAGCAGGGCAAGTGATTAGAAAATAAAGAGTATTGGTATTGATCTATTTCTTTTTTTTTTTTTTGTTAGTGCTTAAGTGCTTTGAATTCTCTCTCAATTAAATATTTGTATTTGCGTGTGTGTTTTAATGCGCTTTGAGTGTATCTTTTCTGCTGTTTGATTGAATTAATACGCATATCCCCAACGTTTTGATGATTTAATGCTGCCTCTAATTTTAAAATTAATATTTCGCAGCGACGGTTTGTGTTAGATTATGTTGCGCTGGCAGCGAATTCAAAAAGCACCTGCTTCGATATGAAATTATGGCAGCTGCAATGTTAATTGTTTGTTGGATAGAAAGATCAGACGATGTGGATGCTTGAAAACTTCTCGTCGGTGGCAGTTATTCTATTGAAACTATTGAGCTAATACATAGTAAGCTCCTAACTTTCTCTCTCCCTCTTTCTCTCCTCTCTCTCTCTCTCTCGCTAGATCTGTCAGCTGACAGTATGTAGACGATAAAATAAGAATTGCATGCATGTAGGTCTTTAGGGTGGTCCTTAGGCAAAAGCCTTGTGCAACACCCCCCAACTGTCTCCGATCGGTACCAAAATCTATATTTGGTATCTCTGAGTACAGCAGCATCGATTTTGGGCATTAGATATACAAAAAATAAAACTTCATTTGAGTCACCATAGAGTTTTCTGTACTTCGACCCCTGTGCGACACCCCTCAACCGTCTCCGATGGGCACAAAAGTATATAGCTTATATCTTCGACTACATTAGCATTGATCGAGGGGGCGAGGTTCAGTAAATACGTTGTACAAATTGTATACATACATTGGAGCCACCCTAATGTGATTATCTGTACTAATTATATAAAATTGATTGTATGGAAAATGTATGTAACGCGAATACTCAAAAAGTACTGCACCGATTTTAATCGTTTTCATCTCCACGCTATCCCTGCAACTTCAGCAGCACATGGGTAAGAGTTCTTTTCTTTCTTTTTTTACATATCTTTATTCTCTCTTTCTTCTAAGGAAATAACAATGCATAGTTTCTAAAGTCTTAAAGGCTAACATACAATTAAGTATATAATTTTTTGCCAATGCTACACTAACCAATTAATTTATCTGCTTAACATATCATATAAGAATTGTTCAACATCCCTATGCTTCAGATTTACATATACGCCTGGATGATCTGCTCGAGCACAACCTTCACCATACGATATCACAGCACAGAGCTCACCTTTATTATTCACGCCAGGTCCACCAGAATCTCCGTAACAAGCATCCACATCACCGGTGCCAGCACACAACCTTGTAGGCGTCATAGGAATATTGACATTTCTATTCACCCTGGCACAAGTTTCATATTTTAATATTGTCACAAGACCACTCCTAATGTCATTAACTTTGTCCGTTGAACTTTCGCTTGTCCGACCCCAACCGCTTATTCGGATCTCATCTCCGGCCTTCAGAGGTATTGTGCAGAGTGGTATCGTTCCGACTAATGGGCCAGGGATAAAGGCATCACATAACTTAACCACGGCAATATCCATATTCTTTGTTGTCATATTAAATGCTTTCGGTATAAACACTCCATTAGCGGAGCGAATTTGCCCGACCTCATCCTTAGAGGTGATGCCAGCTTTAATTTTGATTGCACTCACTGGATTGTATACGCAATGCGCTGCTGTGACTACCTGCTACAGACTAACCAACGTACCGCCACAAGATGTTTTCGCGGCTAACACGTACACCATATAATTTACATTGGTTATGTTGATCGGGGATCCATTGACAATGCGGAAATTTGCGTTTGAATTGGCGTACACAAGGCTGAGCTGGAGCGGAAGCAGTAAAAGAATCAGCCGCGAATTCATTTTGTGCAAGTTTTATTACTTTCTTCGTAGTACCTAGAATGGAGAAATTGTCGACGTGTGTCATTATTTATAGGAAAAAATGAAAAATGTGCTGAATGTTCAAGATAAAGAGTTTGGAAAAAGCAATACTAAATGTCTCAAGGCCACCATGCAGTCGATAGCTAATAACGCACAGACAAAATTTAATGGAAATTTACCAGCAAAAAAGCTACGCCTTATTTACGAATTATTCCAGAAGATTTAAAGGCTTACGAAATAAGGTCTGAAATTGTAAGCGAACATAAGTTGTATGGGCAAAGGCTTAAAATGAGGCTGATTTTCCTGTGTTGATGTCATCAGGCCGTAAGGGCTACCCTCTCTCGCTCCCTGAGTATAATAAACCCTACTCCAAAGGTTTATACGCCATGGAAGTAAGGCTTAGCTAATTCCTGATAATCAGGCTTTCTGTGGTACTTAAATAATTCACATTTTCTGCTAGGATTGAAACGTTAATGTTCATACATTTATACTTGTATATGTATGTATGTATGTACATGTGCATATTTGTACCCTGCAAAAAAGTGTGCGACGAGTCTCTAAAAAGATTTGTCCGGGAGCGCTCTCTTGCGGGTACAATTAGTCTACAATTGTTCCCAATTGTACCCGAACGGGTACATATGTATACTAATTGTAGACGAATTGTACCCGAAAGGGTATCAAACGGGTACAATTAGTCGCACAAATGGATGTGTCGCATTTGCTAACCGTTCGGGTACAAAACGGGTACAATTGTGCGCTTATGCTACCCGTTCGGGTACAAACTGGGTACAATTAGTCTCTTCATAGGACATGCTCAAACAAAAGAGAACACTTCAACCCATATAAAGAGATACAAATGGCTAGTAATCGCATGCTCCCTTGCGAGTTGTCCCGGATGTATCCCGGAGTGATCGCATTTTTTTGCAGGGTATATATCGGAATGAGATAATCGGTGCACTTCACCAAACACTTGATTGCATTTCAGTTGAAAACAAACTAATAGGCCCGTCACATAGCATACGTCAATCCGTCTACGTCGACGTATGTGACTGACAGCTCAGTAAACTGTGGGCATTTAAATGCACATCGGTACAAGTACGACGGATCCGTCGCCGCAACGTACCAAAGTTGGCCAACACTCAACTTTCGGCATACGTCAATCCGTCGCTATGTCAGCTGATTGCTTTTGATCCTTAACCTTTAGCTACTCTTGAATTTTTTACAAAATAGGGGAGAAATCTATAGATAAAAAGTTGAAGAAATTTCATAAAATAAACACAACTTTTTTCCAATTCCTTTACTTTAACGAACGGTCGTTTAATTTTCACTTGTTTTTATACCAGTGGTTGTTTTTTTCGCAAGTCTCTAACTCTTGCCCAATCGAATACGGCTAATACTATTTACGCGTTTCTCTATTTATTCAGTGAAGTATGTTTTACCTACAAGTGTTCTACGGTTCCCAATTCGTGTTTTGCTAAAAGTTAAATTAATTTCTTTTCTAAACAAACACTAACTAAGAAGGCAAACAAAATATTGCACTGCTGCGTACTTTCGAATTTTTTTAAATTTAAAAAGCTAAAAAAAAAACAGATGTCAAATGTGGCAAAACGCTTTTGATTTTTTAATATATGTATGTATGACTAGTGGTCTTAGTGTATGTATATTTAAATTCAATTTTATTTATTTCTATAGACAAAATGTTTGCATAAACAATTATTTACATAAATTTTAAATTTGTTTTTGTAATGCTAAATTAATAATTGTATTTTTATCGCGATTTTTCGCTGTAATTTATGCCACAGTTGAGCGTAAAAAGCGCAAAATTTGTGAACAATTGTTGAAATTAACAAAATCCTCGAAAATTTCCAAATAGCAGAATATTTAATTGTTTTCATACACACAACAGTTGATGGCCTGTAATTGGAATTGTATAGGAAAATAATATTTTTTGTTGGAAATTGCCTAAAGTGTGAGATTCGTATCGAAAGCAGTTGATTTTGGACTACATATGTATAGATGTACGTTGTTGTTTTTGTTTCTGTGATTTGGTCATGCTGTTATTTAGGAAATTTTATATCATGATTAATATAATATAATACAATGGCGCTATTATAACTCTGACGAGTTTTATGGCCGAGCTTCTCTCCCAATTCGAGGTGTGCTCCTTTTTGTTGTTCCTACTAATTGGGTGGACCTACAGTTTTATGCCGGCTCCGAACGGCGAATGCATTTTTTGTGAAAAGCTTTTTCATGGCAGAAATACACTCGGAGGGTATGCCGCCCACTGCCGAGAGGTGGCCGCTGCTTTTTTTAAAAAACCCAATAATTGGATTTTTACTAATTAGAAAAATTTCTTTTGTCTCGGACTGGGGTTTGAACCCGAGACCTCTGGCATAGTAGGCGAGCACTCTACCCACTGCACCACATGTATTGTGTAATTTTATTTAATTGAATTTTTTAAATTGTTTTTAAAGCTGATAACAAATTAGCTTTATTTATAAAAATATACAATCTAAGAGCTTTACAGACCTCTTCCCATTTTACAGACCTCTTCTCTTATATGAGTTGACCGCAATCAGTGCCCTAAAAACTGCAAACTAATGAACTTATGTAGGTACATACATATGTACATACATATATGCAAATATGTACATATGTATATATGCGTGCATATTTATGTAAATGTGTCGCACTCATGCAGCCCTAATAGATTTTGGCACCACCCGCCGTTTGCCGAATGACAACACGCAAATTGCCTCATCTTCGCCACAGCCACAGTCACAGGACAGTCACAGTCACAAAGCTTGTCAAATTAATAGCATTGACACTTTTTTCCGCAGAACATGCCACACCACAAGCGACACCAATAGCGCCCCCGCACCCAACAAAAAAAAAAGAGGAAATCTGCTGAAGAAGACTTACTTATACGCACGCAAGTCCAGGGCAACGCCGCAGCCAAGCCATGAAATCAGGACGCAGCAGGCGGTCCCGTTAAGTGTGAAGACCAACACAACTTGCCATTTATTAAGCAGCGTTTTGAGCGTTCTTTTTTTGTTTTTGTTTTTGTTTTTGTTTTAGCTTTCTTCCTTCAGTCTGGCTGAAATGTTAGCGCAGAAAAGGTGTTATCAATTGGCCAAATTGATTGCAGGATGTAAAGGTGGCACTTTCTGCGGACACAATGAAGGTGTGTTTACCTAAACCAACACAATGACTATGCGCGTCCCTTGAAGAAGATTTTGCATCACCTTGAGGGAGTAAATACGAGTATGTAGTAACGGTTTGATGTTGCATGAGTAATAGCGGATATGTCACACGTTTTATTGGTAACCAAAGCAATGGAATCACTTAATTTGAAAGTGTTCAATAGGGACAGAGGTTTTCAATGCGATTAAAGGCGTTTAAAAAAAAAAACTGCTTTTGTTTGTTTATTTCAAGTAAATTGTAGGAAGAGAAAACTTTAAGAAAAAATTATAATTTTAATAAACTAGCTAGGTTATTTTGGCAACTGTCTTTCTAGAAGAACATTTTTTTCCTTCCGAAGGATAGTTGTCTTTAGCAAGACAGTTGCCAGAATAGCCCAGTGAATCCCTTTTTTTTTTGTAAACCGAAAAGTGCGGGACTTCAACCCGCTAAACCTAAAATACTCCCGCCGGAGGCCACACCTACGGAACCACCGGAGCAGTATTACTTCGTAGAAGGGCGAAAAGTTTCTTTCATTGTGTGGTTTGAAAGTAGCGACCTCATTCTGAGCATCTCAGTTGGGCCAATATAGAAGCTCTCACATCGCTAACTGCCTTCCACACAACAGAGCAGTGATACATCAGTACAGTAAAATTTTCCACTAGATCTCTTGTCTCCCTACATTTGTACACGTACCCCTATTTCCCTGCACGCATCGCTTTTCCAACTTTTGTACAATTAACTTGGCGCTTGAAGCATAACTCCTAGGTGGCTTTTCAGTTATCGTTTTTGCCGTAAGTCGCACAAAAATAACACAGAAATCAAAATAAAAAGTAAGGAAACAAAAAAAGTCATTTAAAACTGTTTCATGTTTGACACGACAGTTTCACACCTCGGGGAGTCGTTAGC
This sequence comes from Urophora cardui, assembly GCA_960531455.1. NCBI lineage: Eukaryota > Metazoa > Arthropoda > Insecta > Diptera > Tephritidae > Urophora > Urophora cardui. Next base: position 6,944,794 of record OY482674.1, read on the forward strand.
TGTCGCATTCGCTTGCGTCGTGTTACATGGCAAGTTGTCATAAATAATTTGTTGTAAATAAATTGTTTGTTAAGTAAATACTTGAGAAATATCAAAAGGCAAAAATTATACATATTTATACTACATATATTGGCCAGAGAATTTCAAGAACTTTAAGAGATACGAATATGTAAAAATTGTTGGACAACTTTTTAGTTTAGAATCTAAACTTTAGATACTCGATTTTGGAGGCAGAGAAAATGTGTAAGTACATACATACTATGTCCGATTGCAAAGTTTTCTTCATCCATAGATCTCTCAAACAGTATGACGGGGGTTTTTTGTAACGATCTGGATCTTGTTTAGATGATACGACTTCAGTTGCGGCTATAATAGTAATATATATATACATATGTATATGTATATAAAAAATAAATAGTAGAATTGCAAAAAATTAAAAATGATAATTTACAATGACAATCGCGTGCCGAACGAAGGTCATTAGCGTAGCAAGAAATGCACATGTTCAACCGCACAAGCCTTGATAATGGAACCCACAAGCATAGTTCGCTTAGAAAAACTTAAATATTCCTCTCTTCCATAGTGGTCACGAACTTGAGGCCTAAACACGTCACAACCAAGTACTTACTTATTTATCTTGTGCTCATACTAAGCTTATTTAGAGTGTTTTCTCTAATTTTTTCTGCACATTCACGCCATTTTCGCATTTGTAATGCGTTAAGGAAATGTTTATTTTTGCTTTATGACAAATCTATATTGCAAAAAATTTGACAACTGCACTGCTGTATTAAAAACAGAAAACAAATAATGGTCTTCTTCTTCTTTTTTCGCTGTCTTAGAAAAGATAAAACGCGTTTTCTGCACATCCGAGCAATGACTTTCTGGCGTATTTCCTCACTTTGCAATATTTCCTGTCTTTTAGATTGTTGCCAATTCACTGCCTAACAAAATTTATTTGCTGCGTTGGCTAAGTCGGTTTCAATTTGCAACAACAGCAACACGAAAAGTGAAGAGGGATGGGGAAATGTGATTTGTGGAAAATGTGAAAATTGCATGTTGAAATTACATTTTTACACAGATTTGACTGATAAATTGCTGTTACACTTGCTATAAAACTAAAAAAAAGTGCAAAATATAAAAAGAACAATAAAACTTAGTCAACAGCTAAAAGCGTTTGAAATATGTATGTATGTCTGTATGTGTTTCGTATTGTTGTAGTTTTTGCAATAACAATTAGCAAATGGCAAGAGACCAACAACAACAATAGTGAAACATTGTTACACATCAACATGAAACGAGTGTTAATTAGTTAAATGCAATTTTGTTTTAATAATAATAATAATTATAATTAAATAAAAATTGTAGATATGTGGCATAAAACGCTAAGGCGCCATGAAGAAGCATTCATACATGCTCACATATGTACATATAAATGCATATACCAGTAGCGGCGCTAGCATAAATTGGCTGGGCAAGCCTATGCAAGTATGAAGCATAGCCATTAGCCATTTATGTAACTTTCTTTGCTGTAGTATTTGAGAGTCTGATTGCCGTTCCGTCATTGACTTTGATTAAAATCGTTTTGCATATTTGGCTTGTTTATTATTTCTATTCACACTGTATGAAGCTGCGCGTATTGGAATGAATAGAGAAAATGAAGATGATAAAAAATACATAATTACTACTCTTGGTCTGCACATTATCTAGCCTAGTTCAGCCGTTCATAAATACAAATTCTTCTACATCAGAACGTGAATTATCTAAAGAAGTAGAGTAGTAGTTATTATTAGAATAATTTGGGAAGAATTCAATTGAATTGATTGCTGGCTATACATTTGATGTGAAAAATAAAAAAGCGGTTTGCTACTTTTTTCAATTTAACTCTGAAAATAAACAATTGACTTCTCGTTAGAGAAAACGAGAAAACAAGCTATGCTTACTGGTTTCAAAGCCTCACTAAAGCTCATGTGTGGAACTGTAAAGGTATGGTCAGCGCTCACAAGCACAGGCTGTGCTAAGAGACTAGCTCATGCTTGTTTCCTTTTCACTATACAAAGAAAATACACGTGAATATTGTTGATGGGCTAACGCGTCCTAAGAACTTAAGTAGTAAACACATTTCAATCGTAAAATAAACAGATTTTAAAGAAATTCGTAAAATTAAATGAAAGAAAATTGTTAGGCAAGCCGGGCTTTTCAACTTGTATGAAGCGTCCGCCACTGATTAATAGGCATAAATATAAAAATATGCATACCTGTCTTCTATGTTTTATCTAAGTTGTACTTAATGGATATTAACAATTAATCAAAAATATTACTCAGTCATTTATTATGAGACTTACACCAAAGTTTTTTATAATTCTTCTGAGCTTAAAGTGATACGAAGTCAAAGAAAGTGATAAGAAGCCCTAGAAAGCGTGAAGTAAATCAATTTAAAACAGAAATATGATAACTGACCGTACTAGTTGTTTTATTGAGCAAATTCATGAATAAGAATGGGGCAGAAAAATTAATTCACATGTGAAGATTATTCGCGGTTTCAAGAGTTTAATCGAGTACTTCCAAAGAGGGGCTACCTACCGATTCGGATAAAACCTTCAAACATTTATTTTATGCTAATCTGCAACCCAGTGGAAATTGTAGACGTCGTTTTGCGGTTACTTGAAAAAGTTTTCTGAGACCTTAAGCAAACTAAGTTAAATTCCAGTGTATCTAATTTACTTATCACTTTACTTGATTTAGTTAAAATTTCTTTTCCTTCATGTCCTGCTCAAAAATTCGCAATCGAATAACTTAACTTAGCTGCAGCTGCTAACAAAAATGCATTACTTAATATATTCGGCAGTATGTACTAAATTATGTTTGCGGAATGCCTTCTCGTGCTCCTCCCTTCTCCCCCTTCTCCACCTTCTTATTCTCCTCACCTTCTGCCCGATACTACATTATATAAGCAATCAAAGCTTTTGCACACGGCAACATGGCGCTTGAAAGTTCAGCCCCGGCTCTTTTCTTTTTAATATACACACTGAAAACGCACACAAAAATACGTACATACATACATGGATGTACGTTTGTTCACCGCTTTGTTAGTTATCGGTTTGGTCAGCCTGCCAAATTATAGCGCATTTAATTTAACTTTGATGTTGCATGCGGCAAACATTTCGCAGACAATGTGTTGAATTTATGCGGCAAGTAGCCGCCATTTTTGGTCGATTTGGTTGCTGGGAATTGCTCTATAACATTCTTTGTTTTTTTTTTTTTAACTTTTATTTAAGAAAACACAAGGCCGAAATAATGAAGCTGAAATTGGAATGTAACGAGTTCAAACAAAGCAATCATTTTATACCCAACACTAAATTTTTTGGGATAAAAACAAGTGTTCCAATGTTATTCTCATCCAAAATATGCAAGGACAGATTTATGTTTTAAAGGAAGGTCTAGGTTGTTTTTGGATGCGAGAAATAATATTTTTTTTTAATTTAAACTCACAAGGTTTGGACGTGAGTCTCTCTCCTATCGGACGGTGCATGAAATCCCTTTTCTGGCTATTTCGATAACTAACAACTGGGTATAAAACATCAGCAATGTATTTTTTTTTTTTTTTTGTAAATTTTAACACCGAAATGGCTGCTGCATGTAAATACGTTTATATGTATGTATTGAACGAAGAGCGGTGCAAAAGCTGCAATTGCGGCTTCAGCGCAATAATATTGATTGATAGTGTTGAAATGCCACGTCTGAGAGCCAAATACTGGTGCCGGTGGGCTGTGTGTGGATGGACGTGGATGTGGCTGTGGATGTGGTGTGGCCGGTCTCCAGTAATTGCATGCAAGTGCGGTTAGCGCAAACGTTGCTGTTGTTGTTGTTTGTGTTGCTGCGGCTGCGGCTGCTGCTGCTGCTGCATTTGTTGCAAGTTAAACTGATTTACATGCAAATTTACGAAACAATTTGCGCATAATTAGCATTTTTGCGCTCGACTGACACAAACAAAGTTCTTATGTAGATACGAGACGAGTAACTCTGACGCCTGCGAATGCAAACTTGTTTTCGTTGTTTTTTTGTTTTCTTGCTTTTTTTCTGATTTTGCGGCGGATGTTTTGAGGCGTTAAATTTTTTTAATGAACACTCCACAAATTTAATTATATGCATTAATCCAAGTATGCTTCTCAGCCAAATAGAATGCACGAGTACATGCATATTAATGCACAAATACATAAGTTTTATTACGAAATACATATATATATGTACATATGTACTTACATATGTATGTATATAAACTTACGTGTATGTATAGGAGCTCCTGTAGGTTCCTTCTATTTATTTTCCTCAAAGCCATAATTTCATCAAAGCCATGCTCCGAATGGTTTGCTGTAACTAGTTCTTCAGTTAAATTCAAAAAATCCTGAGTTATAGGCACATAAATATCAGTGGCGGATGCTTCACACAAGCCGAAAAGCCCGGCTTGCCTAAATATTTTCGTTCATTCCACGACTTTTACTTATTCGACTCCAGTTTTTGAAACACTGCTCAAAAGTTAAGCTAAAGCGCCCATTTTTTTAGATATTCTCTTATTGCGTTGTAATTGATAAGCGACTGCTGAATTTGCCGTCGGTATAAGGGAACTAAAAATACCTCAGCATTTTCGTGTGAGATTCAGAGATTAATCTATAAGTTTGGCGTCAGCAATGAAATCAGTTAAGTCATTCCCAAATTATTCTAATAGGGACATTCCATCGTGACTCCTGGGACATTTGACTCCAGAGCTTAGTCAACTTTGAATTATAAAACTGACATCGGGATTTAAATTGCTATGAAATATATTTATCGACATGAATAAATATCCAATACAACAAATGCATTAAAAGAATTGGCTAAATAATAACAAATAGCTTTGTAACTACTCAGTAAATGAGTGTGACTCCTGGGACACCGAAAAATCCCTTTGTTGCACTTTTATGAGCACGAATACGAATTTTAGTTCAACTATTCAACTTTCACCTACAATTTGTATATGGTCGAAAAAACATACTGCATAATAGTACCATATTCTATAAAAATATTGTATATATTCAAATTCAATTAACTTTTTTCAATATTTAAAATTGTGACTCCTGGGACAAGTTTTTGTGACTCCTGGGACAAGTGCGAAATATGTAATATACTAGATTATTGAAATCAGTTTTATTATTGTTTTAGCCCTTTTTGACAAGTTATTCATAAATCTCTCCCAGCAGAATTGAAACCAAGCCCATTAAATAAAAAAAAATAAAGTGAATGCAAAATAATACTTATATTTACTTCAAAGTTCTGATTAAATACACTGGATCACAAAATGAAATTTTTTGTCTGTACTTTGGATGCGACTATCCTATCTATATGTAAAATCGGTCGCTGATTCCGAAAATTGGGTTCATTTTTAATTCTATGTGAAGGTTTTTGAGATATCGGCAATTTACCGCTATTTGGCCAATGGTTCCACTTAATCCTGTATATCTCTTTAACGCAGCTATCTTCCTTGGGCACCAAACGAAAGAAAATTAATAATATATTGACGAATCAATTTGAATTTTTCCGATTTTTTACGATTTTTTAAAGAAAAAATTGAATTTGTCAGGCAATATCTTTAAAACCAATGTTTTTACCTTCGGGTTTTTTCCTTTACGTGAAGCTCCATTCCATTAGCAAAAAAATAAGCTATCAACGAAAGAAAGAAAATCCATGGTAAAATGGAAAAGTTATAGGCGATCAAGTAAATACAGCCAAGTCGCGCAATGGTACTGCACGGGTATATTTTATGCATGATATACAGAATTAAGTGGAACCATTGGCCAAATAACGGTAAATTGCCGATATCTCAAAAACCTTCCCATAGAATTAAAAATGAACCCGATTTTCGCAATCAGCGACCGATTTTACATATAGATAGGATGGTCGCGTTTAGAGTATTTTTTGGCTGTAGAGCAGTGATATATGTATATTTAAAACAAGTCGAATTCAACATCTCCAGAAACAATTATTTAAAACTATATAATAAAAACATTTCAAAATTTCTATTATTTAAATTTTTCCCTGCTTTACTTGAATGGTAAGAAATTTTTTTTTTACAAATAAAAATATAGCTAATATAGCAATGCAAACATGACCAAACTTTTTCCGCAAAATAATTAGGTTTGAAGTCAAAGTTCTATGGACAAAAATGTTGGGTTTTTACATATTTTTCTATATTTCTGTTACCAGATTAGGAAAATATACACACTTAGTTACAGGTAACTGAATAAATAGGAATAATTAGTAGCATTTTAAATTTTATGTCGTTTTCCTCTTTTGGCTGGAATGTCCCAATAATAACTTCTCCCCTGCTTTTGTAGATAATTCACGATCTGATGGTGAATAACTTAAATTTGCTTTCGACTGCAGTGATGGAACTGCAATCAGACTTTCAGATAATACGGAACGAAGAAATTTACATACATACATAAACGGCAGATGGCTATGCTTGCACAGCCAATTTATGCTAGGGGCGCCACTGGTATGTACATTAAGCCGTATCACGAAAAAAAGTTTTGCGTGTGTCAGTTTTATTTGAACACTTATGTCGAAAAAATATTTTTGGTGTAAAAATTTTTTTTTTAGGCCCGCGTTAAAAACAGCTAAATCGCGTTTTTTGTAATAACTTCCTTATTTGATGTCGGATCTCTATCATCTTAATGTCGCTGAAAAGATCTCGCCGAGCACTATATTTGGCCCATATAAAGTTTCGACCTCAAAGGTTGTTCTGAGTTTTACCTTTAAAAATTTTGGAGTTACTATCCCTAGATTTTTTTATTTTTATCACTAATACAAAGCTCTCAAAAAACCATGAGGACACCGCTAAAAAAGTTGTAGCCCTTATTCACAAACAAAAAAGTTATACCGTTTTAAAATAAGGGAACCTGTGTTTTTTGAAAAATTATCCCAAGTTCTTATTTATATGAGGCAGTAACGCCATACAATATGAGTTTTTGATTAAAAAGTATTCTAAGTCCTCGCTTGACTTGAGTATGCTGTACCGCGATGGAACAGCTACCAATACTGGACACATAATATGAAAAAAATTATTGATGATTGGACTATTCGTGCTGATCACCGTTATTTATATTGAATGATAATGGCTGTAGAGAAGATTTGGCAAGTATTCAAGTGGGTCCTCTAAGCACAGCGCGCTGGCTTCACAATTTCAGCATCCGTGCATATCGTAAAATCATCCAAGTTATTTAGAAAAGCTGCCAGAGTTTGTTGTAAAATTATAAAGAGACAACGGAAGTCTAAATGTGTTATCAATACTTGCGCTGGGTGCGTCGTCTGCCCCTAGAAATGCAGCCAACAATTGAAAACAACACACTTTACTTTAGTTACCCATACGCTCCCTCCATCGGATCGCTTTGTATGTGAAAACTGAAAATTCGTTTTTAAATATCTCGAAAATGGGAGCTAATCCGGATTTTCTAAAAACGCCACCGTAATCTGGAGCCGAAAATTAAGCTGACGTGTTTCGCCGTTTCTCTGTGTTATTTTTGCCTCCCTACTGTGTAATTTTTTATAAAAAAAAACAAGTGTTTCATTTTACAACGTTATAACTTTTTTGTTTGTGAATAAAGGCTACAACTTTTTTAGCGGTGTCCTCATGGTTTTTTGAGAGCTTTGTATTAGTGATAAAAATAAAAAAATCTAGGGATAGCAACTCAAAAATTTTTAAAGGTAAAACTCAGAACAACCTTTGAGGTCGAAACTTTATATGGGCCAAATATAGTGCTCGGCGAGACCTTTTCAGTGACATTAAGATGATAGAGATCCGACATCAAATAAGGAAGTTATTACAAAAAACGCGATTTAGCTGTTTTTAACGCGGGCCTAAAAAAAAAATTTTTACACCAAAAATATTTTTTCGACATAAGTGTTCAAATAAAACTGACACACACTAAACTTTTTTTTTGTCCATATAACGTTATACGGCTTAATGTACATATGTGTGTATATAATTCAACCCCACACTTTACGAAAAATTACAGCTTGGCCATGATTTTGTGGCTGAAAGTTTTTAAACGACATACGTCATCGTTTAACATCGAATATATTTGGCGTACTCACTTTTCAATACACCTTAACTTGCCGCCAACACGCCTCAACTCTCTTCTCCTGTTGTCGCGTTCTCCTCAATTCACTATGTTTGCGTTGGCCCCTCTTCAATACCGTCGCGACGCTACACCATCAGCGTTGTTGTCATTATTTCGGCATTTTAGGAACTTTTGTTGAAAACTCGTAAATTATCTGTTATTATTAGAAACTGCTCGTAGGCATCAATTGTCGTCGTTGTCGGCGTCATTAGAATAGCTAATATAGGCACAGCAAAAACAACTATAACACTTCAGCAATATGCAACGCGAATGTCATCAAGGCAACGTTGAAAGCAACGTGGGTTTTGGTGATCAACATCACCAACATCACCAACACCACCACCAAAAGCTGTTCAACATTTCGTCGCCTGAGAAAACGAATGTCGTATGTGAAAATCGACGATTTCTAGTTTTTGATGCAGATTAACTAAATCGGACCTAATCTTTTAATTTTTCCAATCCATTTTTTTCTATCTCTTTTAGTTTTTGAGTTATTTAGTATGCATTTGTCGTATGTTACAAAATTACTACCATTTGGGTAAGCTTTTGTCGTATGTAACACACATACGACAAATTTCCATATAAATTCGTGTTTGTTTATTTTAAACAAATGTCGTATGTGCCGCTGAGCTACTGAGAATAAACCAAAATATTGTATCGGAGCTATAGGTTATAGTGATCCGATCTGAATGATTTTCACTGACATATTTTATTGTAGTATAATACCAATTACTGCAAAGTTTAGTATAATTTCATCCTTAAATATGGAAGTTATACCCGAAAACAGCTATATCTGAACAATCGATTGTATGGGAGCTATATTCTATAGTTGTCCGATCTTTCCAAATTTCGGTGACATTTATTAGGTCCATATGGGTACAAATACCTCAAAGTCTCATGCCCTTATCTCTTTACATGGAGAAGTTATATCCCTAAATGTACATATCTGAACAATCAGTTGTATGGGAGCTATATGCTATAGTGCTCCGATCTTAACAAATTTTAGTGACATTTATTAGGTCCATATGGGTACAACTACTTCAAAGTTTCATATCCTTATCTCCTCAAATAAAGAAGTTATACCCGAAAACAGCTATATCTGAACAATCAGTTGTATGGGAGCTATATCCTATATTAGTCCGATGTGGTGGATTCCGACAAATGATCAAAGTATCATCAAAATATATGCAACTGCCAAATTTCAAGTCGATATCTCAAAAGATGTGAGCCTCATAACCATTCCGGTTTGAAAAAAGAGAAGAATTTTTGTCGTATGTGCTATCATAAACAGGTATTGGTGCTCAGACGTCACAAACGACAAATGCATACTGAATGAAAAGTCGTTTATCTCCCATAATTTTAAAGATATCCAACTTTTGCAAATTGCAAGTCAAAATATATAATACTCTCTACAGCTCGTCCAAATAACAAAAAAATCTGTTGTACAGTTTTTGAGAATTTCCAATTCAAACTTCAAAATCGATTTTCTCGAAACTGTTTTGCTACATACGACATTCGTTTTCTCAGGCGACGATTTGCCATTATGACAACTTGTATGTATGTATGAGTGTGTATTCGTGAGTTAACATACATACCCTGCAGGAAATGCATCTAATTTAAAACCGACTTTAAACTGTTTACAAAGACACTAGTGGTCACTTTTAATTGTATATTTTCTTTGAAAAAGGCTAACTACTTTTGTTTGGGAATGGCGATAAAAAAGTTAGTCCTGTGTACTTCTGCATTACTTGGAGGGTAACTATAAACTAACTTTTTTGTGGTGAAAAATAATTGATCCCAAAATATAACATAATTTATTTTTAGAAAATTATACAAAACATACATCGGAAATGGTTGCAGATGTAGCTGTTACGTACCTACATGTTTACATTCATGGAATTCGCAAGAATTTCGATATTCTTCCATTGCTTCGCTTCCCAAATCCAAAATGAGGAATTTTCACAGCAAAATTCTATCTGTTTAAATATTTTTGAATAAAAATATTTTCATCAGGCATTTGAAAGCTTTTGTCAATGCACACTTTACGTTTTTTTGGATATTCCTGCATGACAAAGCAACCAACTAAAAATGGGTTTCTTGCTGTTTGATTCAAATTGATTATTTTTTTTCAATTGTCTCAAAATAGTCAGTTAAAAATCAACTACTTTTAGGAATTGATTTTTTTCTTCCTACAGGGTACATACATACACACATTTTTATGGAAAAACTATGTATCCCTGCAGGAAGAAAAAAATCAATTGCTAAAAGTAGTTGACTTTTAACTGGTTATTTTGAGACAATTGAAAAAAATAATCAATTTGTATCAAACAGCAATAAACCCATTTTTAATTAGTTGCTTTGTCATGCAGAAAAATCCAAAAAAAAGGAGAGTGTGCATTGACAAAAGCTTTCAAATGCCTGAAGAAAATATTTTTATTCAAAATTATTTAAACTGATAGAATTTTGCTGTGAAAGATCCCCTTTTTGGATTTGGGAAGCGAAGCAATGGAATAATATCGAAATTTTTGCGAATTCCATGAATGGAAACATGTATGTATGTAACAGGTACATCTGCAACCATTTCCCTTGTATTTTTTTTTTTATAATTTTCTAAATATGAATGAGGTTATATTTTGGGATCAATTATTTTTCACCCAAAAAAAGTTAGTTTATAGTTACCCTATAAGTAATGCAGAAGTACACAGGGCTGACTTTTTTATCGCCATTCCCATACAAAAGTAGTTAGCCTTTTTCAAAGAAAATATACAATTAAAAGTGACCACTAGTGTCTTTGTAAACAGTTTAACCCTAGAACCATAACGATATTTCATACTACGTTATTACTAATGTACGTAAATTTTACGTAGTGATTAGAATCCGCCTAATACAACTCTCATTGTTCTCCATTTTGCAGCCAAAGTTGATTACACTACTTTACAAATGGTTAATTTGAATAAAATACCAAGAAATAGCTGATCTCAAAACTTTTTTTTAAATTTTTTTATGGTTATACATATGATGATGCGTAATTTTGTGTTTTTCTGGGTATCACTTTATTCAAAAGTATTTTTCGCTAAAGTTACAAGTTCTATAACCACAAGCAGTACCTCGTTCGAAAGGAAATTAAAATACGCTTCCAATGACATACAACTTGTAGCGGTTGAACAAAACCTCGCTGAGCGATAGCTGATCAAAAATTTTTTAATTTCTTGCGATTTTTTTTTTAACTGTTTTACTAATTTTGTTCCAGATCCAGAGATATAGGTCAAAACGTGGACCCGGATGACCCCGAAATTTTTTTGAGCAATATTGATATAAAAAGAAAGGCCTTGAGCAGGGCTTTTACATGGAGCTGTACTCATTATGATTCCTAGGTCGGGTCCCCAGATATGGGTCAGATTGTGGACCTGGATGACCCCGGAACGTTTCTGAGCAATAATAATTGAGAATATTACACTTTCATATTAAATACCATATCCTATTTTTTCGCTTATTACTAACTACACGTAAATTTTACGTACACGATTTTTTCGCTTATTACTAACTATACGTAAATTTTACGTATAAGGATTTGCGCCAATCGCTCTCACACCTTCAAATGACAACATTTGTTGTACTTTTATATTCGTGTATACGTAAAAATACATGCTGCAAGCACTGCCGGAGTTAGGTACCGTTACAGTATTTTATACTTGTGCAATCACAATTTGAAAATTCTATATACGTAAAATTTACGTACATTATGGTTCTAGGGTTAAAGTCAGTTTTAAGTTAGATGCACTTCCTGCAGGGATGTTATAATGGTTAAAGTTTATTACAAAATTTCTGACTTTTCGTCAATTTCATTCATTTCTGATGGTCCTCCAATGTTGCCTAGCGGTGGTCCCTAATGATTTTCGCATTTTGCATTAAAAGTTTGTTTGAAGTGAATGTGTCGATGTTGTTGGTTGTTTGCTGTTGTTGGTGTTGCTGTTTGTTGGGCTGCATAGGTGAGGCGATTTCTGTTTCAAATACATGTACATACATACATACATACATACATACATATGTACATAATCATAATAATGAACGTTGACAGCACATGCTAAAATGAGTTGATAGTTGATTTTGCGCGTAGCGGTGTCAATAGACCCCTTTTCATGGCGTTGTTGTTGTTGTTGCAGTTTCTGCCTTTCGGTGTCAAATAGCAAAATCGTGTGTGTATGTATGTCTACAAGTTACTTAACCACCTCTCGAGTATTATGCAAGTAATTAGGCTTTCGTTCTCTCCTCCCACCACCAAATCACCTCCTCCCCACCGCCCAACAAACCTTTTCCGCTTGTTAATGCTTGCGATTGTTAAGTGCCGTTATGGCGGCGCCAAGTTTATTGAATGTTGGCATGCGGAATTTGAGGTGAACGAGAGCGAGTTTTCGAGGAGTTTGACTATCGTTCTATGCGATTCTGTTGACATTAAGTGTTTGCATTTGTTGATTGCTTCGAAATTAATACTTGCAAGTTTTTTTTTGGGTGGCTGGTGGTAATTACGAAATAAAAATTAGGTGCTTTTGTTAAGTATGATTATTTTTTGTGCAGCTCCTTTGGTTACTGCCTATTCATGAGCACATTGGCGTTATTTGGTTAAGTAATTGGCCAATTCACGGGCCAATAAACTAAATTTTCGATTTTCGGCACAGATGAAGTTTTTTGCTTCGATTTTTTCTTTTGTAAAAAGTAAAGCATGAGTGAATATAATAAATCAAGTTGCGGGAAAACTTTCCGTTAAGAAAACACGCGCCCAAAAAAATACTTTTTCGGAGGGTAGGTAAATTTTACAACTTTAACAGCAAATATCTCGTAAACTATAAGTCTCCGGCAAGTTTTGAGTTTAGTCTTGATATCTGGCAGAGCCGCTCTACCTTGCTGAAAAAGTCGTTTTTCCCAGAGCGTGCTTCCTTAATATAAAGTCGTCCCCAAATTGGTATTGAAAAACCAGGCCAAAGTTGCGTAAGGAATTGAAAGATATGTGATCCCCTTATCAAAGCATTTTTCGCGCATACCGACGGCAAATTGAAACGCTATAAAAACTACAATAATTTACAGACAAATTATTAAAAAAATAATAGCTTAAAAAACTAAAAAACACGCTTTAATATTAAAAATCGTACTAAAAATTGAGAAATAATTTAATTAGAAACAAAATGATGAACGAAAATATAAGTATTTAAGGAAAAGCTTGGGGTGCTCAGTATGTCAAAAAATATTTAAAATCGGTGTTTTTTTACTAATAATTTTATTTTGACTTTTTTGAGATTTCATATATCGTACTCTTTAATTTCGCAACTAGGTATATTTTTGTACTAACTAGTTGTACGAATCGAATATTTTCATGTTCAAATATTATTGAGCACCCCCACGCTTTTCCTTAAATACTTATATTTTCGTTCATCATTTTGTTTCTAATTAAATTATTTCTCAATTTTTAGTACGATTTTTAAGATTAAAGCGTGTTTTTTAGTTTTTAAGCTATTATTTATTTTTAACTTTTTAGTGAAATTTTTCTTTAAAGGATGTTTTATGCGGACGCAAGAATTAAAGTAAAAAGAAGTCTGATACATATGTATTTATAACTTCTACCAAAAATCCCAATATGCAGTGAAGTAAACTAGCTTATTGGGTCATATTAATAAAAGCCAAGCATTCGCTTTTGCTTAATATTTCAGACCTTTTACTCAAATTTTGAAATTTGGTTCATACAAATTGTTGTCAAATTTTTAAATTTTGAGTAAAAGTATTTGCTTGGTTTTTATTAATATGGCCCATTATGCAATATTTTCCGAACCCTTTTATTCAAGGTTTTCCAACCGGACCAAGGGGCTCAGGTTCGAGTCCCGAGTGGCGCATATTTTTTTTTTTTAGAGAAATTTTTTTCACCTCACGTTTACAAAACATTGTATAACAAGTAAGGAAGCCTAAGTTCGAGTGGAATCGAACATTAGATACTCAGCTGTATGTTTTCATTGTTTGTTTGCGTTTGATGGAAACACTGTGTACTTTATATAAATTGAGTGCTGCATAAAGTGGGCGTAGCCACGTCTATTGTTAACATTTTTATCAGTCATCCAACTAAGCATTTGAATATTATTCTTTGTGCAAAATTTCATTCCTTTATGACTTCTAGTTACAAAGATGTCACATTACAAATTTCCAAAGCGTGTTCCAGAAATATCTTTGCTAAAAAGTAGGCGTGGTCATAAACCGATTTCAATAAATTTTTGCGTGTCTCTTAATACAAGTTATAAAAGTGTATAAACCAAGTTTCATCATAATATCTCAATTATTTGTCGACTTATGGGCTCCGAAATCTCGTATATTCCTTTGTCTAAAAGGAGGCGGTGCCACGCCCATTTTCCAAAATTTTTCCATTTTTTGTTTCCGGTCTATTGTAGAAATCATACCACAAAACTTCAATGAATTATCTTTACATTTGACAAAGATATCGCTTAAAATGTTTTTATTAGGTCACTTTATAATACCCATATATAAAAGTGGGCGTGGTCGTCAACCGATTTCGCTAAAATTTTCAACATGTATTACCACAAGTAATAAAAGTGTACACACCAAGTTTAGTCATTACATATAAATCATTTGTCGAGTTATGGGCTCAGAAATCTCGTATATTCCTGTTTCTAAAAAGAGGCGGTGCCACGCCCATTTTCCAAAATTTTTGTGTTTTTCGTTTTATGTCCGCAGTTGGACTTCTGCTATAAAATTTCAATGACATATCTTTATATTTGACAGAGATATCGCTTAAAATGTTTTTATTAGGCCACTTTATAATACCCATATATAAAAGTGGGCGTGGCCGTCAACCGATTTAGGAAAATTTTCGTCCAAACATTTGCCTCGATAAATATATTACGTGTACGGAATTTCATCGATATATCTTCAACGGTTTCTGAGTTATGACTCATAAAACTTTCAATGTTTGCCCCTTAATAAGTGGGCGTGGCACCGCCCATTTTCCAAAATTTTTGTGGTTTTTGTTTTCTGTCCGTAGTTAGACTCCTACTACAAAATTTCAGTGATATATCTTTATACTTGACAGAGATATGGCTTAAAATGTTTTTATTAGGTCACTTTGTAATATTCATATATAAAAGTGGGCGTGGCCGTCAACCGATTTTAACTATTTTCCGTCCAAACGTTTGCCTAGGTAAGTAAATCACGCGTACCAAATTTCATCGATATATCTTCAATGGTTTGTGAGTTATGACATATAAAACTTTCCATGTTTGACCCTTAATAAGTGGGCGTGGCACCGCCCATTTTCCAAAATTTCATCAAATTTCTTCCTAGGGGCCTGAGCTGAACACGTGAGTAAAATTTCATCGCTCCAGCTATATTAGTGACTGAGGTACCAAATTTACGATTTTTTCTATATACGAAAAGTGGGCGTGGTCATGGCCTGATTTCGCTCATTTTCAATACCAACCGTCCCAGTCCCGAAACCAACTTGCATTTCAAATTTCATCAAAATATCTCAATTTTTGCGCCAGTTAGAGTGTTTACAGACGGACGGACGGACGGACGGACGGACATGGCTCAATCGATTTCTCTTTTCACCCTGATCATTTTGATATATATAAGTCTATATCTATCTCGATTATTTCATTCTGTTACAATCCACCGTTATGTGATTAAAACTATAATACTCTGTGTACTAGTACAGCTGAGTATAAAAATAGCTTTCCAAACGTGAAATGCAATTATAGAATTAGGGTTCCTTTTCGTTGATTCAGCACTTACTATTGAATGAATTACAAACAAAACCAGTTCTTGCTTTGCATACGTATGTATGTACATGCGGCTGATTTCATTGCAAATACAACAAACCCAAAACAGAAAGCTACAAGCTTCATTTTTTTTGAGTGAATTTACGCATTGAGTTTATCGCCATCGCTATGAGCGATCGCTGGCTGTTGTGCGTTAGTTCGCTCGCTATTTGAGTGGTTATACGTTTTTTTTTTAACCCTAATCACCGAATTTTGAAAAGTTACGTAAAACCGAAAGTGAGACTCTGAGGCTCTCCTATGGGGAAATTTTGAAACACGTTATTTTGGTATTTGTTTTTTACTTTTATTTATGCAGTAATGAACGCAGAAGCATTTTTATAGATTTCTTATAACGGTAAATGACAATTTTTTAGTATATAAAGATAAAAAAGTAAATTCATAAAATAGGGTATATTAGTGAACTGAAATTTTCACACATTTTTGTAGTTGTTGAATGTTCATTACAAATGGTTTTATTACATATGTTATAAATTTGTTTTTGTGCACACAACGAGCAAAACTATGAATCAAATGAATATGTTTAAATTTTTCATATGATCGCCCCTAATATATATTTTCCGCGATCAAATTTAAAAGTTTTAAAACGCGACGTTCGTGGTGAAATTATTGACGTATAAAAGCAGACGATCGTTCGTTTCTCTATCTGAATGCATTTTTTTCGTAATTTAGTATCTCAGTAAACAGAAAATGATAAGATTTTAATGGTTTTGAAATTGTTGACTTTACCGTTCTCCATAATTTTATGACATCATATGATCTAAAGATCTATGGTGAAATACGACGAATTCACCAAAATCGAGGGAAGTATGGTGAGTTCACAATGTAAAAACCTCACTGGGTAAACCTTGTAAACAACGGATTCAAAATTTAGTTGAATTCTAGAAATGTAAGCTTATTACGATAAAGATACTTAAGGCGAGTCTTCGAGGCTCACTTTCGGTTTTTCGTTACAATTTTATACGATTGCAAAAAAATGGTTAAAATAAGTAAATAGCCCAAAGATCAAAATTATTTCATAGTTTATGAACACAAATGGAGGAATACTCAAAATTTCAGGCAAAAATCTTTTTTGGTTTAGGAATAATTCGCTTTTAAACTTTAAAGTGAGACTGAGAGGCTCACTTTAGAGGATTAGGGTTAACATTTGTTTGTGATTTGAGTAGAATGTATTTTTGAGCGTTCGTGAGTGAGTTTTTCCGTACCCTGAAAGCTTGTTATAGTCCAACCATTGACCGACGGCGTCATATCTCTCAGTTACCTCACGCAATAGTTGAAAATCGACACCATTCACGCACGTAAACGCACGCATACCCAACGCAAGAATCAGTTGTTTTCCTTTGTTTACATTCTGCATTGTTTTTGGTTTGTTTGGAATGAGTTGAATAACAGCGTTACCATTGTACAGCAAAGTATACATGCAGTTTTTGATTTCGTAGTAACTTGTGTTTGGTTTCGTAGTAATTTTTCTTGAAAATCGTATTATTCATAGAATTTATTAATAAATAAATTTTTAAATTGAAAATGTTGTATCATGATAATTTAAAACCAAATATTAATTGCAGTTTTGTTTACTTCTGACTCCGTGCTTCTACATTTTCTACTACTATTTCTTAAAGGCTTTTAAGAATATGTACATTAGGCATATAACAAATTTTGACGAAAAATTTGGCATACCACCACGTGGTGGCAAATATTGTACAAGTAATGAATAACACTTTTTTAGGTGATTTCGGTTCAAAAACGTTCCGCGCAAAAATTGATTTCTAAAAAAAGTCAGATTTTTTTTTATTTTTTTTTAATATTTTTATTTTTACATTTTTGTCAATTGTTATAGTAAGAAATAAGTTTCAAGTTTAAAGTATATGATGATTTACACAATGGTAAAATGTCTTGCACAATTTTAATTGCACGCTCTGCGCAGATGTACAAAACTTTTTTTGTTTTTTTCAGCAGTTCTGATAAAAAAGTAATTTCGTTTTGCGCGGAAACTTTATTGCAATTTCGCAAAAAAAAAATAATGGGGTTCATATTTTTTTATGGTCTATTCGACTATAGTATGCCGTTTTTCGTATTTCCAAAAATTGTAAAAAGTTATATGCCTAATAGTCAAATGTATTAAATGCAACAGTCAAAAATATCCACAATAGTCAAATTTAATAAAGAAAACACAGCAGGAAAAACTTAATTTTCTTCTATTTAAATTTTTATCTCCATATAAAAACAAATAAAAACGATTGATACAATATGTAGTAAAATTTAGTAAAAACAAGTAAGGAAGCCTAAGTTCGAGTGCAATCGAACATTAGATACTCAGCTGTATGCTTTCATTGTTTGTTTGCGTTTGTTCGATATAGGGTGTATTTTATATGAAACGAGTGCTGCATAAACAGGGCGCAGCCACGCCCATTTTCAAAATTTATATCAATCATCCAAATAAGCATACAAATATTATTGTTAGTGCAAAATTTCATCCCTCTATGACTTTTAGTTACAAAGACTTCACGTTACAAATTCCAAAAGGGTGTTCCAGAAATATCTTTGTTAAAAAGTAGGCGTGGTCATAAACCGATTTCAATACATTTTTGCGTGTCTATTAACACATGTTATAAAAGTGTATAAACCAAGTTTCGTCATAATATCTCAATTATTTGTCGAGTTAAAGGCTAAGAAATCTCATATATCCCTTTGTCTAAAAAGAGGCGGTGCCACGCCCATTTTCCAAACTTTTTTATTTTTTGTTTCCGGTCTATTGTAAAACTCATGTCACAAAATTTCAATGAATTATCTTTATATTTCACATAGATATCGCTTAAAATGGTTTTATTAGGTCACTTTATAATACACATATATAAAAGTGGGCGCGGTCGTCAACCGATTTTGGTAATTTTTCGTCCACACATTTGGCTAAGTAAATATATCACGCGTACCAGATTTCATCGATATATCTTTAACGGTTTCTGAGTTATGGCTTATTAAACTTTCAATATTCGCTCCTTAATAAGTGGGCGTGGCACCGCCCATTTTCCAAAATTTTTGTAGTTTTTGTTTTATGTCCATAGTTGGACTCCTGCCACAAAATCTCAGTGATTGATCTTTATATTTGACAGAGATATCGCTTAAAATGTTTTTATTAGGCCCCCTTATATTTCCTATATATAAAAGTGGGCGTGGCCGTCAACCGATTTTGATAATTTTTCGCCAAAACATTTGACTAAGTAATTATATTACGCGTACCGAATTTCATCGATATATCTTCAACGGTTTCTGAGTTATGACTCATAAAACTTTCAATGTCTGCCCCTTAATAAGTGGGCGTGGCACCGCCCATATTCCAAAATTTTTGTGTTTTTTGTTTTATGTCCATAGTTGGACTCATGCGACAAAATTTCAATGATAGATCTTTATATTTGACAGAGATATCGCTTAAAATGGTTTTATTAGGTCACTTTATAATACACATATATAAAAGTGGGCGTGGCCGTAAACCGATTTTGATAATTTTTCGTCAAAACATTTGTCTATGTAAGCAAATTACGCGTACCAAATTTCATCGATATATCTTCAACGGTTTCTGAGTTATGACATATAAAACTTTCAATGTTTGACCCTTAATAAGTGGGCGTGGCACCGCCCATTTTCCAAAACTTCATCAAATTTCTTCATAAGGGCCCGAGCTCAATACGTGGGTAAAATTTTAAAACTCTAGCTATATTAGTGGCTGAGATACCAAATTTCCGATTTTTTCTATATAGGAAAAGTGGGCGTGGTCATGGTCCGATTTCGCCCATTTTCAATACCAACCGTCCCAGTCTCGATACCAACTTGCGTTCCAAATTTCATCAAAATATCTCAATTTTTGCGCGAGTTAGAGTGTTTACAGACGGACGGACGGACGGACGGACGGACAGACGGACGGACGGACGGACGGACGGACGGACGGACGGACGGACGGACATGGCTCAATCGATTTCTCTTTTCACCCTGATCATTTTGATATATATAAGTCTATATCTATCTCGATTATTTCATTCTGTTACAATCCACCGTTATGTGATTAAAACTATAATACTCTGTGTACTAGTACAGCTGAGTATAAAAAACGCCAAAAAACCTTCATTTTCTCTATTTACATTTTTATTTCCTTGTAAAAAAACAATTGCGGCAATAGTCAAATTTAGTAAAAAAAACGCAAGAAAAAACTTAAATTTTTTTATTACATTTTTATGAGGCTATTTTGAGGAAAGGTAACTTAAAAGCCGCAATGAAGCATGAAGTATAATGTTGAATGTCCTACTATATGATGCCGTTGGGCTGTTGATGTCATGTTTCGAATCCGGAGGAGAATAGAAATAATAGAGAGAACACAATAAAAGTGAATGTTTGAAAGATATAATAATTTAGTTAATTTAGTTAAAATGTTACAACTTTTAGGATGGGATGAAGTTACATACATACATACATACATACATACATACATACATACATACATACAGGTGAAGCTAATAAAAGCGTGTTAAAAATAATAGAGGAGAGAACACAATAAAAGTAAAGTGAATGTTTCAAAAAAGTAATAATTGAGTTAAACGTTTGCAACTTTTAGGATGGGATGAAGTTACATACATACATACATACATACATACATACAGGTGAAGCTAATAAAAGCGTGTTAAAAAAGAAGTATTTCTAGATATGCTAGTTACACCTTTACGTACTTACATTTTGTATCATAGTCCTGTGACGTGAGTGAAAAGCTCAAGCTTGAGCTGAAAAATCTTGTCAAGCCGCTCTTTACACAAAATTCAGCTCAAAAATTTGAAAATCGAAAAGAGTGAGAAACTTCATTGGCGCGCACGCAACGGAATATTTGTATGTTTCTCCAGCGATTCCCACTCAAACCGAAATGCCATCACAAATAAAACGAAAGAAGTCAACTTACATATAAACATACATATGTATGCATATACATTTATGTATTCTGTCTAAAACTCTGCCTCATCTCCGCCTTTTTTGAAGCTTTTGCTCTTGCTAAGGCGTGAATCATGAACTTTGGTAGGCACAAGAGCCGAATGAACGAGCTGCAATTGCTAAAACCAGTTTATTTTTTTTACCAAAGTTGTTGTGGAAGTTAACAACTTGGCGCATCTTCTTGATGAAACTTGGCGTTAAGATTCTTTGCGCGCTGGTTTTTTACTTTACGGAACACAGCCGGAAAATGAAGAAGAGGTTTTGTAACAACTTTTGTTGGTTTTGTTTTGTTGTTCTGCTCAATTGCTTGTTGTTGCTGTGTATTTGTGCAGACGAATCAGTTCAACTTATTTATTATCTCTTCCTCTCCTGTTGGTGGAGCACTGCGAGCGATTTATTTGCATGGTTAACGCCCATTCCTGTTTAAGTGCTTTAAGCTTGCTTTCTTTGCTGCCTCTTTGCTTTCTTTTTTGATTGTTTATGCTGTTTTAAAAATGGCCGCCGCTGACAAGTGGACACTTTGGTTTATTAGCAGCTTTGATATGGTCTGATTAAGCTAACTGAATTGGCTCAAATGGCTGAATCGGAGAGGAAAATGGGGCACTTCAATGGAGCTTTTCTGTCTTGGGTATATGAGCTGAGTATTGTCAAAGGCTTAGATAGCCCTGAGTCTGTCCAAGGTCGAGTAGAGGTCCCACAAACCTCCACTGTAGAAGAACACTATATTTATGTGTTAAAGTCGAACTCACACACACTGTCTTAGTGTTGAGAGGGCAGCAGTTTTCCATAAATAAAAACTGAGATGAGAGAAGGAAAGACTTATAGACGTGGACGAGGTTGCTGGCAGCGGCTGGTATCGGGGATTCTCGGAGGAGGTTGAGCGGCAATGGATACAGGCATTTCAGAGCAGCTGAGAGCGGCCAGCGGTCGTAGTAGCAGAGGGCTACTGGCGTGGATTGAAGAGGAGCAGTACGGGACTGGAGAAACTGCGGAGACTCCGGTTAGTATACTGCCTCTCGGGCTGGATACCTCTGCCCCATAGTTGATCAGTAGGCTGACGGGCAGGTTAGCCGACCTGCACAACGAATTCCCCCTGGTCCACAGCCAGAGCCAGGGCCTAGTGGAGCAGTGTCCGGGTGTCGTCATAAAGGCTGCGTGGCTACCATCACTCAGCCGAGGTAACGGGGGAAGTTATGCCTAAAAAGATTCGCCCCGTTGTTCACGCTAAGTCATGGTTGACTAGTGCTATGATCACCACCTTCACCAAGTCAGCTAGCGGCAGGGTTAATATGGTAATAGGCGTATGCTCCACCGGCTTATCTACGGAGAGTGACATGCGCTGACTGCTTCGACCCTTTAAATGCCAGCAGTTAGTAAACGGTTGAGAATTACCGTGCTTGCTTATTAGTATGCAAGGAAATGCTATTGCTTGTTGGTGGTGTATATGTGATATATTCCTAGACGGCTTTTAGGCGAAAATTGTTGTATGTTACAGTGGGGCCTGCATTATGTATTACGCTACTTTACAGATATTTCATTCTGAGACAGTTTTGGTTGAAAGTTAAAGTTAATGCCTTGAATGTTGTTGCAGTAGAGCAAGGCGTGAATCCTTCGCACTTTTGCATTGACTTTAAGGGAGGGAAGTACAAGTGTGTCTTCACATCCTATCCCGACTTACTTCATAGGCCAAAACTGTCTAATCTTCCACATCCTTTCTTTGGAGTATTTCACTCCTAAGACACTTATGTACGGCACTCAATAAAAAATTGTATGTGAAAATTCCTTATTGTATGTACTACTGGTGTGTCAAGGCTTATTAAATCTTATTTGCTTGCTTACTCAAATCCAGTGATGCGTTTCGTTTTACGATGAATGGTGATGATTTTTTATCTCCTAAACGCTGCAGATTATCAAGCAATCAAACAGGCCGTACCAAAAAAAAAAAAAAATTAACAGACCGAAATCCATGTAAAACTTCACGCTTTTTATGTTGTAATTAATTTTACTACAATTTCCTGCATGTGTGTGTTTTTTTTCCAAAAAATATACAAGCATTATCTACATTCTTTCTTGCTGTTTCGTTAAACAAAAACTAATTCTTAATTCCTTTGTTACTCAAATTACGTTGCGCTTGTCGCTAGTGCTTTAGAAGGATCTTCTGCCGTGGGCACACATATCCGTTCTGGAGCTCATATGTGTAAATACGAATGCTATTTGAATATGCTGTATTCCAAAATACCTATGAATGTACATAGGTATGTTCACATGTGCGCCTTTCTGGCCTTTTGTAGGCGTCTTTTGTAATCTGCGCCTTAGTTTGTGGCGACTTTTGACACAACTTGTCATTTGTTAAATTCTCCTTGCTTTTCCAAATTTTTTATGTATTCCTTTTCTTTGCTCATCTCTGTGCTAAGCAGATTTTGCTTGCCTTTTACACCGACACTTTACCATTTTATATGGTTTTCACTTATATGTACGTAGATATACCTACACTTCATTTCTAAAAGATTTCCTATTTTTCGTCTTCAAATCTCCTTTTGTTTCTGTTGGCTTAGCACTTTTGCTGTTTGGTAAATATTTATTAAAAAATTGTTTTAATTTTCAATTTTAATAATTTCCGTTTATACACGGTGAGCGGATCAGTAAAATTTTATTTGAGCATGAAGAATTGGTTTCGTTGTGGCGTGATTGAAGTGCATGCAAAAGTGATAAAGGAATGTCGTGGATGGTAGACTGTGTTTCATTGAAGCAAACAAAATGGCTGCAAGGCGCAAAATTCCTGGTACAACAGAAAAGTATTCAAGTTAGAGCAAATACGTCAATACGTCAAAAAGTTTCGTGATGCGACTGTCTACTTTAACTGTTGCCATTTGATTTCGACATTCAAGCTTACACTAAAAATAAAATTTCGTAAAAAAACTACGAAAGACTTTCGTAGTCTAGAGTTTCGTAAAATGTACGAAAGTTTCGTATATATTACGAAAGTATTTTTCTCAACAAAATCTAATTTTACGAATCTTTCGTAAATATTACGAAAGGGCTTTCGTAAACCATTTTATAATATTTTTTTCGTATATATTACGAAATATTTCGTAAATATTACGAAACACTTTCGTAAATTTTCTTAAAGTTATCTTTACGAATAATTTCGTATATTGTACGAAAGTTTTCGTAACATTATCAAAGGATTGAAAGATTTACGAAATACTTTCGTAATATATACGAAATAATTTCGTAACATTATCAAAGGTTTAAATGATTTACGAAATACTTTCGTACAACAATATTTTATCGTACAAGTCTTCTTTCATTTTAAAGTGTTGAGTCGGTGCAATAATATCAGAAATTATTTTAAGTAGTAAGTGCGTAATGAAATAATGTATAAAAGAATAATGCATTGTATATAAAAAGACAATATTGATATATAAAATAAACTGTGATATTTTCCAACTTGATTAAACTTAAGGGTGAGTACATTAGTTGCATTTACTTTTTCCTTTTTTCAGTCTTATCTATTTTCCTGAATAAATACTCAATAAAATAATATAAAGAGATATTTCTACACTCAGAGAAAAAATTTTAAAAACATATGAAAACGTGCTTAAATATGGCAAAAACGTATTTAGAAGTAATGTAGATACGACCATTTTTATTTTAAAAAGGTTCATTGTAAAATTGTAAAATTAAGAAAAAACATTTAAATTTAAAAATGTTTATATTTAATTCAAGCCCTATGAGATTTTTAACCTAAAACTTGCGCTTTTATTCCTTCATTTTAATTTTTAATTTAAAAATGATTCTATTTAATCCAAAATACATTTTTATTTCAAAAGTTTCATTTTAAATTTACAAATTTTCATTTTTAAAATAAAAACGACCATTTTTATTTTAAAAAGGTTCATTGTAAAATTGTAAAATTAAGAAAAAACATTTAAATTTAAAAATGTTTATATTTAATTCAAGCACGTGCATTATAAATATATAATATTTTTTATTTTTTTCTCCGAGTGTAGCTGCTTGAATTTTAAGGTTTTATGTAGTTTCCCTTTATCTTTATCTTTATCTTTATCTTTATCTTTATCTTTATCTTTATCTTTATCTTTATCTTTATCTTTATCTTCATCTTTATCTTTATCTTTATCTTTACCTTAGTCTTAATTTTTTATTTTTCTTTTTTTTTCTTTATCTTTTTTTTTCTTTTTCTTTTCCTTTTTCTTTTTCTTTTTTTCTTTTTTTTTCACAGGGTTATCTATTTAAGTGGATCGGAACGACGTCCACATTTGCAAATTGCGATTTCCAAAGTTTCCTATGTTTGTCAGACCACGTATAAGTAATAAGTACCTCTTATTTTATTAGTTACTAAAATTAATATTAATATAAATGTAAAATATTAAAATAAATAAAAAACTTTTAAATTAATTGAATAAATTAATTTTAGTAGATATTCAAAACTAAAATGAAATTATCTAAACTTATTTCTTATGCATATATAAAACATATTTCTCTTAGCATTATTTTATTGATATATGTGCATATTTCGAAAAAGTTTTCAAATTTCGTTGGAATATACATCATATGTACATATATACATGTATGTAATAATTAAGTTTTTTTAACTTTACGCTAAAAAATTATTTGGTCAATTGTACAACAATTTGACAGCTCTAACGGCCTTCGTAAATGTACGAAAGCGGTTTCGTAATATTTACGAAATCTTTCGTTGCTCAAAAGTACGAAAGTATTTCGTAAATACTACGAAAGTATTCCGTAAATAGTACAAAAGCCTTCGTAAATATACGAAAGTATTTCGTAAATACTACGAATGTATTTCGTAAATAGTACGAAATAGCTTTCGTACTATTTACGAAACCATTCGTTGCTCAATTTTACGAAAGAATTTCGTAATATGTACGAAAGATTTCGTAATATTTACGAAATATTATTTTGAGTGTATGTTCCCACAAATCGACAGAAAAGTTCAAAACAACACTGCACACTTGGGCACAAAATATTTAAGGGACTCTAAATACAAATTTGGTTTATATTATTTCAATAATAATTTTTTTTTAAGTACTACCTTGAAAATATTAACAACTAAAAATTGTGTTCATCCTTGATACCGTAAGCCGTCAAATATGTAAACTAAATGACACGTTTAATCATTGCATATTAGTTGGACAGGCGTTAAATCAAAACATGATTACATTTATTAATTTTAAACTCGCATCACTTGACCTTACACGTTCAGTTTTTGTTTAACGCACTTTTTAACGCCAGAAAGCGTGAAGAGTTAAATTTGAGTGATGATTTTAATAAATCTTCAATTTTTTGTTGTGGTTGTTATTGTTACCTTTTGCGCCCATTAGCTTAATCCGCTTTAAACACGCACTTAATAAACGCAGTAAAAACCTCAAGTATGGCAGTAATTCATAACGCATATTTATCCTAAAGCTGAACATTAATCAATTGGTGAGGACTATTTATGAACGTATATAGAACTAGAAGCTGTGATGTGTGACTGATGTTTTATTTTGGCATTGTCGAACATTGCGATCATTGTGTCAATATAGTTTCAGTTTTAGGTCTGTTAGTGTGTTTTAATGAGCTTTGATCTAAAAGCCGGTGGCAGCCCACTGTGCAATGTGAGTCGTTTCGAAACTTACTCCAAAAATCATTGCCTCTTTATATCAGCAATGATCGTTTGTCAACAGAACACCGATGGGTATTAGATGCATAAAAGCTCTGAAAGCTCTGACGGCCATACAATCAAAAAGCCCTGGTGCCCATATACTCAAAAAGAGCTTTGAAACTAATTTTCAAGCGGCTCCACACACTTGGTAATGTTCGACAAAGCTTTTCGTAACATAACCTCAATATTCATATACGAATCAATATCTTCATTTCAATCAATCATGACTCACACATTCGTAAGACTTTCGAAAAGTAATAGAAAATCAAGCATTAGTCGATCACGTTTTCTTGTAAGAGCTTAGCTGGATTTAAGACTTTTTAAACAAGATAAAATCAGAAGCGTTGACATGCCGACTACACTTCACGCTTTCCTTTTTTATTTATCAAACAGTTCATGTGTTAAAGATTAGCTTAAAGTGTTAGAAAAATATGTACACAAATGTATGTACAAAAATAAAAAAAAAAAACATTTAAAAAAAAAGTAAAGTAAAGTGAGGCACGCGCTCAATCGTTCGTGGGTGTCTACAACTTTCTAAGCGTCGAATATTTGTTTCATTTGATTTCCTAGAAAAAACAAAAACCAAAGTAACCCAATCACGTTTTTTTTTGTTAGCTTTATCGATTTATGTACATATTATCCGACAAGAACACAAACATTTGACAGCTGCTGCAGCACAGATTCATCAAAAATCGTAGGTACATCGCGCAATTGGCGCAACCACCAACAAATCAATAGGTGCCCAAGTCAATCGGTTGGTCTTTTTTGAATTGAATTTTCGAAAATAATGCAACCACCGCGGCGTTGTTGTTGTTTTCACGCCATTAGCGCTTAACAAGCAACAATGATGTAACAAACAATTTTATTTAACATATCGCTTGTAAAAAAGGGTTCAAGTGTCGACTTGTAGCCAATCGCCCGCCAAGATGGCAATTCAATCTGAGTACCTACCTGAGATACTGTTTATGTCCATATGCAAGTCAGTCAGTCAGCAGTTGTTGAGCGTTAAAAACCTATTTTGTAAGCAGTTATGTTTGTTGTTGTTTTTTTATACCTTTCATGAGAATGAAATGGTATTATAACTTTGTGCCGAAAATCAAATCTTGAAAGTACTAGAAGGAGGCGTGACAGACCCATCAATATATATATACCGATATGATCAGAATCATGAGCTGAGTCGTTTAAGCCATGTCCGTCTGTCCGTCCGTCCGTCCGTCCGTCTGTGTGAACGCAAACTAGTCCCTCAGTTTTTGAGATATTTGATTGAAATTTGGAACACGGGTGAGTTTTGATGCTCAATTGATCATTTTTCGGAATTGGCCGAATCGGACCACTATAACATATAGCTCCCATACAACCGATTGTTCAGATATACACATTTTGGGGTATAACTTCTCCCTTTTTACAGCTAAGGACATGAAACTTTGGAGTATTTGTACCCATATGGACCCAAATAACGTTACCGAAAATTGTCTAGATCGGACTACTATAACACTGACAGAATTGAAATTATAAATTAAACTAAATCAGGTTATGTGCATAGGTAACTTTTCCTTTCCCCATTCATGAAAGGTATGAAGTCTTCGGTACGGCCGACTTACTTGTTATTATTGTTTTTTATCTTGTTATTTGCTAAGTACCAAAATGCTCATTTAAAGCTGCGCTTGTTAAGCTTGCTGCTCCCGATCGGCCACGACGGCGACGACGACGATCACGTTGGAGGTGTCATTGATTGATGGGGCCTTTCAAGCGAGCAAAATAGCAAAACATGACATAAATGTTTGTTATTATTTTGGTTGTTGTTGGTGTTTTACTTTTTACAAAACTTCAGCTGTGAAGCTCACTTACCGTAAAATATACCCCCAGGTGGTCAGAGCGTCGAGCGAGCTTAGCGAGGGAGACCAAAAGCATATTTGAGGCATCTATGACTATATGGATCTCTCTCAATAATCTAACTTAACATAGTATATTAAAATTGGCGGCTAAAACTGGAAACTGACATATGGTGGGAATTCGCGTCACAGCAGAGGATCCATGATTTGCCACTGTGATAACAGTGTTCCACCAGTTTTAGTACTTCTGACTCGGGGATGTTTCCTGGCCACCAGGAAGGTACGCCGATGGAAGTACTACCTCGCTTTACATAGTGCGGGTTCAGCTGGAGGTACCTGAGTCGCCTCTGAACGTTTGTTGTGGGAGAGGGGGCATTATCTGTGGTGTTCACGCCACCTTCTTCGCCCTGTTGTTCCTTTGTAGGACAGCTTCCTCAGCCGATCGATAGCCAGACCTACTGTTTCCCGGCCATTGATCAGCTGGAGCTGGAATGCCTTCTGCGCCTCTTTCAGCAGCTGTGATAACGTGGGTACGGTATGTTGCTCCACGTTTGATTTCGGCATTTGTGGAGCGACTTGCTTCTCCATAGCGTTCGCTTGTTGCCCATATACGAGTACCTACACCAATGCTGGAAAGCACGGACTTCGCGCAGCATGGTGGCTGTTCCTCCAGTTCCACTGACTCACTACCTGCGGCACTTGGATTTGCCTGAGTAAGGATTATTTTGGCCCTGGGTGCCAGCTTTACTTATTTGTTGAAGCCGTGATTTGATTTCCTCGTTGCTTGATTATGAGCGCAGAGACTAGATAGACCGCCAGAGTAAATCCCGCTGTTGTTGATCTTCGTACTCGATTGAATACATATCCTTCAGTTATTCGCCATATGGTCAACGTTCTGCGCTTGAATAAATTGTAGCGTATCTTCATTCGAGGCACTATCTACCTCAGGAAAATACCCCACAAAGGTGATGGGACGTGGAATCATCCCTCATCAATGACCACCTTTATTTTGGCTTCTTTCCATGGCTTTAATTTCGTAGCCGTAGCACTTAGCCATTATTTGCCTAGGTACAGTCGGCGAACTGTCTGAACTGCTGGCATATTCACAATTTCGTCTTGCGTTGCTCTTTTGCAGTCAAAGCGGTTGATCTCCTTTGTTTTTTTTTTTGTGCTTTCCCTTTTTGGGTTTTGTTGCTCCACACCGGCTGTTGCCTGTTTGCGCGTTTTAATTGAAATTTTTGGCTTTAGCCCGTGACTCGCTCATATTTGTTCGCTGGTTTTTTGTTGTCTATCA
Source organism: Urophora cardui (assembly GCA_960531455.1). NCBI lineage: Eukaryota > Metazoa > Arthropoda > Insecta > Diptera > Tephritidae > Urophora > Urophora cardui. Next base: position 6,974,562 of record OY482674.1, read on the forward strand.
GCCCATTTGTTGTTGTCTCACACTTTTCATAGTTATCTGATTTATTTTTGTATAAAATATGTATGTATATGTTGTTGTGGAATTTGTATAAATTGTTGTTGTTGTTATATGCAAAATTCATATAAATTCATCAGCTTGGCACTCCATCACATACCCACATATTTTACATACATACATATGTACATATCTAGATACAATCCTGCACTACCTTCCAAAAAAAAAAGGACACCCGATGTCATACATATATCCAGTAGGCGTTTTTGATGCTGGGGCAGATCCTTAAAAATATGCATATATATGTACATATGTATGTTGGTAAATATATAAATATTTATATATGGAATGTGTATTTATTTTAAAGGCAATGTTTTGTTTGTTTTAGTTACCCTTTCCTTGACTTCTGACATGTCATTTATATTGTTTCTTTTTTTTTATTTTTGCTTGACTCATCAGTCAATTTTAGTTTCGCTAAAAATTTTTTGCATATTTTCATACTTTTTCTTCGTGTTTTTTGTTGTCACTTGGATTGCAGTGCTTTTTTTGGTACAACGGAAGCAGCTGTCATCTGTCATGTATTTTAATACTTTCAGCTATTTTGTTTAATAAAATTTGGTGCAGCACTTCTCATACGGTAAAGCAAGCTTTTTCTTTTCTTAAGTATTTAGCATATTTTAGCATTTTCCCCAAATGGTCGAGTAAGGAACTTAACACACATATGTATGTATATTATTTTTCATTACATGTTCCTAACCTAAGTTAGGCTAGGTTAGGTTGAGGTGGCTGCCTCCGCAATTCAAGAAAGCGAGGGCACACGTAAGCCCAGTTGGCCCTTTGTGATACCACATGGGAGCCCTGGCTTCCTGGATCCCTTAAAAAACTTTCGGAAAAATGGATACAAAATTGATCAGAAATTAGATGCCTGTGAAACTACTAGAGCGTTTCTTTAATGAAGCGCAGAAAATCTAGCATCTTTGTATTTTCCATAGACACTCGAAGAAGTGCTTATGAAAGAAGCAATACCTGGCCATCGACAGAGCAGGACAGTGGCATAGGTAGTGTTCAACACTTTCAAGGAGGGGCCCACTCTACCTACGCATGATTGCCTAAAATTTCGTGCCCTGCCTTGCTATCTCATCCGTAATACAGTTTTCATAAATGTCACTATGGTCTGGAACCCATATGACGTTAAGTTAACATCTTAAAATCGAAATTGACCTATATTTCGCTTGATCCCCGATCGCCTGATCATTTGTAGTACTGCAGCCAAGAACTCTATTTCCACTTTTATTGAACAACTCGCACATACATAGACATTAACTCTTCATAGAAAGTTTATAAAATATACATACTATGTATATTAATTTTTAATTTTAATATTTGTTAAAAAAAGATGCTTTCACAAAAGAAAAGTTACCAAAACACACCTAATTGTGCAATGAAATACTTTCGTAGGGAACGATTTCATCAACTTCAAACGTTTCATAACAATTACAATTTATTCGAGTAGCTAATGATGAGCTATTTTCACGCTGCAAGAGAGAAAAATTAGAAAAAAACAAGTAAAAGCGCGGCTGTCTTCGGCCGTACCGAAGACTTCATACCTTTCATGAGTGGGGAAATGAAAAGTTACCTATGTATGTACATAGCCGGATTAAGTTTAATTTATAATTTTAATTTTGTGGGTTATTTATGGAACGATTTATTAGAAAAAATGGTGTCTTGGCTATTTAAATGGAGGAGTTATACACCAAAATGTCCATATCTGAACAATCGGTTGTATGGGAGCTATAGGTTATAGTGGTCCGATCTTAACAATTTTCGGTAATCACGTTTGGGCCCATATGGGTACAAATACTTCAAAATTCCACGCCGTTAGCTGTTAAAATGGAGAAGTTATACACCAAAATGTCCATATCTGAACAATCGGTTGTAGGGGAGCTATATGTTATAGTGCTCCGATCTTAACAATTTTCGGTAACCCTGTTTGGGCCCATATGGGTACAAATACTTAAAAATTTCACGCCGTTAGCTGTAAAAATGGAGGAGTTATACACCAAAATGTCCATATCTGAACAATCGGTTGTTGGGGAGCTATATGTTATAGTGGTCCGATCTTGACAATTTTCGGTAACCCTGTTTGGGCTCATATGGGTACAAATACTTAAAAATTTCACGCCGTTAGCTGTTAAAATGGAGGAGTTATACACCAAAATGTGTATATCTGAACAATCGGTTGTGGGGGAGCTATAGGTTATAGTGGTCCGATCTTAACAATTTTCGGCAATCCCGTTTGGGTCCATAAGGGTACAAACACTTCAAAATTTCAGGCCGTTAGCTGTTAAAATGGAGGAGTTATACACCAAAATGTGTATATCTGAATAATCGGATGTTGTGGAACTATATGTTATAGTGGTCCGATCTTGACAATTTTCGGTAACCTTGTTTGGGCCAAAATGGGCACGTCTACTTCAAAGTTTCATGTCCTTAGCTGTTTAAATGGGGAAGTTATGCACAAATTACATCCAAAAATTTCATGTATATCTGAATAATCGGTTGTTTTCTATATGTTATAGTGGTCCGATTCGGCCGGTTCCGACAAATGATCAGCTGCATATAACAACATACCTGTATTCCGAATTTCATTCAGATATCTCAAAAACTGAGGGACTAGTTTGCGTTCACACAGACGGACGGACAGACGGACAGACGGACATGGCTTAATCGACTCAGCTCGTGATTCTGATCATATCGGTATATATTTTGGTGGGTCCCCCACGCTTCCTTCTGGTACTTTCGACAAAAATTTTTTGGCACTAAGTTATAATACCATTTCATTCCCATTAAAGGTATAAAAATGGAGATTATTATGACTAAATGTAGATGAGAAAAATGAGCAAACAACGTTTGAGTGAAAGGAAACAAAAGTTGGTGTAGCCCTTCATTAGATATACATGTATGTAAGTGCCCAAGAAAGGTGGAGGCAATCATTAAATTAATTGATTTGTTCTCTCAGCGAATGGTGTTTATGTTTGCGTGTTTTTATATCGGCATAACTTTAATCATAAACTCTATTTGTGTTGGAAATATTTATCTGAAAATTGTAGCCTACTGGTTGGGTATACGGGGAGCGCCATATATAGTATAAATATGCATCTACATATCCATACATATACATATATGTATATAAATGCCTGCATAGTAAAACATTTAATTTTTTTTTTGTAACCTTTTTCTTGCTGCTGTGTTGTTTTTGGTGTCACTGTTGCTAATCTTGATGAAATTTTTCAGCTGAAACCTGTCAAAATTTATCTGATTCCACTGCTGTCAATATTTAAATTTTTTATTTTTTTGCCTTTACTCGTTTCGTATACATCCGTATGTAAATTGCTTTGCGTGAGTATATACATGACTTTTTGTGGAAAAAAAAATTGTTAACAATTTGGTTTAGTAAGCAATACATAGCAACACTTCGACGCCGCTATCTGCACACACCTAACCGCCAAATAACGTTAAAATATTAAAAAAAAAAAGTGTTCAAAATGACATTAGTCATTATGTGACAAGTCAGCGTTTCACAAAGCCAACGTCAACGTTTCATCACAGACGCCATTTCATCTGTTTTTTTTTTTGTTTGGTAGCACCAAAAGTTGACATTTAGTTTTTGGTTCACGCTTAGCTTTCGACTATCTCCCTGCCTCTATCGCTTCCACTTGACAAATTTCAGCATAATTATGCTTATGCGGCATTTAACTCCGTTAATTACATATGTATGTTAATTTCAGCAACAACAATTAACTACATACATACATACAAATACAAAAACAAAACATGGATCGCTTTATTCATGGCGCTTTTTGAGAGTTGTTTGCCCAAGTTTTGGAAGCACTCTTTAATTATTTTGTCATTTCGTGTGAATACAAAACGGAGGGTTCAAAGATTAAAATCAAAACAATTAACTTTTTTTTGGTGCAAATGTTAGCAACGAAATCTTAATATGCACTTAACCATGTACCCGTGGCTTGAAAAAATGGTGTCAACTATCTATCGAAATACTTGCTATGCATTTCTAGGCGGTAATTTTGTTAGTACGAGTACCTTTTTCATTGCGTTATTATTCGCTAGATAGTTTTTTCCATAAACGCCCAGTTGGCCAATGTTTTGCTTTAACTACACATACCATCTCTTAAACAAAATTACAACTCTTTATTCTCATTACTTTGTGGCGGCGGCCAACGTCTTTTTGCTATTCTCAATGCTCAGTTCAATTCTAGAAAAATCTAAGAAAATCCAGTAGCCACAAAAATATGCCCACGGGAGTATTACTTTTACGCCAAACCGTCTATAACAATGAAAGAAAAATGCTTCTGTCTTAACAATAATTTCCTTCTTAACCAAAGTATCTGTAGGGGCGCATTTAGTTAAAGCGGTTAAACGAAACCGTTATTTCCGATAATTTAGCGGCGGCATCAAAAAACCACAAGAAACAATAGTAGGTAAATATTATCAATACAATTCAATGAAAGTACATGCAAACATACGTACGGACAATAAGAAAGGATAATAAGTACCTACAAATAAGCCCAACACTCTCCTGAGATTTCGTAAAATGACTGCAAGCCAAGAGCGACCAAAGAAGAAGCGGATGAACTCTGCTTGTGGAGATGTGGCCGATTGCGGCCGCTAGAGGCAGCAGAAGCGCACATAAAAGAAATCTGTGAATGCAGTAAAAAACATTAATAAATTGCAACGCTTAACAAACTAAGCAACAATGAAATGCCACAAATAGCAGCTGAGCGTATATGAAAATGAAAATAATGGAATGGCTGAGCTGCAGCAAAATAAGAAAAAGGATGAGTCCCTTAAGTGCGAAAAGGCAGACGCAGCGGCAACAATTCAATGATGCGATGCTAACTCCATATGCATAAATACACACATACACACGAACACACACTTGGGTATAAACCTCCCTGCAGCAAATCGCTCTAGTTTCAGCCTAGTTCAGGACTGGTTCATAAAGAGACTGAGTTGGTGCTAGTTCTATCGTAATGCAATGCTTTCAACTGTCTTTTTTTAAAAAGGTTTTTTAACACGGCGATGTCCTACGAAGTGTCATGTATCCACCTCTGCAGAATTTTGGAACGCATTCTAAACTACTTCCTATGTGGACAGTCCTGGGATAGTTCAAAAATCAATAGTTCTTAGTTGCTTCAAAAGTAAGCACTTCATGACTAGTTTAAAATTGGTCGGTCTTTGGCCGCGCTTTACAAAAATAATCCCCAGTTGGCGGAACCCTTAACACACTGAATATAAATGCGCATTATATAATTAAATACCAAGTTTTTGAAACATAACCATACAAAATGTGAAAATGTCCCAATTCACCTACTAATGCCCACTAATATTACTTTGTTTATACATACGTCCTTTTAACCAAGTTCCATTCCACATTTGTTGTTGCTAAACTTTAAAGTAATAACTGTAAACACACATTTTTCATGAAGTCACAATAATAAGCTGCACCGCTCTTCACCGCTTTAGAACCAGTTTTCAGCTAGCTGTGAACTCTCTAATTCTAGACTGTCGTTTTTCGGGACTGTCTCTTATATTAACTGCAGGGCTATCTTCAATTTACATAAAAAATTACTGTGTGCGTGTGACTGTGTGCCGGAGAATAATAAATTAAAATTCTTTATGGTTAACGGCAAACATATGAACAAAAATATTTGTAAATATACTTCCAATAATAATAATAATAATATTGCAACGAAGAGACAAAACGGCGACGATGACAATTTTGTCTGTGTGTTTGTGTAAAAGCAACAACAAGAATAGAGACCATCAATGATGACAATGCGACATTCAATAAAATGCAGCTAAATGCTCGTCTCTTAGTGATGGCACACAAATTTGGTTTGAGAGAAATTTTGGAACATGCTGAAAGCCCGTCTCCACATAACTTCATTCACCAGCGAAACATCTAGCGAAACATCTCGCTAAATAACCCGTCTTCACGTGGCTGATCGTTATTCAGTTTAACATTTCTCTTTCTTGTTCTTCTTAAAAATTTGCATGTTTGCTTATTTTTGCATTTTTGTTTTGGTCTATGTGAAATTTCGATAGATTTTCGATACAAAATTAGAGAAGGCATCGACATCATTGGTTTGGCAAGAGGATTGAGAACGAAACAAATGTTTCAATCTTCATTCGCTCTGAGAAATTTGTATGGAAATTGGCGAGATTCGGCACTCGTTTCGACGTCGAATGAAGATTGAGAGAGCGAATGCAGAAAAAAAGAGCGAAACACGTTATGTGGAGACATGGTATAATGGAGTTATGCAGAAACTCTACTGGGAAGATCGAAGAAAACATAGACGAATCAAAAACAGAATATGTTACCGGATCCGAATGTAAGTTTAAGCTTGGCTCCGTAGCAAAATGCACTAAATTTCAACTTATGTGGGTAACTGCACACTGCGGTGTTCAAGGTAACGCACTGACCAATGAACAGGCAAATTGCGGTACAACCAACTAGATCGTAGCCAATCAGAGGACCAAATGTATCGGGCACTGTGAAGTAGATGCTGGAACTCTAAAGATTCCTCTAAAATTACAAAGTGCTTTCTGAAAAATATAAAAGAGAAGTAGCAAACTTCCTCCTCAAGTAGAGCAGGGAACAGCTTCGGAACCTTGTGGGATTGATTAGAGGACACAATACATGGGGCCACCATAGGCATCATCTAGAGCGCATTATACCTATCTTGCTTCGAGGAGGACAATGACGGCACAACATTGAGCATTCTTGGGTTCGATGTATCGAGAATGGCAGATGCACATTCTCTACCATGCGACCAACTACTCTGATTTATAAAAGAACCAGGGCAGTTTGCAGAAGAACTCTGATTCCACTATCCCACCTTTTCTCCTAGATCCTGATGCTGTAAGTACAATGGCCAAATAAATGTTTGAAAATACTCTTTTTTATTTGAGTACTTACAAAACAGAGATTTCGTTTAATAATATAATAATAATACAATGGCGCTATTATAACTCTGACGAGTTTTATGGCCGAGCTTCTCTCCCAATTCGGGGTGTGCTCCTTTTTGTTTTTCCTACTAATTGGGTGGACCTACAGTTTTATGCCGGCTCCGAACGGCGAATGCATTTTTTGTGAGAAGCTTTTTCATGGCAGGAATACTCTCGGAGGGTATGCCGCCCACTGCCAAGAGGTGACCGCTGCTCTTAAAAAACCCAATAATTGGATTTTTACTAATTGAAAAATTGTTTTGGTGTTTGGGTCGGACCGTGGTTTGAACCCGAGACCTCTGGCACAGCAGGCGAGCACTCTACCCACTGCACCACAGCGGCCACTTACAAAACAGAGATTTCGTTTAAAATCAGCAAAAAAAAACCGATGAAGGATACTCATCACTAGGGCAACAGAAGATATGCAAATGCATATTTTTCTGTTGCAGTCCAATTTACATATGATAAATATATATCGGCGTTTTAGCTCAAGGCGAAGAGAATAAGCCTAACTTGTTAGGGCATATTTTCGCATATTTAGGTCAAAAGGCTTATTTTTGCATATCTTGATTTATTTGCATATTTTTGGCATATTTTGCTATAAATTCATATTTTAGGATAGTATTTCGTCGTACTTTTCCATCTCGCTCGTAAAATTGTTTTTATTTAAATTTTGTACTCTGGCAACTTTGTTTTGTATATGCGCATACTATTTGCCATTCCTCTTTGTCTGACAAGTTCAAGGCGAATTTAATCATTTTCGCAATGCTTCATTCAAATGTGCTACACGAATCTGCTGTGTATCTACATACATAGGCATACGTCAGACGGTCAATATATATTGATGAAATCCGTGGATCGCGATTCATATTGATAGTGTACCATCGAGTATTGATGGCTCGCGATTCTGGATCGCAAAATGTTTAGAAATTTTGAAATCCGCGATCCTGATCGCAATATTGGCAATAAACGAATTGAAAGTGAAAGTGCGAAAAGGACGGAAGTAAAATATCTTGAACCTCAGAGCGAGAAAAATATCGCAATATTCATATTGAACGTGTAGCACTACACGCTACACAGTGACTGCAATTCTTGCTTTTAAATACGTCCCGATACCTTCAGTTGACGTGGAAAGATCTTTTTCTACGTTTAAAAACTTACCGCGACAATCGACATAGTTTTCTATTTGAAAATTTATCGCAAAATTTTGTAGTTTACAGCAATGGCAATTTGAATAAGTAAGTATGCAATTTGATTATTTTTTAGGGAAATACAATAATTTTACAAACCCCTTCCTTAGAATTTCTCCCAATTATTTTATGTTACAACAGGTATATCTTAAAAGTTTGAAATATCTAAGTGAAACGCCGAAACACATCAACTTAATTTTTGCCTGTAGAATACAATGACGTATTCAGAATATCCGTAATAAATTTGGGATGGGTTCAACTCAAATTAATCTCAAAATTTAATTTGAGTATCTTCAACTACATTTTTTTAACAAATGTAAAAAAAATTTTTAGGGATGACTATTTAAAATCAAAATTGCGAAGGGTCAAACTTCATTTTAGAATTATGCTCCTTTAGACTTTTTTGTTTAGAATCGACCAGAGAATGCAGCTGTGGCCGAAACAAAGTAGGTTTTTTTTTCGTCAGTACAAATTGACCCGCCCTAATATATATAGATTTTCGTATGTTAAAATACTTGTTTTATTTTGGTAACGGAGATGTGTTTCGCAAATGTGAATTTTTTTATTTCTTTTGTACCTATAAAATGTACCTTTAATAAAAATAATTTTTTGTTACAAAAAGTATTATAATTTAATAAAATGTGAATTTTTTATTTCGCTTTTGTACCCATAAAAATAAATATGTACCTTTAATTAAAATATGTTATATTACCTAAACTGTTCTAATTTTATTTAAAACTAATTTTTGATATTTGTATGGGCCAGGGTTTGAACCTGGAATCTCTTGCATGAGAGGGGAGCACACAACCTACCATGCCGTATATCTTTTTATTAAGTATATAAAAAAAATTTTAAGGGCATATTTTCAGTGCTTAAACCAAGTTTTAAGAGCATATTTTTAGCGCTTAAACCATATTTTTGAGGACATATTTTTAGCGCTAAAAACGAATTTTTTAGGGCATATTTTCTGTTGCCCTACTCATCACTAACTTGTCGATATATGTATGTATTTATATAAGTGTAAGAGTGTGTGGGCGCTGTTGTTGCAGTTATGTAGCACGCCAGGGGGTCACATGAGTTCCCAAAGACCTCATGTTGACAATTATCGGTCGTTTGTCGAATGACCGGTCGGTGGACGCTTATGCATACATACATACATATAATGATAAAGTAAAGTGGTATGTTGAAAAAAAAAAGAGAAAAAATAAATTATTAATAATTTCTGCTCATTATTCAATGAGTAGATATGTATTTACGAATATTCTATGTGTAGGCGTCCGTCGATGCAGCAATGCGTTGAACGCAGGTTTGCATGTATGTATTTGGCAAGAGTGCATTTATGTGCGAATAGCGGTGTAAAACAGGTGTGAAATATGAAAAGATGATTTGCAATTTGTTTTTAATGTTTTTATGAGAGTTTTTTTGTTTTTTTCTTTTTCAAGAAATTCTGCAATTCTTTATACACTTTCACGATTTCTGCGAAGCATATTGTGCAGCGTCATATAAGGGTTATTAATTATACTATGTACATTCATATATACATATACATATAGAGAGTCGAATTTGAAAAGGGCTAAATGATACCAAATTTCTTTTTCATTTCATCAATTCAACTGCAATTTTCATGCAGCAAAATCTTAGTTTCAAACAAAAAATATAGAAAAATGTGTCTTAAAATTTTCAATGGTTTAAGTGCTTTTTTTTTTATTGAAAATATTGAAGTATTGCCTTAACATGTGCCAGCTGATAAGCGTGCGTGTGTTGCACTTCAACACAAAAGCGCACTTGACTGGCAAAACTTCCGGCCAATGCAGGATAAGGAACTTGTGCGTTGCATGCAACCAAAAGAAACAGCAATTTGGATTGAAATAAACCCACTTTCGCTCGCCCCAAAAAAAATATTTACCAAAGGAAATGACTGATTTATCTATTTGAGATGGGGTTAGCATTGGCATATAAAAAATATATTAAATCTATAAAAATAATGTTGACTTGCGACCAGCAGACGCCACTCAACGCATTCCAAGGCACTTTTACGATGCCAACATTTGACGTGTGTATATGGATGTAGGGTATGTAAGTATGTATGTAGATTTATATGAACACTTGACTTGTGGTATTTTGCCACAAAATTTCATTTACACACACACGTAGACACGTATGTGTATATATTTATGTACATATGTAGCTCAATTCAAGTGGCGGCAGCAGCTTCAAGTGCTCATTGAGTTGAAAATAAATTGAAAACTCGTTAAAAATCCATAATCCGCAAGCACATCAAAAAACATCATGTGGCACTTGGACGTGTTGGTTGTTGGTACAATAGATAGTGTTGCTGGTGCTTGCTGGTGGCACTGGTCAATCGATCGATATTTCAGCTAATAGCAGCTATGAAAAAATATCAAATTGAAAATACTACCCGCACGCCGCCCAACTTCCTGCGCATGCAGCATAATCTTAATGACTCACTAAGTGCGCGCAAGACGAGGGGGAGGCAACTGCACTGCACTGCGCTGTATACGGAGCAAAGAGCTTAGCTATTGCTGCTGAAACACCGCTATGCGTGCCGCTTTCTGCTGCGCTTATCGTAATGCGGTAGCCAACAACAACCAGCAAGCAAGCTGAAATCAGCAATACCAAAGGAGTTGTGCGCCACTTGGGCGGGTGTTCTGGTTTTGAGTCAACCATCAACAATCGACAGTCAACAGCATGACACATATCAAGCTGATGCATGATAAACATAACCAGTTGCAGTTTTGAAGGGCTTCTTGGTATCAGCAATCATATATATGCAACTTTGAGTAGCTGTTGCAAACCCACACTCGGGTATACACTCATTGCTGCCAACCCAAAATTTGACTGCCTTATTTATTAATTTACTATTTTATGAATGAAATTAAAATGTGTTTGTAAAAAAAACAAGAATGTTTACGAGCGCTCATTTGCCGCCTCACTCCCCAAGCAAACCAAATTAAATTAAATCGTTTTACTTAATGAACTCGAATGGCTAAAGTGTTTTGCGCTGCAACGAACGCTAAATATACATTCGTACATACATAAATACATATGGACACACAAACGTTTAGGCCACCTGCTAAACTAACGGCAAGCGAACGCCATTGATCAGCCAGCGATCGCCATTCCGCGGCATGATCGGCGTATTTATCTCACCCATTTATCTGAGAAACATTCATTCACATTCGCTTTGATGTGCGCGAGTAGTGATTTAAATTTTCAATTAATTTTAAACGCACAATGGCGGCAATCTCTTTTTTTTTATCGAGCTGTAGTAGGGGGGTTGAGTTTGGTATCTGAGGGTGTTGCTGTAGCTTTTACTTGATCAGCGGCAAAAATATGTGAGCGCAATCGACGCCAACATGAAAGTATCACAAATTGAGAAATAAAACATATTTTCATTTTGCCTTGATCTTTTGCGGCTTAGCTACCCTACCTTGCCCCCTCCGCACGCCATCATTTGCTTGTTGAATGTTGTGGTGACTTGCAAGCAAATCGACGCAGCCATAAGCGACTCGGCGCGGAAAAATTACGCATGTTTCAGGGAAAAAAAGAAGAAGATAACTCTTGGAAAGTGAATAAAAAAGAATTACTTAATTAAGTTTTTATTTGCTTGATCTTTTTAGCCTTTAATTTGTTGATAAACTCAATATATATATACATATCAGTGGCGGAGCTAGCATAAATTGGCTGAGCAAGCCTATGTATGAAGCATTGCCATTTATATAGTTTTCTTTGCTGTATTATCTGAAAGTCTGAATATGGTTCCGTCATCGACTTTGGGAAGAATTCAACTGAATTGATTGCTGACGCTAAACTTATAGAGAAATCTCTTAATCTCATACGACAGCGCCGATTAATTTTTAGTTTTCTATATACCGACGACAATTTCAGCAGTAGCAAGTGGATTTGCTTATGGCATCACTATTAAAGAATTTAATTTTACTCAAAATCAACAGTCGCCAAATATCAAATATCAAACTGTGAACAACACTGCTGAATATCAAATCACGAATGCGAAAGCTAGCTTCTCATTCGCATACAAATTTGATGTGAAAAATAAAAAAAAATGTTTGCTACGTTTTTTTCAATTCAACTCTAAAAATAAGCAATTGACTTCTCCTTAGATAAGGCGAGAAAACAAGCTATGTTATTCTCTTTTGAAAGCCCCATAAAGGCCCATGTGTGGAACTATTAAAGCATGCTCACTAATTCAAGTTGTTGTTGGGCTAAAGCGACATCAGAACTTAAGTAGTAAATACATTTCAAGCGTAAAATATCAATAGTTTAAAAAAAATCGTAAAATGAAATGAGCGATAATATTAAGGCAAGTTGGGCTTTTCGGTTTGTTTGAAGCATCCGCCACTGTTACATATGAAATCTTATGAATTTTTATAGAATCTCTTGCATACTTTAATATTGAGGCAGTGGAAAGTGAAATGTGAAATGAGTAATTGATTTTTCATGTGAATCATTTAATTACGCTCGTAAAATTTATGAGTCAATTAAAAATTGAAATGGCGAAATTGAAAGCAACTTACGCAGCGCAAAAATTTTAAAATTAGAAAGATTTGGTTTTGCGAAAATTATTGTAATTAAATCGCCCTAATTTCGATAGATCTTTTTAAATAGAAAGCTGAACAATCGCTTGGAACCACACACTGCTTATATACATAGGTATGTATGTAAGTAACTCCAAAACATTCGCCAATTCAAGCTGATCTATCCGGCATATGCTGCTCTTCGCTAGTTGCACTGTTACGTATATCCATTTGCATGCCAATACTCGTACTTATGTATGTATGTACTAATGTTTGTAACACAAAAACAATAGTCAATAAAACATTGTGGCAAATCATGCTTATCGCATTGATTTATGTATTTTTAATGTGTTTCTTATCTGCGAAGCGCCTAAATCAACGCTCAAACTCCGCAGCCGTGGCGGAGCAACAACACAAAGCCCGTTCAAGGCCTGCAAAAGCAACAACAACGACTCCAAACATGCAACCGCAGCGGCGTAAAAGCATTTTTAAATCTCACCGCCTGATTAGTTTCAAAAGCTGAAGAAACAAAAAAAAAAGCAAGAATAAAACTGCCGTGGCAATGATCGCTTTTGGCGGCAATACTAAATACCACAAACAACAGCAAATACGCCGCCAACACAAGCCATAGATTGCAATTGCTGCACGGCCGAACTTTGGTGGGTGGATGATGGCTATGGCGGCGTGACGGGTGTAGGGTAGAGGTCATGTCGGACAGATTCAAAGGGGAGCATCCTTTTCTCTTATTAATAATTCACATTAACGCTTTTAAATCCTGAGGGCCTGCAGCGAATGAGCAAAAAAGGTAACAACAACAACACCAACAGTTGCAACAGCAGCCATTTTGCAGCACGAAATTTGTTTGAACTTCACCAAAGCGCTGAAGCTGAAACTCTCAACGTGATGATCTCTGTTCCACACGAAGCTCTTGTGGGTAATCAGTTGGTAAAAATCTCTTCTGCCGAAGAAGCAGCGCAATGTTGCAACTCTGCAACTGGAGAGCTAGGCTGTGGCGGTTGCATGAATGGAGCACAACGCTGGGTCAATACTCATAACGTGAATTTTATTTATCAGATTCTTAATGTAAAATGCCGAAAGCGCGCAAAAGTACTCAATAAATAAGGTGTGAAGTGCTCAGATTGGAGTTTGGCGTTTGGCGTGTTTGTACTTTGAACAAAAGTGGCAGAGCAAACATTTGCAGGAGAAGAGTACAGAGGAAAGAGCATTGAAGTGGGCGTGTCATTTAGTGGTGTGATGATTTAGATGACATAGAAATCTGAAAGAAGTTTGGATTTAACTTTTTTTGCAGTGAAAACATTTACAAGATGGAGTAACAACAACAGATTTGAAGATAAGCGATTCGTTTGTTTAACTTTTTTTTTGTAGAAAGAAAAGTTTGGAGCGAAATTTGGTTGCTTTTGAAGCGGAAAATGAGTCTGTAAATGTCCGACATACCTCTAGCACACCGTAGAGAGAGATTTGATCGACAAAGCTGAGCGATCTCAAGTTGCACTTCCCCCAATATTTTAGCTGCGTGTAGTCTGACGGATAGCCAGACGGCTCTGCAGTCTCTGGGATCTGCGACGGTTTCATCAGGCCAGGTTTGGCAATGTAGGGGGTGGGTCTTGGGCCTAGCGAGTCGTTATAGCGTATCTCTGATCTGAGTGCCGGGGCATCGCGACGTCAAGTGAAAAGAGGGTGCAGTGAAATAACGCCCGTGGAATTAACGCCCTATAATCATTTATTAGTAACAATTTTCAAGGTCTCTAAGTAAGTAAATATTTAGATACGCAATCAAAATAAACAAAACTTCATTACATACATATTGGCACTTTCAGACCACAATCTAAACAAATACTCATATAGAGTTTTCAACAATTTGACGACAAACCGGGCACAAAATATTTCTATTGCCATTTACGATTGCAACCTTACTGTGCTCTCCAAAGCAATCCGCACACAATTTAAAGTGATTGCTTAAGTTGGGCTTAAGAGAACATCGCGTGGCTTGGTAAAACAAATAACACACAACAACATGCTTTGACTCTCGCAAAAATTGTCCGCCGTTTCTTCATAGTCAGAACAAAGAGCGTATATGGATAAGAGGCTGCAGTCTGAAAAACTTCACACTAGATGTCACATTTCGCGTGAGATGGGACCCGCGAAGTGTGACATCTAGTGTGAAGTTTCACTGACTGCACCCTCATCCATATACGCTCTTTGTGAAACTTCTCATTAGATGTCACACTTCGCGGGTCCCATCTCGCGTTAATTCCACGGGCATTATTTCACTGCACCGAAAAGACCTGGCCAGGCAAGGCTCGGCACTTGACATGGTAAAGGCGAGGGAGATTCTTGCGCCCCTGAGTTTCCTCAATGGCCAAATCACACGGCACTGATTCGAGGAGGCAAAAACCAGATGGAAGCGGTTGCGGACCAGCAGGTTCTGCAGAAGTCTGTGGCCTTCGTACAATGAGATACGTTCCTCAGCTATGTTGAAGACGAAGGGGATAGAAATTTCCCGCTTAATTGCTGTATTAACGGGACATTGGGTTATTGGTAGCCACACTCAAAATAATATTTCGTAAATATTACGAAATCTTTCGTACATATTACGAAATTCTTTCGTAAAATTGAGCAACGAATGGTTTCGTAAATAGTACGAAAGCTATTTCGTACTATTTACGAAATACTTTCGTAGTATTTACGAAATACTTTCGTATATTTACGAAGGCTTTCGTACTATTTACGAAATACTTTCGTAGTATTTACGAAATACTTTCGTATATTTACGAGGGCTTTCGTACTATTTACGAAATACTTTCGTACTTTTGAGCAACGAAAGATTTCGTAAATATTACGAAACCGCTTTCGTACATTTACGAAGGCTGTTAGAGCTGTCAAATTGTTGTACAATTGACCAAATTATTTTTTAGCTTAACGTTAAAAAACCGTAATTATTACATACACATATATATGTACATATGATGTATATTTCAACGAAATTTGAAAACTTTTTAGAAATATGTATATCAATAAAATAATGCTAAGAGAAAGATTTGTATTTCTTATAAATAAGTTTAGATAATGTCATTTTAATTTTAAATATCTACTAAAATTAATTTATTCAATTAATTTAAAAGTTTTATATTTATTTTAATATTTTACATTTATATTAATATTAATTTTAGTAACTAATAAAATAAGAGATACTTATTGCTTATACTCGTACGTGTTCTGACAAACATAGGAAACTTTGGAAAACGCAATTTGCAAATGTGGACGTCGTTCCGATCCCCTTAAATAGATAACCCTGTGAAAAAGAAAGCAAAAAAGAAAAAGAAAAATAAAAAGAAAAAAAAAAAAAAAGAAAAAGAAAAAAGAAAAATAAAAATAAAAATTAAGACTAAGACAAAGAAAAATAAAAATAAAAAGAAAAATTGACTAAGATAAAGATAAACATAAAGATAAAGGTAAGATAAAGATAAAGATAAAGGGAACCTACTTAAAACCTTAAAATTCAAGCAGCTACCCTCGGAGAAAAAATAAAAAAAATTTTATTATTATGATGCACGTATTAAACCAGATCGTTTTCATTTTAAAAATGAAAATTTGTAAATTTAAAATGAAACTTTTGAAATAAAAATGTATTTTGGATTAAATAGAATCATTTTTAAATTAAAAATTAAAATGAAGGGAATAAAAGCGCAATTTTAGGTTAAAAACTCATTGGGCTTGAATTAAAAATAAACATTTTTAAATTTAAATGTTTTTTCTTAATTTTACAATTTTACAATGAACATTTTAAAAAATAAAAATGGTCGTATCTACATCACTTTCAAAAACGTGTTTGCCCATTTTAAGCACGTTTTCATATGTTTTTAAAATGGTTTTCTCTGAGTGTAGAAATATATCTTTATATTATTTTATTAAGTATTTATTTAGGAAAATAGATAAGACCGAAAAGAAGTAAAGTAAATGCAACTAATGTACTCACCCTTAAGTTTAATCAAGTTGGAAAATATCACAGTTTATTTTATATATCAATATTGTCTTTTTATATACAATGCATTATTCTTTTATACATTATTTCATTACGCACTTACTACTTAAAATAATTTCTGATATTATTGCACCGACTCAACACTTTACAATGAAAGAAGACTTGTACGGTAAAATATTGTTGTACGAAAGTATTTCGTATATATTACGAAAGTATTTCGTAAATTAATTAAACCGTTGATAATGTTACGAAAGTATTTCGTAAATCTTTTAATCCTTTGATAATGTTAAGAAATTTTACGAAAGTGTTTCGTAATATCGAAATATTTCGTAATATATACGAAAAAAATATTAGAAAATGGTCTACGAAAGCCCTTTCGTAATATTTACGAAAGATTCGTAAAATTAGATTTTGTTGAGAAAAATGCTTTCGTAATATATACGAAACTTTCGTACATTTTACGAAACTCTAGACTACGAAAGTCTTTCGTAGTTGTTTTACGAAATTTTATTTTTAGTGCACGCGGTCCAATTGGGTTTGGATAATAATACTCTTTGACGCAACTGTAATCTTCCTGGAGCGGAGGAGATGGTGGAGCACCTGCTATGTGGGTGTCCTTGGCAGAATGAAATTCCTTGGAAAGCACTTTTTCAACTACCTCTCGGAACTCATTGGCGTCAGGCCTGAGAGGCTTCTTAGATACCTAAACTCAACAGGATGGATATAGGGTATAGGACCTGGCCTGGTTTCCGAATTGATGTCCTCGTTTACTCTATTCGTCTGGTTTCTGGTGCTTTAGTCACGAGTCGTAGTATCAAAATGGCGCTCCAGCGCTAATTGGAGTCTGTGGGACTCGCCACTCAAACCAAGCAAACCAACCTGAGACGATGACTCTTCCTTGCCAGCGATTGCATCGTTTTGTTAATAAATTTATTAGCTAGACAGACAGACAGCTGTTGTCTAGTTGCCAGATATGACGCTCAAGAAACTGGGGTTAGCCCAAATACACATTGGATATATGCGGAATATTTGATTTGTTCTTTCTAGCAACACTTGTATTAATTTTAAACTAAGTAACAGACAATTGCACGCGCCATGCCACTTTGTTGTCAGCGGGTGAGAGAAGTTGGCAAAAATTAATTAGAAGTAAGCACATATTGACAAAAGCGCATTTGGTGCGGCAGCATCAGCTGGCTTAAGTCAAAGTTAACGAAATATGACACAAAGTACAAAAACAAATGTCAACAATGTAAATAATGTAAATAAAAAGGCATCAAAGTTAAATTTCACAGCTCATTTACATAGGTAAATAAAGAGAGAGAGGGAGAGTTGGGCTGGCAGGACATGCACGCTGAAAGGGCAAGACTATGTTTATGATATCCTGTCGGTTTCTGGTTTTAATCCCGCGTATGTAAATAATATGTGCATGTCATTTGAGTGTGTGTGTGTTGTTTTTTTTGGAAAAGCAAACATTGACAAAATTTGCATAAATAAATTAAAACCAAAAACAAAAGAATACCTACAAACTTACCCCCGTTGAAGCCCATACAATTACATACATACGCGCTTGATTTGAATGAAATCAATTTGACAACTACAATTAAATGAATGAATGCGACATTGCGACATTTTCACTGTTTTTGTTTGGTAATTTACTATATCCCTATTTATCATTGTTGTTATTGTTGCTGTAAGCTTGCGTGTGAATACACGCCCCTTTCATCATCCTCATCGACTGCGTCTAACTCATCATGATTGTTGTAGTGCGCATTTTTGCTATCATAGGCATATATGTATGTATAAATATGAGAAATAAATTAGAAACGCTTAGCCCATTTAGTCGAATTTAACGCAATAGCATTTCAATGTCATAATCCCTCAATTATCCTTGAGGCTCAAATCACGCACCACAAAATGTTGATTTTCGTTTTCACGTGCCGACCGAGAAGAGCTTGTGCGTTTTACTATTTTGTTCTGGTTTGTGAGATTATACATATGTATGTATGTATGCTTGATTGTATGTATGTATACCCTGTAAAAAAGTGTGCGACGAGTCTCTAAAAAGATTTGTCCGGGAGCGCTCTCTTTCGGGTACAATTAGTCTACAATTGTTCCCAATTGTACCCGAACGGGTACATATGTATACTAATTGTAGACGAATTGTACCCGAAAGGGTATCAAACGGGTACAATTAGTCGCACAAATGGATGTGTCGCATTTGCTACCTGTTCGGGTACAAAACGGGTACAATTGTGCGCTTTTGCTACCCGTTCGGGTACAAACTGGGTACAATTAGTCTCTTCATAGGACATGCTCAAACAAAAGAGAACACTTCAACCCATATAAAGAGATACAAATGGGTAGTAATCGCATGCTCCCTTGCGAGTTGTCCCGGATGTATCCCGGAGTGATCGCATTTTTTGCAGGGTATATGGATATGTGCATATGTAGTGTTCATCCGATTTCACGGATTACTAACGCTTTAATGCAGATTAATACCAGTGTATTGTAGATACTTTTGCTTTGCCTAAGAAATTCAGTGAAAATCAAGGAAGATACTTATGTACATATACATATCTGTCAGTGGCGGCCCTAACGTAAATTGGCTGGGCAAGCCTACACGGTTAAAAATTACGTTCCACCTTGAAAGCTTTCAGACTACATATATGACGAAACCGTATTCAGTTTCAAATTTAAGCTTTTCAAACAAGCAGCAAACAATTTCACGGCAGTCAAAACTCAGATTGTCATAGAAGACTTAAATTGTTAGTGTCGCAATGGTAATTTGAACTTTGACCCACACTTGAAACACCACTAAATCGTCTATTGCTATCCTTGGTTATCAAATTTTAGATTTTGGATATTAGATACATAATTAAAAAAAACTATTTCGATTTTTTGTCTCTTCAAAGAGTTTTATGAAGATTGACCTCAATGCTCCTTAACCGCCACCAATCGGGACCAAAATTTATACGTGATATCATTAACTTTGTTACTACCGATTGAGGGAGCGTTACGGACTTTTTATGAACTCTTAATTTTTTCATACAAATTGTAAATGTAAGTAATTATGTACATGCAAACGTATATATCAAAAAATATGAGACAGTCAACAGCACTGCTGAATATCAAATCACGAATGTCAAAGACGGCTTCTCATTCCGATATAAATTTGATGTGAAAATTTGCTACTTTTTTTCAATTTAATTCTGAAATGAAGCAATTGACTTACCCTAAAGATGATTCCACATAGAACTTTGTGTTGCGCTACGTGACACTTTTTGCGTGACAGCTGAGATTAAAATACATGTATCTATATGAGGTTTCTCACATAACAAAAAGTAACGCAACGCCGAAGTTACGTAAAGCACAAAGTTGCCCAAATCTCAACTTTTGGGGGCGTTGAAATTTTTTTTCAGTTTCACTTTAATTCAAATGTAAATAAACAAATTTAAATTTCACACAATTGAAAAATAATTTAATAGATTTTTATTTTCTTATTTACTTTTTTGTAAATAAAGCGGAGAATGAGAGATTTTTCAGAAAACAAATATTTTTTGAGTGATGTTGCAGCGTTCATTGTGGCATAGTTTTTCAGTTTTGCGTTGTTTGACATAGAAAGTGGCGTAACGCAAAGCGGAAAAAGTTTTATGTGGAATCAGCTTTAGATAAAGAAAAAAAGCTATGTTATTCTGTTTTGAAAGCATTATAAAGCCCATGTGCGGAACTGTTAAAGCATGCTAACTAAGACAGGTTGTGCTGTGATTGGCTGTACAAACAAAATACACGTGAATGTTGTTGGTGGACTAAAGCGCCATGAGAACTTATGTAAGTAGATAGTAAACAAATGTCAAGCGTAAAATAAACAGATTTTAAAGAAATTCGTAAAATTAAATGAACGAAAATATGAAGGCTAACGGGGCTTTTCGGCTTGTACGAAGCGTCCGCCACTGGTATCTCTAGATATATGTATGTATTGGCGTGATTGAAATTAGTCTCTGTGATTCAAGTATTATGAATAGTTTTTCTCGAATGTTAGTGTGAATGAAGTAAGCAGTTCAAGATCCTGCAAAATATTCACTATCTGCTTTGTCCTTAACATCACATAACCAATAAAATTTCCATGAAGTCAAACTAATCAATCAATACCAACTACGTGCCTCCTTTGCTAGCAACTATGCACGAAAAAAACTATTTAATATTATGCGAGAAATTTCGCATTCAATCATCAATTCTAATAATTTTTCCACGAAAGTCTCTTTTATTACCCGTACAGATATTCGCTCATAATCTCAAATTCGTATGCCTACCAAAAAGCCTTTCCAATTGCAGTAATTTTTCACGCTTCTATTGAGAGAGTCTTCCAAGGAAAATATTTGTATTACTTAGCTCCTAATTTACGACGCCGCCATTGTTGATAAATGAATTAAGATACTTGATTGCTTCTACTGCCAAAAAAAAAAACACACAAAAAACACACGAACAAAAAATAAGCAATTCTAATAGTAAAATGGCTAAATAGAGCGATAAAACAATGGCCAATTTAGCGTAAAGCAGCTGAGCGCGCAAAAAAAAAAACCGGCACAAAAAAAATTAATTTGAAAGGATTTTTATTTTGATGTTTTAATTCGATGGGAGCGATCAAGCGCAGTAAACAAACAAAAAAAAGAAATTCTAAGAAATTACAAAACGTTTTCACTCCAGTTCATGGCATTTTTTCTTTCTTTTTTTGTTCTTCGCAAAGAAGATTCGTTTAATCATAAAAATTAGACATATTGAGGGCAGTTATTTGGCTAAACCGCCTGGACGTGGCCGAGGCAGTGATGGTGTCGGCGGCAGCGGTGTTTGCGGTGACGGTAAATGTATACCATTTGTGTAATAAATCCGTTGGCAATTAAAGTACTTTATGCGCCAGCACTTCTTCTTCATCAGCTTCATCTTTTTCTGATTATTTATGCCAGCTGGCTACTCCACAATTTTACTATATTATAAATGCGTACAGAGTGATATTTGTAATATGTAATAAACAATGGCACGGATTTTTCAGTAGATTAAAAGGCTAGTTTATAACATCAATGGGCCAATATACATACGTATGGACTGACCATATAAGGGGGTTTTTAGAGCTTTTTTTGTTTTGGGTCGATTTTTAACGAAAAAAATGGCGTTGTTTCCCTCCATTTTTATCCATTTTAAATATCAGCAGCCTTATTCTGCATTCAGATGGATGTTCTTTGTAACGCTTTCGGAAGGAAATCAGCAACAATTTGTAATATGTAATAAACAATGGCACGGATTTTTCAGTAGATTAAAAGGCTAGTTTATAACATCAATGGGCCAATATACATACGTATGGACTGACCATATAAGGGGGTTTTTAGAGCTTTTTTTGTTTTGGGTCGATTTTTAACGAAAAAAATGGCGTTGTTTCCCTCCATTTTTAACCATTTTAAATATCAGCAGCCTTATTCTGCATTCAGATGGATGTTCTTTGTAACGCTTTCGGAAGGAAATCAGCTGCTAAGAAACAGCTCAGATTTTACCGTAGTCGAAGTGCCGATGAATAGTAGAATGGCCCTGCAGGTAATCTGTGTTCTGTAATTGGTGAAGGTAGAGTATGGTGAGTGTGTTTTGTCGACTTTGAATTGGATCCACCGAAGTAAATAATAGTTTCAGAATCGAATAAATGTCCAAACCCTAAAACAATAATAGACAGCTCTAGAAAATTCTTAAATACCTATTTATTTTTTGGCATCATAAAGTATTAAAAAACCAAGAGCGAACTTTACTCTTGACGTCCAGTGTACTTTGAATACTACTCAATGTTGTTTATTTGATGAACAAACCTCAAGAGCAAATTAATACACTCGCACCCATTTGTGGTCATGTTCCGATATCCGGCGGTAGTGGATTTCAGCATTATCCCATTCAATGGCGAACGAATGCAACAACAATAAAAACAAGCAAAAAAAGAGAAAAAAAAACGAAAAGAAAATCAAAGAAAAAAATTGAAAATGAAATGAAAGCCATAAATGGATCAACTCGCCAATGCACACACCTGAGACAATCCACAAGGCACAAGCAGAGCAAATGAAGAATGTGCACACGCCGCCGCAGGACCGACCCACACACAAAACCAAACCAAACGTTTGCTATAGCAAATGATCCTGGCTGGGCATGAGGATGAGAGTAATCTGTGGTGGTGGTGCTGGTGCTGGACGACACACAAAAGCAATTTTTATGACCCAAACAAACTGCCGCGTCTTCTTTTGCTATACAAAAATAAAGAAAAGAAATCGAAAAAAATTTGCTACACTTCGGTTTCATCTGCAACAAATCAGTGCAAGGATTTTTTTACGATTAACTCAACGTAATTGGTTTAATACAGTGCATCATGCTAGTGGAGTCACCCACATCGGGGTGAGTTGGCATGTTTGGTTAGTGGATTGGCTGGCGGCTGGTGGTGATGGTGGGGGTGATGGCGATGCTGATGGTGATGGTTTTGGTATGCCGCTTAAGTTGTGGGTGGAAAAATTTAATTAAACTGTAATAAAGGAAAATCTTGAAATCCTGAAATGATGCCAGGACACGCATAAGCCCACTTACCTACGTTTATTGATAATTTTGTTTTTGTGTTGGTAACAGTGGTTTAGTGCATTCGAAAAAGTGTTTAGGCTTCAAGACAGCGATGGAAACTTCCAAGAGATGCATCTAGTCAAGGAAAGAAATTCAAATAAATATTGTAAAAGTTATTGGACTTATTTAATACACCATTTCCAGAAGGATTTTAGAAAGCGTCAACTGGATTATAGAAAGGGGAAATTGGATTTTAGAAAGCGTTAAATGGATTCTAGAAAATGTTAATTGGATTTTCGAAAGCGTGAATTGGATTTCAGAATGTGTGTGTAAAGCAAATTTTACACAGAATTTTTCGAATAGAAATTCTTTATTGCGTATGAAAGTATAAAGTACATTTACGTAATTATATAAATTTTCGAAAATCCAATTTACAGTTCCTAAAGTCCAAGTAAGTAAGTAAGTAATTGACATTTCTAAAATCTAATTTTGCCTTTCTAAAATCCAGTTGACGCTTTCTAAAATCCATCTGGAAATGGTGTAGACCTAAGGTCTTATAGTGAATGTAGGTTTCTTTTTTAGTCATTGAATGGGACCATTCCTTTTTCGGAGCATGACAAAATTTCTTTCATTTGGTCATTTTACTGCAATCTCACTGCATTATTAATCGCATGTTTCACATTTCTTACCGTTTTCAACCACTGTGCCGGTTCTAAGTCGTGTCCAATCTGCTGATAACTTTGCTTAATGAGCTAAAGTTAGGTGGGGTATGTGTGCATAGGGAGAGATACACAAAATTGATAAGATAACAAGTAAATCGCTAAATAACCGCTATAAGCCAGCAAATAGTACTCACTTACAGAACATACAAACACACATATGCATTCCTAAATACATGCACACGAATATTAGACGAAAGCTCACCCCTGTAGGGAAAATCTCTAGTTCCGAACTAGGTCGCCTCTAGTGCATTTTTCGACACTACTAGTGCGAGCTAAATCACTTTTGCATGTTATCAACTGGCGAATTTAACACGGCGATGTCCTGCACTACATTTTCGATAGTTCCGAACTAGTACTAAATTTTACAGTTTTCACTAGTTCGTTTATTGGCACAATTTCGATAGTTCTGAACTAGCTCCAAGTACCTACAAATTCTACAGTTTTACATCTGCCGCTTAAGTGCAGCCTTTGACACACTTCATGCAAGTGGCGCGATGGCCGACTGGCTAACGCATTTGCCTTTCAATCTGAGGGTCGCGGGTGCGAATCCTGTCGGTGTCAAGGTGGATGATAATTTTTTTTTTAATTTTTTTTTAACTAATATTTTTTTATTTATTTATTTAATAAAAATTTACAATAATATTTAAAAAGTAATAAAATAAAAAAAAATTAAAAATAAGCCTGAGGGATCGGAAAAGCATAATTAGGAGAACATTTCGCTCATTTGCTGCAAAACCGGCATAGGTAAAAAAAATCGATTGTCCAGAAAACGCTTTCAAAGTTTTCAACTGACTCCAATCTTACACAGAAAATAGGAAATCCTACAAATTCAAAACAAACCAATTCAGTATAATATATTTAACATATCCATAAAGGAAAATCAACACCAAGTATCCATTTATGGTTTTTTCCTGAATAAGAACCAACTCTCCTTTGCATAATGACGTTATTGTTGCAAAAATATATTCAATAGAGTGTCTTAAGTTATAATGTGTCATTATTGTTGAAAAAAAAACAATAAGTTCGTATTAATTCATTTTATTTTCAGTCTTTTGAACTTCATATATACATATTATGTACTTATGAATATCACAAAAATAAACATAAATTAATTATAATTCATACACCGAGAGAAAAGATACTGGTAGATCAACGGGATTACGGGTTAAAACAACAGATTCTACAGTCAAATCACATCCAAAGGATATATCTGTTAAAGTGACAGACGATATTTTGTTTTAACAGTTTTATTGTTGTACTACTCTGAAAACAAAAAATCGCTGTGAATCCAAACACTTTTGCTGTTAAATCAACAATTTTCCGCAGTTGAAATTTTGTTACTTAAAAATAAATCCCTTTGTGTTTTACATGGCAATTTATTTCTAACAATTACTTTATAATGTGTATTTTTAGAGCTATTGGCAAGTTTTTTAAATCTTTTGTTTGCATTTTTCTCTTCATGCTCCCTCCGTTCTATTTCTAAGTACAAATATGTAGCTTCATCTCCGCTTGTTTTCCATTGCGGCACCTTATTCGCCTTCACTGCTTGCTATATTCTGTTCTCTATTTTATATTCTCCTCCGATTTAAAACCATGACATCAACCTGAAATTCAATCCAACGGCATCATATGCATAGTGCGAAATTCAACATTCAACTTTATATTGAATATTGAACTTTAGTGGCTATTATACTTACCTTTGTTCGAAAAAGCATCCGTGAATTAAAACTCACTCACGCAAGCAAAGCAACAAGTAACAACGGAGAAAGCTGGCAAAATAAATACTTTTTCTTTTGATAGTCAACAGTAATGATTTGTTGAATCAACAAATAAATATAAAGGTTACAGCAACAGATATTAGGGTTAAGTTAACAGTGACTCAGTTATATCAACGAAAATTTCTGTTAATAATTGACGATCAGTCCTGTTGAACTAACAAATAGGTTTTAATAGATATATTTGTTAAAGTAAGAGATGCTTTCGTTTATATAACTTATTTCTGTTAATTTAACGAATTTAGGGATTAACAGAAGAAAACTGTTGATACTACTGTGATTATTTTTCTGAGTGTAGAAACAGTCTTTTGAACTTAAGAAATTGAGGAACTCTTCAACATCTTTTCATCTTAAGTTATAATTCATAAACGATAAATGTTAACTTTTTACTTCAAGTAATTAAAAAATTAATGGATTCATGTTTCGTCTTGCTATCCTCACTATCACTTTCTTGTTGCGGTGATTTTGAGCAGTATGTTGCATCAGCCACGGAGTCGTCAAAAGCTCTGTTCAATAACGAAAAATTGTTACGAATTTTTCATAAAAAATGACAGTTCTCCATACAAAAATGACATATTTTAGGAAAAACTCGTAACAATTTTTCGTTATTGAACAGAGCTAAAGTCTTCCGAAAAGGAGGATGATCGGGATAAACTCGAAGATGATTTGCTGCTGTTGCAGTTTGACATTTTAAAATAACCTAAAACAACAACTTTTATTATTGTGATCGTGCGTTTTATTCATACATAGCTATATTTTTTATCAGCAATAGCATCATATTTTGTGTTAGTGAGAGCAATTTATTGTTACTGTTAATAATGTTATATTCAACAACGACACATTTTGTTATAATGTAAAATGATGACAGTTTATTAGTCATTCTTTTATATGTAATAACGTCATATCACGAAATACTTAAGTTGGCGATAGTATTTTTATCAACTAGAACGTCATATTTTGTAATATACCATGTTTGAATTAAATCAAACTTTTCAACAAGATAGTCATAACTCAAATTAGCGCTGTGTACTTGAAAAAATCTAGATTAAAAATACCATTACCTTTTCACGAAGAACTCCACAACACAAAATATGCCTCTGTTTGAGAAAGCCAATTGATCTTAACACGACGGCAGCAGTCGCACAACTGAGATATGTCGTTCTCACGTATAAAAAAAGTTGAAACAGATGAAATGAAATAACGGCATATTCTCTTCTCAAGCGGAGCATATAAGAGGTATTCATATGAATTTTTTACTCAACATGAAGTATGATATAACGAACAATTCTGCATCATTAACTCAAAAATCACGTTTTTTGATTTATGCCGGTCTTGCAGCAAATGAGCGATTTCATTTCATAAGAGATGCAAATAGAAAACTCTTTATATAAAATGCTACATTAAACATCTGAGAATTGCAAAAATATACAAAGCCGAAGGTAATTGAACGAACGAAAAATTTTCGTAGAATTTTTGTCATTTGCATACAAATCAAAGTGTGCTAATAATGGTCACTCAATTCACTCCTTCTGAACTGGTGACGGTCTAGCTACAATTAATCTAGTTCCCTTTTAACACCTTTTCGCTAGTTCGGAACTAGAAATTTTGCTCACTAGTTATTGAGTTCCCTACAGGGACCCACCGCAAAACTCGTAACGCCCACACGTAACGCAACGCACCCGCCGACAGTTCGCCTGCCGACACGCAAGTCGTGTGTACTTCAGCCTCAGTATGGGGGATATGCCAATATGGAACGCAGAAACAACAACAACAACCACAATATAAAAAAAAAACGCCATTAAGCAATGGTTAAACAAATTGAAAGAGATTTATCACAAGGATATGCTTCTGCGGAGTGTCATAAAAACTTTGCCGTGTTACGGTGTTGCGGCAAAAGGAAAAAAATTATATACGGATAAATGAGCGAAAAAAATTAGGGAGAAAAATGCTGAGAGTTTGCGGCGGCGGCGGTCACAAATGTCGGTTGCCAATGTGAACCGCAAAATGGCTGCTAAACTGACAAGCGAACTTTATTATTTTTTCGTGCAACACACGCACACACACATAAATACAAGAGGTAGGTATGTACATGAATATTTCAAGTGGCTTAACGTCTCGTATAGCGCACAAAGCCAATCTTCCTGCTTTGGTTGGCTGATGTTGGGGCTTTGATGGGTGACAGCTCTGGCGGAGCTCAGGTGTTGCACGGCTTGCGGAGTTGTTAAAAAAGAATTGCGTTCAATTTTATCGTTTTATCTGTGTGTGTGTGTGCATTTCGCATTATTTATGTACTTACGTACGTAGCAAAAAACAATGAATTATTAGATGTAAATTGAGGTGGGGCACCTTCAAGAAAATGAGATCATCTCATACTACAGTACAATGTATGTACGAGTATGTAGTGGCATTTAAAATGAAGAGCCAGAAGAATAGAGCATTTTAGCATCGTTGTCGTCTCTGAATGCTTCGCTGTAATAATGACTCGTTAACTCCGCCTTTTGGAGCTGTGATAACATATTCTAGAATACTGATCTAGATATCTAAAAAGACAAAAATGTTTTTTTTTGGTTCTCGAGCAATTCTGTTTTTAAAATTATTTGGTATTCGCACTTGATTAACATTTTCTTTATTTAAGTTTTTGGGAACATACGCGACTACTATTACTCATGGAGCTACAATGGAAACGTTATATTATTAACGTTATTATAGGTTAGGTTAAGTTAGGTTACAGTGGCTGGTAGTTTCCACTTCTAAGTATGGTAGGCCCCGAAGGTCTCATTGTGATACCCTGTAGATCCGAAGACACCCCTACTCGAACCATCGTGTGTATCCATTGTAGATGGATCCCTAGATAGCTAAATTGGTAGGCTCCTAAATGCTTCAGTCGCGTTCTTCCTAGTGCTCGGCAATTGCGCGGCAAGTATTTACTGTTTCGGGCTCCTTTTCATCCTCACAAGCTCTACAGTAATCGTAATATAGAGCATTCATCCTTTCTGTATACTAGCCAAGGATTACTAGTTCTGCCATTAGTGTAAACTCGGACCTTCC
Organism: Urophora cardui; assembly: GCA_960531455.1. Taxonomy (NCBI): domain Eukaryota; kingdom Metazoa; phylum Arthropoda; class Insecta; order Diptera; family Tephritidae; genus Urophora; species Urophora cardui. The sequence goes on from OY482674.1 coordinate 7,003,455, forward strand.
GAGTCTGAGTAGACTCTTTATCCATCTGGTGATCCAGTTAGGCCACAAGAACCTAGTGTGGTAGCAAGTACACAGACTATGCCGCCTTTCGTTCATTTGCTTCTTTGAAATACAACTCCTTGCAGGTGATATTGGGGATAGTGAGTGGCATACTTAAACTCTTCTACGACATTGAAATTAGAGCGAATGTGTCCTCTCTAGCAAGTTCGTCTGCCATCTCGTTTCTCTGTATGTTATAGTGTCAAGGTAGCCATACAAGATGAATGGAAAACTATTCAGTCATCCCATTTAGAGATCTGCGGCAATTCTCCATGGTTCTGGATTTAAATATAAGAGCGCCAGAAGCGTTTTCAATGCAGCCTGTCTGTCTGAGAAGATGTAAACGCCTTTACATTCGCTTTTCCTTGCTTTCCAGGACTCAATAGCCTTCTGATAACTCCGCATGGAAGACACTGTAGTGATCAATTAAGCGAAATGAGATTCTCAGCCCCCGCCGCACAGTGGTCGGGCGAACCTGCTTTTACAAGAAAAAGTCGTTTTTCTAAAGTTGTGATAAATTAGTCGGAAAAAAATCATTCTTACTCAGAAATGTCCAAAGATCTCAGAACTGATAAGTTTTTTCAAAAATATCTGCTGATACATCCGTTAAAGGCGTCTAAACCCACAAATTCGATCGTGAAGTATTTTAGTCATTATTTGAGCATAGATTTCTCCGTATTTTATGCATAGTGTTTCAAGTAGAACTGAAATTCTTTAGTCTAGTCTTCTTTTTTACACATGAAAAGCCACGGTTTTACAAAAAAATATTACCAAAAAAAAAATTTGCTACTAAATGAGCAATACTATAAAAAAGGCTTTTTTTTAAGAATTTTTTTTATTTCAGAAAGGTATAACTAACAAGATCAATCGAGTGGGGCCTTAATTTTTTTTACCGGAGAATAAAAAAAAGGATGCCCTAAAAATCCATGAAAAGTTTAGCCGCCCATATCCGCCCGAAAAAAAATGGCGGCCAAAAAAGTAAAGGCCTTAGATTTTGCATTTTTTTTTGTGTATATTTTAAAGGCACGATGACTCAAGTTTCAAGAAAAACTGCAGTCTGGTATATAAGCTTGTACAATGAATATCCCATGACTGCATCCCTACACAAGCAACTACTTCATGGAGCTGATATAATTGAAGCTCTACCTTTGCCAATAGGGAATTTTTCTGAAGAAGCCTAGGAAGCTCGAAACAAAGACTTCAGATGGTGTCGCGAGCATAATAGGTTTGTTTCACATGCTACTCATAACATCCGATTCAGTTATATCGAGTATGAGACCACTTCCTCTCCGAAAAGCAGACACCATTTCTGCAGAAGTCATCAGTCTTTTACGGGAACCAAGTCAGAACTCATCAGTTCTTGTTGAAATCGCTACAGACGAGTGAAAATCTGTTATTTGCTACCACTGCCAAAATGTTCATTTAATACAGATTGTTTATAGTTTATTTTTTTACTAATATTTTGGTCATGGTACCATTTGTAAAAAAATTGTTCTGTTCGAATTAATGTTGTTTCATTGTTATCAGTATAAATAAAAGATTTCCCGTAAAGAATGAAGCTTTTATACTTTAGGTGTAGTACGTATTGGGTGAATAGTGCCTAATAGAGGGTTGTCGCTATGGCAAAAGAAAATCCTGGGAATGGTGTACATCATTTCCCATACTTTAACTAAAATATGTAAAAAATTATCGGAAAAAAACTAAGGTCTTCTGATTGTGGTCAGCGTCAGCTGTCAACTGTCAAATTATAATTTTTTTTGCATAATCGGATTCAGCATTACATAAATAATATAATCCAAGATTTTCATTAAGATCGTAACACTACTTCTAATTTTTCTTGTAAAACCAGGTCTCTCCGATCACTGTGCGCCGGCTGAACCAGTTCCCACCTTAGAATTAAGCTTAAATCCATCGGTGTAGATTTAGATAACATTACTCGGTACCGGAAAACCCCTGGCTAAGAGCCCGAAAATTTCAGTTTTAATTTTTCATCAAAATATTGTTGGTCTTATATTTCTGTCAAATCAGCTGTGTTATAGATTTTTCGATTTCAATTCTTGCACTAGCTTACTACGTGATAATACCAATAAATAGTAGCATTATTAGTTTACAGCTCTTGAGGAGTATCTATAAAGTATAAGTCTATGTATGTATGTATGTAAATACACAGTAAATATTTTCTTCGCGGAAATGCTATTCAAAGAAAAAATTTTAAAGTATGACGGCCATTATTGCTGCAATTATTCACATTTGCCATGTCATTAACTAAAAAAGTCCGCAAAAACATAGACACATGGCCGCTGTGGTGCAGTGGGTAGAGTGGTCGCCAATTTTTCTAATTAGTAAAAATCCAATTATTGGGTTTTTTAAGAGCAGCGGTCACCTCTCGGCAGTGGGCGGCATACCCTCCGAGTGTATTTCTGCCATGAAAAAGCTTCTCACAAAAAATGCATTCGCCGTTCGGAGTCGGCATAAAACTGTAGGTCCACCCAATTAGTAGGAAAAACAAAAAGGAGCACACCTCGAATTGGGAGAGAAGCTCGGCCATAAAACTCGTCAGAGTTATAACAGCGCCATTGTATTATTATTATACAAACATACACACATTTATTTATGAAAATACAAATACTAAGAGCACTAAGAGCACTAAGAGCACACTCCTATCGCATGTTCGATGTGCCATTGTCTGCATATTTGCACTGCATTGCATTTATAAAGTGTATAATTGTTGCTGCATCGCTCTATCTGCCGCTCACCTCCCTTTTCTCAAGATTTGCCGCAACTTTTTGTAGTTTTTGTCAGGTGTACAATACAAATATACTTTACAATGTATGCATTTTGAACATACACAAATACAAATGCACAAAAATATGGCTAACCAACTATTTAAATACATAAAAAACCCAAAACCCGGCTAGTCGAGTCCATTTTAAAATTATCGCAAGAAATGGCACGTTTGCATTTAACCACACAAAAATAGATACATTTTACATACATACAATAACTGTTTTTTTAGCTTTCGCAATTCGAACCTATAATCACGTGCCACCACTCACAATTGTCGTTCTTCATGCGGCAAAATGTGTGCAACACACACGGTGGCTGGCAATGCATTTAAATGCAAACAATTCATGCAGAAATATATAATTTTATTTCATATGTATGTTCAATTTGATTGTCTCATGGCTGGTGCAATGCATGTACATATGTATGTAAGTATGTATGTATGCATAGACCCCCATGCGATTAAGCCGGGACGTGTCCGGGATCAATCGCAAGGCAGCATGCGACTAATACAATTTTACATCCCTTTATATGGAGTGAATTGATCGCATTTGTTCGAGCATGTCCTATGAAGAGACTAATTGTTCAACTTGTATACCCGAACGGGTACAAATGTAGATCAATCGCCTTCATCCCGAACGGGTACGAATGTAGATTAATCGCTTTCATCCCCAACGGGTACAAATGAAGATCAGTCGCTTTCAGCACGAACGGGTACAAATGTAGATTTTTCCTTAAAAAATTGTAAATGCTCATGCATATTTAAATAATGTTTTACTTTTGTAAAAAAATCTCAATAAATAAATTTAAAAAATTGTAATTTTTGAGTATGCATTATATGAGCGTAATGTAAAGGATTTTTTCATAGGATATTTTAGGCAACATTTTGTTAAAATTGTTATATAAAAAGGGCGTTCAATTCGTTTTACCGGTTGTTCTATAATTTTTTAAATACATTGCATATTTTTGTAAAATTTCTACATTTAAGGAATCTAGATTTGTACCCGTTCGGGATGAAAGCGATTAATCTACATTTATGCCCGTTAGGGACCAATTGGTCTACAATTCTTCTTCTTCTTGATTGGCGCTTAACCGTCTAGACGATTCTGGCCGAGTCCAACAGAGCGCGCCAATTGCTTCTGTTTCGTGCAGCATGGCGCCACTTGGGAACACCTAGGGAGGCAGCATCGCTGTCCACCTGATTTTCCCAACGCAGTGGAGGTCTCCCTTTTCTTTTGCGTTCAGCGGGTTTCGATAGAAATGCTTTCTTAGCCGGAGCGCCTTCGTCCATTCTCACGACATGACCTGCCCAACGCAGCCGCTGGATCTTTATTCGCTGAACAATGTCGATGTCTGTGTAAAGCTCGTACAGCTCATCGTTAAATCTCCGTCGATACTCGCCCACGCCAACGCGCAAAGGTCCATAAATCTTACGAAGAACTTTTCTCTCGAATACTCCAAGTGCCATCTCATCTGATTTTGAAATTGTCCATGCTTCTGCGCCGTACATGAGGACTGGAACGATGAGCGTCCTGTAGAGTGTGATTTTTGTTTGTCGAGAGAGGACTTTACTTTTCAGTTGCCTACTTAGTCCGAAGTAGCATTTATTGGCAAGCGTGATTCTTCGTTGGATCTCCGTGCTGACATCATTCTTGGTGTTAATGCTGGTTCCCAGATAGACGAAGTCCTTAACAGTTTCGAATTTGTAGCTATCAACATTGACGTGGCTGCCAAGGCGTGCTGTTTCTTTGTGTGATGACAGGAGGTACTTCGTCTTGTCCTCGTTGACCGCCAAACCCATTTTCTTAGCCTCTTTATCCAGCTTGGAGAAGGCAGAACATACGGCGCGCGTGTTAGTGCCAATGATGTCGATGTCATCGGCGTACGCCAGCAGTTGCACACTCTTGTGATATAAGATGCTTCCTGTATGGTTAAGTTCTGCAGCTCGTATTATCTTTTCCAGCATCAAATTGAAGAAGTCGCACGAAAGAGAGTCACCTTGTCTGAAACCTCGTTTGGTCTCGAACGGCTCGGAGAGGTCCTTCCCAATTCTGACGGAGCTGGTGGTGTTAGTCAATGTCATTTGGCATAGCCGTATAAGTTTAGCAGGGAAACCAAATTCAGACATTGCGGCATACAGGCAATTCCTATTCGTGCTATCAAAAGCGGCTTTAAAATCGACAAAGAGATGGTGTGTGTCGGATCCTTTTTCATGGGTTTTTTCCAATATTTGTCGTATTGTGAAGATTTGGTCGATGGTAGATTTACCAGGTCTGAAGCCACACTGATAAGGTCCAATCAGATTGTTGACGATAGGCTTCAGTCTTTCGCACAATACACTTGCTAAGACCTTATATGCGATATTCAGGAGGCTTATCCCACGATAATTGGCGCGTACTGTGGAGTCTCCTTTTTTGTGGATTGGGCAGAGCACACTTAAGTTCCAATCGTCGGGAATGCGCTCGTCCGACCATATTCTGCATAGGAGTTGATGCATGCTCCTTATCAACTCTTCGCCACCATGTTTGAATAGCTCGGCTGGCAAGCCGTCAGCGCCCGGGGCCTTGTTATTCTTAAGCCTAGATACTGCTATTCGCACTTCGTCATGATCAGGTGGTGGAACATGCCTACCATCATCTGCTATTGGGGATTCGGGTCGTACATCTTCTCCTTCCGCACTTTCACTGTTGCCATTATCTAGCAAGGAGGAGAAGTGATCCCTCCACAACTTAAGTATGCTCTGGACATCAGTTACCAGATCACCGTTATCATTCCGGCAGGAATTTGCCCCGGTCTTGAAACCTTCAGTCATCCGCCTGATTTTTTGGTAGAATTTTCGAGCATCGTTCCTACCCGCCAGCATCTCAAGCTCTTCACACTCGCGCCTTTCAGCCTCCCTTTTCTTCTTTCGAAAAAGGCGCCTCTCTTCCTTCTTCGCCGTTCGATAACGCTCCCATACGCTTCGCGTTGCGCCCGCACACAATGTAGCCCTGTAGGCGGCGTTCTTTCTTTCCGAGGCATCGCGACATTCCTTGTCGTACCAGGTGTTCTTGTGGGCTCGCTTGTATCCTATAGATTCCTCAGCGGCGATACGAAGTGAACGAGCGATGTGTTCCCATTCCTCAGATACATCGTTTGGTGAAGGGTTGCTCTCAGAGAGCAGGAGTGAGAGCCGAGTGGTGTATTGATTGGCTGTCTGCGTCATGTGCAGCCTTTCGACTTCAAACTTTCCTTGCTGTCCTGCTGGCACATTCTTTGCTGCACAGAGGCGGGTGCGTACCTTGGCTGCTACAAGATAGTGGTCGGAGTCGACATTGGGACCACGGATTGTGCGCACATCTAGGATGCTGGAGCTGTGTCTGCCGTCGATCATGACGTGATCAATTTGATTTCGCGTTTTTCGATCAGGAGACAGCCATGTGGCTTGGTGTATTTTTTTGTGCTGGAATCTGGTACTGCTAATGACCATGTTTCGGTCTACATTTGGTCTACAATTAGTCTACATTTATACCCGTTCGGGAACAATTGGTCTACAATTAGTCTACATTTATACCCGTACGGGAACAATCGGGGACTAATTGTGGACCGATTGTTCTCGAAAGAGATCAATCCGGGACAAATATCTTTCGGTATTAAACGCACATTTTTTTGCAGGGGACCAAGCATACTAATACACTCTCTCTTCTTTGCTTATTTTTATTGCGACTTCCTTGTGCTGCCAGCACGTCCCGCCCAGCCATTCGTACCGGACAGTTGTTAGCCCAATTGGCAATTCATTTTGTTTGCAAATTATGGCATGTCTGCAAGTTGCTAGTTAAAAGCTAACTTGTTTTTAGTTACATATTTGTTTTTTTGTTGTTGTTGTTGTTATTGTTGTTGCTACTCTTTGTTTGTTCGGCGACAAGTGGCATGTGGCAAGTACTACATATGTGTATTTTTTTTAATTTCAATTTCTTGATTTTTATTTTCAACAAATTGATTGGCGATAATGGCAAATGGGGCCTAGAGCTCTCTGTAGGTGGATGGAGGCGAATTAATAATTTATATGTGCATGTACAAATATCGTACAAAATAATCGCATACATTTGATGAATTAGTTAACAGCAAATTATAAGTCGCGAATACAAATACAGCGATGACATGAAGTTTGTAATGCAATCCAAGTGGGAGTACAATTTCTAAATGTAATGAAGTATTGTCAAAGTGTGGTAAGTATGTAAATACTTAGTTACAGAGACAGAAGTTAGGTTATGTTCATATCTACATTAGACCATATCGCAAAAAATTAAAGTCGCGGTAATTTTAATTCTTTCATTACATTTGATCATATTTCGGTCACAGCACATCGAATAGATTACAACTGAGCTAGAATCCAGCAGCGCGACAGCTGTAAATGTAACAAAGGAAATGTTTTTTAAAGCAAGCCAAAACATGTGGCAAATCTCATAGAGAGACTGTATAAATATGTACATATCGCACCCTAAATCATAAAGTGACACAACTCAAAATTTTTTAAATCGAGTTTTTTGCATAAATGGGTGCACAGAAGATATCTCTAGCGATTGATAAACACAAACTTTTTTATAAGTGTCTCTTTTGACCGAAAAATAACCCTTTTGCCATACGATTGCTTGTAAAAAAAAAGTTTTTTACGTTTGTATTTATATGGCCGTTTTAATTCTAATAATTATTTTATGTGAATTTAAATGAGCTATTGGCCATTTTTTAATGAAGAAAAATTGAAAAAATTTTTTTGGTAGAAGTTATGGATCCATTTCGGAGATCACCACATCCCCTCATCAGACTTCTTCAAGCGGCCTCAACCGAGAATCGAACTTAAGTCGTTCGATTGGTAGTCACATGTCTATCCCATTGAGCTACCATCGCCGTCAGCTTTGTTTCGCTTAAATTTCAATTTTCCTTCCATTACAATCCACATACCAACAACAGTAGCTTAATGACACTCTGCCTTTGCTACCTAGTATGTTGGTGCGATTGTGTGTTTGGTTTGTACAAAGTTCTAAAGCTATTAACAAGCAAAGCTTTTGTACAGGCAATGCTTGTTTTTTCTTCATTAAAAAATGGCCAATAGCTCATTTAAATTCACATAAAATAATTATTAGAATTAAAACGGCCATATAAATACAAACGTAAATATGTATATCGGAGAGCCTGCCGAAAAACAAAAAGTCTGAAAACAATAACAAGCATTGCCTGTACAAAAGCTTTGCTTGTTAATAGCTTTAGAACTTTGTACAAACCAAACACAGAATCCCACCAACATACTAGGTAGCAAAGGCAGAGTGTCATTAAGCTACTGTTGTTGGTATCTATGTGGATTGTAATGGAAGGAAAATTGAAATTTAAGCGAAACAAAGCTGACGGCGGTGGTAGCTCAATGGGATAGACATGTGACTACCAATCGAACGACTTAAGTTCGATTCTCGGTTGAGGCCGCTTGAAGAAGTCTGATGAGGGGATGTGGTGATCTCCGAAATGGATCCATAACTTCTACCAAAAAATTTTTTTCAATTTTTCTTCATTAAAAAATGGCCAATAGCTCATTTAAATTCACATAAAAAAAAAGTTTTTAGCTTTCCTAGAAATTTTTGAATTTTGAGTTGTGTCACTTTATGATTTAGGGTGCGATATGTACAAACATGTAACATAAATAAATGAATAGTTAAAACACTAAAACAAAACAAAAACAAACCATTTGACTTTTCAGCAAACATTTTAGTCAATTTAACACCTTTTGTTTTGACTCAGAGCGACTGCAAGCTGTGTGAAGCACAAATGAACCATTTTCAATAAAATAGTTTGAGTTACAAGGAAGAAATGTCAACAAAATAGGACAGACAAACCAAAAGAGTAACAACAAATGCGGCAGAAAATGCAGAAAATTTAGAAAAAAAACCCCCAAAACAAAAGAAATATTTATTGCTGAAAATCAGTGAAAGGCGTTACATTAACACTAATGAAGCAAATGGATGATTGTTTCGAAATAAAAAAAAAATAGCAAAAACAACAACTGCCAAAGCAGCAGCAACAGCAACAACAACAACAAAAACAGCAACCAAATAAAATCAGCAACTGACAATTACCCACAAAAGTCAATAATGAGACCGAGAAATGAGTATGTATTATGAAAATCGCAAATAAATAAATAAATAAATGTGGCACACCCAGTTGGGCAATTGGCAAGCTGAAATAAATACAAAAACATCAAAACAAAAACTAGTTGCATAAAACAGGCACAAAAGGCGGCCTTATGTTCGACTAATGTGCAACAACTACAAAGGTATGCCTTTAACAATCGCTTTATGCACAAAATTAGGTATATATGTATGTTTTTTAGGTGTATATATATGTATGTTTGTATATATGTACATATGTATGCCTCTTTGTATGTTTGTATGTATTTCTCTCTATTTGAATTATTTGAATGTCTGTGATCGCGCCCGTGTGATCGCAAGCTGTGAATGTGACAATCTGCGTAATGAAAGACGGTAAGGCGAATGACAATGAATAGCAACAACAACATAAACAACAACTTATAATAAATGATGTGCAACATGCCACAAAGTATGCTACAACATTCATGCTGCGTACACGTACTACATACAGATGTACGACGATGTACGGACTGCATTGCAGGCTCTACTAATACTCGTAAGGGATGCGCGCATGCGCAGGATCATCGGTTGCTAGACAAAATCAAAAACCATAAAAAAAAACAATCCAAAACAAAAAGGGGAGTGACAAAAGGCGCTACAGCATCAACTCGAGCGCGCTCTATGTGCTATATAACATTCGCTCATAAATTATAACTTTTATTGTCTAAGCAGATACTTACATATAAAAATACAAATACAAATCTATGTATGTAGAAGAGCCCTTGAAAAAATGCCACAAATAAATATTACGCGTTTTGATTTAATGCCTTTAATGTTTATTTTCGCGCCCAGCTCATCTATGCTTATACAATCGTATGTATGTTTGTATGTGCAGCTCATTCGTTCGCTCGATTTTTTTTTGGTAATAAGATGCCCTAATTATGCGGTTATGCTTCGTTAACGTAACATTTTATTTTTCTTAGTCCACAAATTATACAAATGCCAAAACTTCTCAAGTTAATTAGAGCAAACATTTCATGTGTGTGTGTCTGAGAATATCGGAAATTATTTATTATTGAAATCAAATACCTTTGGCGCTTGGAAAAATAGTAAATCAAAACTGTAAGACAATTCATGCAATCTGTGAGGAACGTGTTTTCAAGTTGAAGAGCACTAAATTAAGGATTCAGAGCATTTAATATCCTTTCTCGGCGGGTAACAGCGCCTTTGTTGTTGTGCTTGGCAGCTGTTGCTTTCGTTTTCATTTCAAATTCAAAAGCAAGGTGTGATTTGCAAGCTGACCCTGAACGAGAAAATGTAAAAATGTATTTTCTTTTGTTTTTATGTCTTTTAAAAAAAGTATAATTTGGCATAATCAAAATAAAGTCCATAATTTAATAGAATGCAAGTCTTAACAAGTAAGGAAGCCTAAGTTCGAGTGGAATCGAACATTAGATACTCAGCTGTATGCTTTCATTGTTTGCTTGCGTTTGATGGAAACACGGTGTACTTTATATAAAGCGAGTGCTGCATAAAGTGGACGTAGCCACGTCCATTTTCAAAATTTTTATCAGTGATCCAACTAAGCATATTAATATTATTCTTTGTGCAAAACTTCATTCCTTTATGACTTCTAGTTACAAAGATGTCACGTTACAAATTCCCAAAGGGTGTTCCAGAAATATCTTTGTTAAAAAGTAGGCGTGGTCATAAACCGATTTCAATAAATTTTTGCGTGTCTATTAACACAAGTTATAAAAGTGTATAAACCAAGTTTCGTCATAATATCTCAATTATTTGTCGAGTTATAGGCTAAGAAATCTCGTATACCCCTTTGTCTAAAAAGAGGCGGTGCCACGCCCATTTTCCAAAATTTTTCTATTTCTTGTTTCCGGTCTATTGTGGAACTCATGCTACAAAATTTCAATGAATTATCTTTATATCTGACAAAGATATCGCTTAAAATGTTTTGATTAGGCCACTTTATAATACCCATATATAAAAGTGGGCGTGGTCGTCAACCGATTTCGCTAAAATTTTGAACATGTATTACCACAAGTAATAAAAGTGTACACACCAAGTTTCGTCATTATACTCAGCTGTACTAGTACACAGAGTATTATAATTTTGATTTCATAACGGTGGATTGTAACATAATGAAATAATCGAGATAGATATGGACTTATATATATCAAAATGATCAGGGTGAAAAGAGAAATCGATTGAGCCATGTCCGTCCGTCCGTCCGTCCGTCCGTCCGTCCGTCCGTCCGTCCGTCCGTCCGTCCGTCCGTCCGTCCGTCCGTCCGTCCGTACGCACGATAACTCGCGTAAAAATTGAGATATTTTGATGAAATTTGAAATGCAAGTTGGTATCGAGACTGGGACGGTTGGTATTGAAAATGGGCGAAATCGGACCATGACCACGCCCACTTTTCCTATATAGAAAAAATCGGATATTTGGTATCTCAGCCACTACTATAGCTAGAGTGATAAAATTTTACCCACGTATTGAGCTCAGGGCCTTATGAAGAAATTTGATGAAGTTTTGGAAAATGGGCGGTGCCACGCCCACTTATTAAGGGGCAAACATTGAAAGTTTTATATGTCATTACTCAGCAACCGTTGAAGATATATCGATGAAATTTGGTATCCGTAATTTGCTTACTTAGACAAATGTTTTGACGAAAAATTATCAAAATCGGTGGACGGCCACGCCCACTTTTATATATGGGAACTATAAAGGGGCCTAATAAAAACATTTTAAGCGATATCTCTGTCAAATATAAAGATCTATCACTGAAATTTTGTGGTAGGAGTCCAACTACGGACATAAAACAAAAAATACAAAAATTTTTGAAAATGGGCGGTGCCACGCCCACTTATTAAGGGTCAAACATTGAAAGTTTTATATGTCATAACTCAGAAACCGTTAAAGATATATCGATGAAATTTGGTACGCGTAATATATTTACTTAGCCAAATGTGTGGACGAAAAATTATCAAAATCGGTGGACGGCCACGCCCACTTTTATATATGGGAACTATAAAGGGGCCTAATAAAAACATTTTAAGCGATATCTCTGTCAAATATAAAGATCTATCACTAAAATTTTGTGGCAGGAGTCCAAAGACGGACATAAAACAAAAAGTACAAAAATTTTGGAAAATGGGCGGTGCCACGCCCACTTATTAAGGGTCAAACATTGAAAGTTTTATATGTCATAACTCAGAAACCGTTGAAGATATATCGATGAAATTTGATATGCCTAATTTTCTTACTTAGGCAAATGTTTTTGCGAAAAATTATCAAAATCGGTTGACGGCCACGCCCACTTTTATATATGGGAACTATAAAGGGGCCTAATAAAAACATTTTAAGCGATATCTCTGTCAAATATAAAGATCTATCACTGAAATTTTGTGGCAGGAGTCCAACTAGGGACATAAAACAAAAAATATAAAAATTTTGGAAAATGGGCGGTGCCACGCCCACTTATTAAGGGGCAAATATTGAAAGTTTTATAAGCCATAACTCAGAACCGTTAAAGATATATCGATGAAATTTGGTACGCGTGATATATTTGCTTAGCCAAATGTGTGGACGAAAGATTACCAAAATCGGTTGACGACCACGCCCACTTTTATATATGGGTATTATAAAGTGACCTTATAAAAACATTTTAAGCGATATCTCTGTCAAATATAAAGATCTATCACTGAAATTTTGTGACATGAGTTCTACAATAGACCGGAAACAAAAAATAAAAAAAGTTTATAAAATGGGCGTGGCACCGCCTCTTTTTATACAAAGAAATCTACGAGCCTATTACTCGACAAATAACTGAGATATTATGACGAAACTTGGTTTATACACTTTTATAACTTGTGTTAATAGACACGCAAAAATGTATTGAAATCGGTTTATGACCACGCCTACTTTTTAACAAAGATATTTCTGGAACACCCTTTTGGAATTTGTAACGTGAAGCCTTTGTAACTAAAAGTCATAGAGGGATGCAATTTTGCACTAACAATAATATTTATATGCTTATTTGGATGATTGATACAAAGTTTGAAAATGGGCGTGGCTGCGCCCTGTTTATGCAGCACTCGTTTCATATAAAATACACCCTATATCGAACAAACGCAAACAAACAATGAAAGCATACAGCTGAGTATCTAATGTTCGATTCCACTCGAACTTAGGCTTCCTTACTTGTTATATATCAATTAATTGTCGAGTTATGGGCTCAGAAATCTCGTATATTCCTGCTTCTAAAAAGAGGCGGTGCCACGCCCATTTTCCAAAATTTTTATGTTTTTCGTTTTATGTCCACAGGTGGACTCCTGCCATAAAATCTCAATGATATATCTTTATATTTGACAAAGATATCGCTTAAAATGTTTTTATTAGGTCACTTTATAATACACATATATAAAAGTGGGCGTGGTCGTCAACCGATTTTGGCAATTTTTCGTCCAAACATTTGCCTAAGTAAGTATATCACGCGTACCAAATTTCATCGATATATCTTCAATTGTTTCTGAGTTATGACTCATAAAACTTTCAATGTTTGCCCCTTAATAAGTGGGCGTGGCACCGCCCATTTTCAAAAATTTTTATGTTTTTTGTTTTATGTCCATAGTTGGACTGCTGCCATAAAATTTCAATGATATATCTTTATATTTGACAGAGATATCGCTTAAAATATTTTTATTAGGTCACTTTATAATACACATATATAAAAGTGGGCGTGGCCGTTAACCGATTTTAACAATTTTCCGTCCAAAGATTTGCCTAAGTAAGTACATCACGCCTACCAAATTTTATCGATATATCTGCAACGGTTTCTGAGTTATGACATATAAAACTTTCAATGTTTAACCCTTAATAAGTGGGCGTGGCACCGCCCATTTTCCAAAATTTCATCAAATTTCTTCTTAGGGGCCTGAGCTCAACACGTGGGTAAAATTTCATCACTCCAGCTCTATTAATGACTGAGATACCAAATTTCCAATTTTTTCTATATAGGAAAAGTGGGCGTGGTCATGGTCCGATTTCGCCCATTTTCAATACCAACCGTCCCAGTCTCGATACCAACTTGCATTTCAAATTTCATCAAAATATCTCAATTTTTGCGCGAGTTAGAGTGCGTACGGACGGACGGACGGACGGACGGACGGACGGACATGGCTCAATCGATTTCTCTTTTCACCCTGATCATTTTGATATATATAAGTCTATATCTATCTCGATTATTTCATTCTGTTACAATCCACCGTTATGAAATCAAAACTATAATACTCTGTGTACTAGTACAGCTGAGTATAAAAATGTAAGTATTAAAATCGTTTGAGTTTTGTTACTGAAATTGTGCAAAATCATTTGCTTGTTGGGAACTCAAAGCCAACTCTCTCTTTGGGTTTAACCAGTTGGCATTTTTATTCAATGAAAGCCCATCATTACAGAAAAAAAACTAAAGTTTATTGCCGGAAAACTTAACTCTTCGGCATTCTGAATTTTTTGTTAGAAATTGTATACACTTTTGCAAATTTTTATATTCACTTCTTCTTGTGTGGACAGTTGGTAGTGGCATTAGACGGAGAGGATAGATTTACTAGCTGACCCGGCAGACGTTGTTCTGCTAAAATTTATTCCTATGAAGCCTAAAGAAAAGTTTGATTACCGTATTGCTAACCAATATCCATCTTAATGACTGTGAATAATAAAAAATTGTCTATTCTCTGAATAAAAGTTATAGTTATATTCGCCGCGACAAACCTACTTCCCCCGATCCCTATCTCTATCTCAATCCCTATCCCTATCCCTATCCCTATCCCTATCCCTATCCCTATCCCTATCCCTATCCCTATCCCTATCCCTATCCCTATCCCTATCCCTATCGCTATCCCTATCCCTATCCCTATCCCTATCCCTATCCCTATCCCTATCCCTATCCCTATCCCTATCCCTATCCCTATCCCTATCCCTATCCCTATCCCTATCCCTATCCCTATCCCTATCCCTATCCCCATCCCTATCCCTATCCCTATCCCTATCCCTATCCCTATCCCTATCCCTATCCCTATCCCTATCCCTATCCCTATCCCTATCCCTATCCCTATCCCTATCCCTATCCCTATCCCTATCCCTATCCCTATCCCTATCCCTATCCCTATCCCTATCCCTATCCCTATCCCTTTCCCTATCCCTATCCCTATCCCTATCCCTATCCCTATCCCTATCCCTATCCCTATCCCTATACCTATCCCTATCCCTATCCCTATCCCTATCCCTATCCCTATCCCTATCCCTATCCCTATCCCTATCCCTATTCCTATCCCTATCCCTATCCCTATCCCTATCCCTATCCCTATCCCTATCCCTATCCCTATCCCTATCCCTATCCCTATCCCTATCCCTATCCCTATCCCTATCCCTATCCCTATCCCTATCCCCATCCCTATCCCTATCCCTATCCCTATCCCTTTCCCTATCCCTATCCCTATCCCTATCCTCATCCCTATACCTATCCCTATCCCTATCCCTATCCCTATCCCTATCCCTATCCCTATCCCTATCCCTATCCCTATCCCTATCCCTATCCCTATCCCTATCCCTATCCCTATACCTATACCTATCCCTATCCCTATCCCTATACCTATACCTATCCCTATCCCTATCCCCATCCCTATCCCCATCCCTATCCCTATCCCTATCCCTATCCCTATCCCTATCCCTATCCCTATCCCTATCCCTATCTCTATCCCTATCCCTATCCCTATCCCTATCCCTATCCCTATCCCTATCCCTATCCCTATCCCTATCCCTATCCCTATCCCTATCCCTATCCCTATCCCTATCCCTATCCCTATCCCTATCCCTATCCCTATCCCTATCCCTATCCCTATCCCTATCCCTATCCCTATCCCTATCCCTATCGCTATCCCTATCCCTATCCCTATCCCTATCCCTATCCCTATCCCTATCCCTATCCCTATCCCTATCCCTATCCCTATCCCTATCCCTATCCCTATCCCTATCCCTATCCCTATCCCTATCCCTATCCCTATCCCTATCCCTATCCCTATCCCTATCCCTATCCCTATCCCTATCCCTATCCCTATCCCCATCCCCATCCCCATCCCTATCCCTATCCCTATCCCTATCCCTATCCCTATCCCTATCCCTATCCCTATCCCTATCCCCATCCCTATCCCTATCCCTATCCCTATCCCTATCCCTATCCCTATCCCTATCCCTATCCCTATCCCTATCCCTATCCCTATCCCTATCCCTATCCCTATCCCTATCCCTATCCCTATCCCTATCTCTATCTCTATCCCTATCCCTATCCCTATCCCTATCCCTATCCCTATCCCTATCCCTATCCCTATCCCTATCCCTATCCCTTTCCCTATCCCTTTCCCTATCCCTCTCCCTATCCCTATCCATATCCCTATCCCTATCCCTATCCCTATCCCCATCCCTATCCCTATCCCTACTCCTATCCCTATCCCTATACCTATTCCCATACCTATCTACTTTTACCTAACCGGGACCGGCCATCACCATCCGGGCCCACAACTTTAGCTATCTCTGGGAAACAGACTTAGAAATCATACTGAAAATAGCTGTATGTGGAAGCCCTGTTCAACGCCTTTCATTTGCTACCAATATCGCTCGAAAAGATTCAAGGTTTATCCGAGTCCACGCTTTGACCCAAATCTTGGAACCCGGCCTAGGCACCACTATTTAAAGAGCTCTTTGTTGAAGTCCTCCTCAACAGCGCCCAGAAAATTTCCAGGGTCAGTCGGTCCCACGTTTTGACCCATGTCTGGGGACCCGGCCTAGGCTTCGCAATGAAAATAACTTTGTGTTGAAGGCCTGTTCAACACCTTTCATTTGATACCAATATTGCTCGAAGACTAGCTGGGTCGATCTGGGTCCACATTTAGGCCTGTATTCCGGGAAGCTCCCACTTTTTCGAATCTATATACCCTATTATGTGCGCTAACACCACCTGAATCTGCTGTGAAAATTTCTTAAAGATCGGTTGATTACTTTGGGAGTCTATAAAGGACACACATACACACGGATTTTATCAATTTTCGGAATCTTCCGGAGGGATTTCCCAAAATTTTCTTCCGTATGAACCTTCACCTCGAGAATACGAGCAACTGGCAAAAAAGTTTACAGAAATCGGCCCAGCCGTTCTCATCTGATGAGGTTAGTAGCATTTTTTACACCATTTTTATATATATAGATTTCAGTTTTGTACTGCGAACAATAGGTCTATTGTACTCTCTCCTCGATCACATTTTCTCATCCTCCAGCAATCGACGGATAGCGCTCGGCTTTATCGACTAAATGTTCCCCTGAACTGGCCAAGGCGTGTCCAGGAATCTTTCACGTTTCTTTGCAAAGGCATCGTATTCGACCAGTATGTGTTCTGCAGACTCATCTTCCCTATCACGCGGAGCGACATAGACTACTTGACAGGATATCTAGTCAATGCTTATATTTTTAACCCTGCAATGTCCTGTGGGAATACCTGCCAGTATTCTCAGTTTATTCTTAGAGAGGTTTCGAAGCCCCTTGAATCGATTTATGTTCTTACCCTCCCATTAGTGAAATTGTCTATCGCATTCCATCGGTCTGACGCCAGTACTGTTCCCTTAACTTTCTTTCCTTATTCCGGAGATCATTTCGGATAGTATGTGGGCTTATTGCTATGAATAGAACAACACAACACGAAGGATATACCTACTTACATATATTTATCCATGAACAAGTTATCAGACACAAAGCTGGTGGTTGAATTGAATGGAATCAAAAAAAAAACATTCAAAACTCTGCCATTCTCTTAATTTGTGACATTTTTTCTATAAAGTGCTTTGAAGCAACACAAAAAATGTTTCCACTTATACATATACACATACGTATTCTACGTCTATGCAGTTCCCCTTCATTAATTTTTCAGCTTGGACCACCATGTAAACCTTTCTAAGTATCTATTATTAAAAGCTTATAATTGTATTTAGCTACAACAAACAAAAAATTAAGAAAATAAAAGCTTATAATGAAAACAACATAAATAAATTACTCAAAATACAAAAAAGCTTGTTAACCTCATGATGTGCATGTTCAGTTTGATGAGAATTAGAAACGTTTAAAAGGCAAATTAATCGAGCAACATTTATTTATTACAAAACCAAACAGAGAATGTAACCACAACCACGAGAATGTAACCACAACCACGAGAAAGCATAGCAGTTGAACACATAAAATGTAAAAACACCAAATAACCATAACAACAACAATCACACACAGCACCACAAGCTACCTTCAGATTAACACTAAACAACCGTATCAATATCAACATTTGTGATATATGAACTCATGGTTAAACATATTTGTTTTAACGCTACACGTAACAGTAAAAGCCACACAGCGCGGCGCTGCTGTTGTTTGTGGACTAGGGATGGCAACTATAACCGGAAAAACGATTATAATCGGTTATTTTCTTTCGGTTAACGGTTAAAATGTATCGGTTTTTTTCTTTTGATTATTTTTTCGATTAACCTTTTTCCTCTCAAGTCGAAAATAATCGAAAGGAAATAATCGAAGTTGAGAATTACCGCCTTTTCATTCGAGTGAGTTTGTAAATTATTTTTCAAGGCAAAATGTTATGAATTAGTATTAATGAATGATTGATGATGTTATTTATTTATTTTATCATATAAGTAAGCGCAGTGTGTAGATAAATGTGCACAGCTTTTTTAAATATGATTTCATTTATATACGAATTTGTATGAATTCGTACCTCTTTAAAATTGTTTTTGGGAAAATTTCCCATTAAGGAACAACGCCCCGAAATAAATGACTATTTCCGGGGGGTAGAGGAGCTCTCACAGGACTTGGAACTGAAATCAAAAATTTCCGGAGGCTTGTTGTTTACAAGATATTTGTTGTTAAAATTTTGAAATTTACCAAACAAAACACGAAAACTTCGATCTATTGCCGAGATAAAAGCACGTATTAAAACGAGCAAATTCATATATGTATGTGTGTATAACAACATTTTGCGTTGGCGGCCTTCAGCCGCGCTTTAAAAAAATAATCCTCAGCCGACATAATTCTCTTTCTGGGGTAATATCTATGGACACATCCAACCTTAACGACAATTATCTCGTAAACTGTAAACTTCCTGCAAGTTTTGAGATATCTGAGAGCCCCTGAAAAAGTAATTTTTTTCGTGGTGCGCTTTCTCAATGGAAAGCCGACACTTTTTTTTGTTTATAACGTGTTTTTTGTAAAGATGAGATAGCAACAAAATATTGACGATTTTTCGCTGAAATGACGATTTTTCGTTGAAATGACGATTTTTTATTATTATAATAAAAACGAACACACATACATAGTATGTATAAAAAATTAGCTTGTTTGTCCTCTTGGGGTACTACGTATTAATTTATCAATAATTGTAATCGAAAAACGGTTATAATCGGTTAGTTGCCTACGATTATTCGCGATTAATAATCGAACCCTTTCGATTAACCTAAAAAACGGTTAATCGATTATTAAATTTTTTTTGCCATCCCTATTGTGGACTAAAAAGTTTATTAATTAATTGACCAAAAAGTACCTACTCGTAATGTTGGCGCTGTCTCTGTCTGTCTAGCTGGGCGGTGTTAGATTGTTTGGCTACGCATGTTAAAAGGCAATCAGTCAAATTCTCACGCTTGACACACACGCATGTGAAGAAACTTCACGAGAGATAAAAAATGCGTGGTATGTGGTTTATGTTCGCATTAGGTTTATTCTTATGATAGACGTTTTTGTGATGAAAGCAAATACCTGCTAATAAGCGGACAATGTTAGTACAGCAAATTTTAGCAAATATTAAGCGGAGGTGCCTCAAAGATTGCGCATATATGTATAACCTGGACAATCTTTACTTACTCCCACGATCATATCCTAAATTCTATATATCCATATCATCATTGGCGCACACAAGGGGGGGGGGGGGGGTTGGGGTTAAACCCCTCCCCCCCCCAAAATTTGACAACACCATAAAAAAATAATTTTATAAAAGATGGTACATGCACAAATATTTGTGTAAATAATAATAATAATAATATAATATAATACAATGGCACTATTATAACTCTGACGATTTTTTTGGCCGAGCTTGTCTCCCAATTCGAGGTGTGCTCCTTTTGTTTTTCCTACTAATTGGGTGGACCTACAGTTTTATGCCGGCTCCGAACGGCGAATGCATTTTTTGTGAGAAGCTTTTTCATGGCAGAAATACACTCGGAGGGTATGCCGCCCACTGCAATAATTGGATTTTTACTAATTAGAAAAATTTTTTGGTGTTTTGCTCGGACCGTGGTTTGAACCCGAGACCTCTGGCATAGCAGGCGAGCACTCTACATACTGCACCACAGCGGCCATGTGTAAATACATGTTGTAAAATCTATGAATATTCGTGGATGTACATTGCCAATGTTTGTCAACAACTACTGATTATATTTTTATTTTTTAGAAACTAGAAAAAAACTTTTTAAGCATGGATGTAACTACAGCTGTTTCACCTTAGATCCCTCTAAGACTCATCAGGTTACTTTTGCTTCTGCCAAGACTCGAACTTGCGCACCTTGCAGTACAATAACTACAGTTCTAACCGCTGAGCTATTGCCTGCCTTCGACATCTGAAGTTACATCCATGCTTAAAAAGTTTTTTTCTAGTTTCTAAAAAATAAAAAAATAAAATATAACCTGGGCCTGTACTCGTTAAATTAAATAAACTACTGATTATATTTATAAACAAGCAGTGTGGAGACATTTCCCTAAAAGTATGCTGTGGATATTAGCTGAGGTTTTTTATACTCAGCTGTACTAGTACACAGAGTATTATAGTTTTAATCATATAACGGTGGATTGTAACAGAATGAAATAATCTAGAGAGATATAGACTTATATA
Source organism: Urophora cardui (assembly GCA_960531455.1). NCBI lineage: Eukaryota > Metazoa > Arthropoda > Insecta > Diptera > Tephritidae > Urophora > Urophora cardui. The sequence continues at coordinate 7,024,386 of OY482674.1, forward strand.
TATCAAAATGATCAGAGTGAAAAGAGAAATCGATTGAGCCATGTCCGTCCGTCCGTCTTTAAACACTCTAACTCGCGCAAAAATTGAGATATTTTGATGAAATTTGGAATGCAAGTTGGTATCGAGACTAGGACGGTTGGTATTGAAAATGGGCGAAATCGGACCATGACCACGCCCACTTTTCCTATATAGAAAAAATCGGAAATTTGGTATTTGGTCACTAATAAAGCTGGAGCGATGAAATTTTACCCACGTATTGAGCTCAGGCCCCTATGAAGGAATTTGATGAAATGGGCGGTGCCACACCCACTTATTAAGGGGCAAACATTGAAAGGTTTATAAGCCATAACTCAGAAACCGTAGCAGATATATCGATGAAATTTGGTACGCGTATTTTACTTACTTAGGAAAATGTGTGGAAGAAAAATTGCCAAAATCGGTTTGACGACCACGCCCAAATTTATATATGGGAACTATTAAGGAGCCTAATAAAAACATTTTAAGCGATATCTTTGTCAAATATAAAGATATGTCATTGAAATTTTGTGTCATGAGTCCAACTATAGACATAAAACAAAAAGTAGAAAAATGTTTGAAAATGGGCACCGTGGCACCGCCTCTTCAGACAAAGGAATCTACGAGATTTCGGAACCCATAACTGCAAATAATTGAGATGTTAGACGAAAATCAGTTTGTACACTTTAACAACTTGTGGTAATACATGCTCAAAAATTTAGCGAAATCGGTTTATGACCACGCCTACTTTTTAACAAAGATATTTCTGGAAAACCCTTTGGGAATTTCTAACGTGACATCTTTGTAACTAAAAGTCATAAAGGGATTAAATTTTACACTAACAATAATGCTTATATGCTTAGTTGGGTGATTGATAAAAATTTTGAAAATGGGCGTGGCTGCGCCACTATGCGGCACTCGATTCATATAAAATACGCCCTAATCGAACAGACGCAAACAAACAATGAAAGCATACAGCTGAGTATCTAATGTTCGATTCCACTCGAACTTAGGCTTCCTTACTTGTTAGTTTTAGTTTAAATACAGAGAAAATGCAATGAATTGAGATTTAAAAGGTGCCTTTGTTTAATGTGTGCATACGTAGGTCCACTCCCCAAACGTAAATTTAAGTAAAAATTATCTGGACGAGTTTTAAGTATTTTTTTAAATTTTCCGTTGGATATTGAAACCCCCCCCCCCCAAAATATTTTTCTGTGTGCGCCACTGCATATCATATAGAAATATGTTGTTAGGAAACATACAATAAAAGAACCTGAAAGAGCACAGAAAGCAAAAAACCGATATTCTTTGGTCTCCCGTTCTGTGTGGAAATTATTCCGCACTCAAAAGTGCTGCCGCAAAGTATTATAAGTGGCATGTATTTTCAAGCGCACCCTAATACAAATCAATACATGAGGCTATGTATGCCCATGGGTAGATATGTATGTAGAAAGCTAACCGCATTGACATTATAAAGCATCTAGCAATCACTTCAGTCTCATTTGTTAAACTTCAAAGGCATTTTATCAAATTGTGAAATGCGTGTGTTCCGCGCACACGTTACTTACTACATACATACATATGTATGTAACTGCTAAATGCTTGTGCCCCATGCACATACTCGTATGAGTACTTGCCCCATGTGTGTTGTGTGTATTCCAACATCAATTTGTCGCCAACTGAAAAACAAAGCTCACGCGCCGCGCTGTGTAACAAATTTGTAAAGCCGACAATCGGACGATAGTGAATGACTGACTTTCTCATTGGCTTGCTTGCTTTGTTTGGCTTTTAATTTTGATAATTGGTAATTTTTCTTTTCTTTCTTCTTACGCCAAGCGCGCTTTGCTTGCTGCCACTTTTTTACTTGACCACCTTGGCGTTAATTTATGCCAAAAGCTACTCTGTGGCGGCCAACGCTGCCACACACAGCAACGACCAAAAAATTGTGTGTGTATTAAAAGTGGCAAGTTTGTTTTGCTATTGTTGTTGTTACTGTTGTTGCTAGTTTTTTATTGTTGCGCCGCATTTCTTTTGGCCATTCGCCATCAACGTTGTGGCACATAAAATTTTACAACTTAATTTTGCTGTGCAGTTGTTTGTGCTTTCGCAGCTTTGGCGTGGCGCTTCCTGTATTATTTTTTATTATTTTTAGGTTATGCCTTTTAATTTGGTTTGAATTGCTGTTAATTGGTTAGCGGTGGCCAGTCAAGGCTGTTGTGGTTGTCATGGCTTGCTGGCAGTGCGGCGGCGCTACCGTCTCGTCTCTGCTTGCCTTTCTTTGTACTGCGAATTCTGGCCAAGAGGGCAAGTATGTTAGCATTATAATTAGTTAGTTTGGGTAGCAGTTTTGTTTAATGTTTGGTTTATAATGCAGCGAAATGCCTAGAGTGGTTTTTGGATCATATTTTTCTACGCTTTGGTGTGCCAGTTTTGTAAAGAAGAAACATGCACGCCAATTTTGAATTATTTTTTTTTTGCTGTAGTTTTAGTGCTTATCCTTTTAGCAACAGCTGAAAAAGAATGCCTGGATTAGCAGGAAGATCCTCAGATAAAAAAGGGTAAACGTCTCTCACCACACACAGTTTTTAAGAAGAAGAAGGAAGTGACAAGATCAATCTAACACAGCGGGTTGGAGGGCTTAGAATATACTAACTGTGCTAAGTAATGCCTGTCATAAGCGGCGACTAAAATGCACTGGCCTAGAAAGTTGATAATCGCGAAAAAAATAATTTGCAGGACAGTTGGGCTAGTATCAGAAGGGACCAGTACCCGAGCATATCGAATTCGAAGGGCTGTTACTTCCTCTACAATCCCAAAAGCCTTCGGGGAGTATCTTGGTTGTTCCTACAACAACAACGAAAACAAAAAACAACAAAAAACAAAAAAACTAAAACAGCAAAAAATAAAAACAAAAACAAAAAATTAAAAAATACAAAAACAAAAAAAATAAAACAAAAAACAGAGAAAATAAAAATCAAAAAAAAAAATCAAAAAAAAAAAAAACAAAAAAGTAAAAACAAAAATATACCAAATACAAAACAACACGAAAACAAATAACAAAAACAAAAAAAAAATTAAAATAAAAAAAAAACAAACAAAAAAAGGAAAAACAAAACAACAAATACAAAAGCAACTCCAAAACCAATGACACAAAAAAGCAAAATAGTAGCAGTGACGACCAAGCTACTTTGGTTCAAATGAAACATGCCAAAATCATTTTCATATTGAACCACATTTTTTTTTACATAGATATGTAAATAATAAATTTTCGAATTTTGTACTTGCAACAATAAAAAATGTTTTTCAATATGAAATTGATTTTGGAATGTTTCATTTAAACCAAAGTAGCTTGGATAAAAAAAGCTCGATTTCGATCAAATAAACTTTTCTGAAAACTGCATTAATTTGCGGAGATTCCTGTATATTTTGATTAAAAATAAATTTAATCTATCTTGAAAATACCAGGGTCCAAACTTGAAAATCCGTGACTAAAAAAAATAAAATTCCACTTTAGGAGATCTTGGTACCTTCCCTATGGCTCGCACTAAAAAACCAATTCACACACCATTCGATTAAGCCGTTAATTTTACATAAGAATAAATACCTTTTGTTTTTTTTATTTTTAATTCTGTGGTTTTTTCATATATGAATCTAAACCTATCATGGAATTTAAAAAAATCGCTGTTTTTGGAGTAGCCCACTCAGTTTTCTTTCTAAAAAAAAATAAAAATCAGCTTAGTTATCCTACAACATCCTATTTTCATATTCTGTGGCCGGAGGGGTATGTTAGATCAAAAAAAAAAAAACGCAGTTAATATATATATGTATCTTCGACTCTATTTTTTATGAAATTATTATCGACATTAATTAAATTGAAAACAATTTTCACGCCACATACTCTTTTCTTTAGAAAATCTCCAAAAAGCTGCAAATTAAACAAAAGACTTAAACAACGAACTCGAAGTCAATTTTTCTTGCCGATGACATATTCCTTTTCACGGGAAAAAGTGAAATTAATAAAACGCCAATGGCAGCGCTAAGCCACATTACTAAAAGAGAAATTAAGCAATTGAAGGTGTGTAAACAAGCAAAGGACAAACGAGGCAAGGACAAACAGTGGCACTCTCTTATGCTCTTGACTCTTGACTTTGCTTCCGTGTGCGCATTTCGGTCGGTTCGGTATTATAGCACCTACGCACAAAGCACATACACACATACATACCTATATGCTATCAAACAATAATTCCTGCCAGCCATTTGTCTCTGCTGTGTACAAATATGCTACAACAACAACAGTACACACACAAACATAACACTCACATACTTCACATGATACTTATCTTATTTTGGTGTTGTTTTGACTTACAGCAGACAAATGAGGGCAATTTGTCAATTGACGTTTGATTGCGCGGAATGTGACTTTTTGGACTTGAAGAAACAAAACAACAAAAAGGAAAAAAATAAAAACCAAGCAACAAAAAGCAGAAAAAATTAGACTAAACTAAGCCAAAATTTTATTTAACAAAAATAAAAATGAAAAGGTGTTTTATGCGCTCAGGCAGCGCGTATTATTTTCACTCTCCAACTTCGTATAAACATATGAGCATTTAATTCCTTTGTTTTGCGTAATGCTTAAAGGATAGACGGATGGCTGTGGCTGGTTGGTTTGATTGCCGCTTGCTGTTTGATTGTTGTTGCATGTGAGGTGTTCAACAAAAACAAAAAAAAAAAAACAAATTGTGAAAACCATTGGAATTTTTAAATGAAATTTTCATTTGACAGGCGTGTGTTGTTGCTGCCCTTAATCATGACTGCATACATACATATGTTTATATTTATATATAACTACATGTGAATATGCCTGCGTTTTGTGCGAGTATTAATTCTAAAGCCGTTTTAGCTGTCATATTAAAAGTAATGTCGAGGCAGCAGCAGCCGCAGCAGCAAAAAGTATGCTTTTGGACAGTGATTAAGCGAAAATTAAATGGCAGCAGCAAAGAAATAAGGTTTGGAATAAATTAATACGTATGTATGTATATCTGTTTGTATGTAAATGATGAGCATTTGTGTTATGTGCAATGTGCAGCGTAAATGTGTCTGACAAGCGCAATACATCAGCCGTGGCGTGGTGTTAACTGATCGTCGTCGACTGTTACGCAGCGTAGTTGATGCTCTGTTGCTCTGATGCCTGTTGACTAATATGCGATTAAAGTGAAAGATCTCGTGCAAAGAACAAGCAGCTACAACAACGTTTGTAACACAAAAATTCATGTGCAGTAGCAACGCGGTGATCCCTTCGTAAGTCTAACTAATTTTTTTATTGCATTGTGTACTCAATTGCGCGATTGTTGGTCAGTAGTTTGAAGCAGACCTGGAAACTTAATGGAAACCAGGAGACCAGGAACTATAACCAAAGAGAACGCAAGACCACTATCCATATAATAAAACCACCAAACCGCAATGTTCAATGAAGTCAAATTTTTTTCTATGGCCATTTTTAATTTGCGAAATTTTGTCTGAGCGATTTTTAAATAAAGGAAAAAAAGGGTTAAAATACATATCATATAAAAATATGTTGCTAGGAAACATATAGTCAAATTGCGTGAGCTTTAATTTCCTAGAAGACTTTAGCCCGCTAACACCTTCACGAAGCGGTTGTTTTGACGCCTATTTAGAAAGTCCGAAAAAATAGTATTTTGAAGCTCGCTAGAAGCTCAATATGTTCAAGGAAATTATTCGTCATAAAATTTCACTATGGGTTTTCTCAGACAAAATTTTTGTACAAAGAACCTAAGTGACGTATTTCAGTCCCCAAAAGTGCTGTGGCACTGTGTAATTAGCTTATTTTTTTCTGCTTTTATAAACACACCGCTGGGTATCTAATTTTCAAATCCAGTCGTACTCCCACTTAGCTTTGCTTGTTTTAGTTTCTTGTTTTTGAATATTTGTATGTTCGTATGTATTTATATTTTCATGTTAACGCATATCATACTCCAACTCCTCTCATCCTCCTATTAGAGTTACTTAGTTATGTATGTCAGTCGGTTTTTTTGTTTTTGTTTGCGCATTAAACGCATTGCAAAGGCCATGAAAGGAGGCGTACTTCCCGCCGAGTTGATGAATGCGCTTTTGGCTGATGTTCGACTTTAGTCAAGTTATGGACATGGACATGCTTCGTTTCGTAAATGAGCAAGATTAATATTTTTTAATTCAACAATCATCTGTGCTGATGCGTGCCAGGAGTTGCTATAACTGTCAGCTGACTGCCACACCGAAGCAAAAGCGCGTGATGCATGTGTGTGTGTGTCTGTGGATGTGCGTCTGATTACCATACCTCATTTGTAAGTATTTAAAACCCTTTTTAATTCTTTTTAAATTCTTGTCAGTGTGCTACTTAGCATTTGCGTAGAAGCTTAAGGATCAACAAGAGTACATGCTATATTTCACAATGTCATGGTGTCTTGCAGTTTTTTTTTGTATTTAAGATTATTAATCGTTGTAATACCAACAAACAAACTCATCGTACTAAAATTTTTTATGTAAAAAAAACAATTGTAAGACATATTGTTGCTTATTATGAAGTGTGACCCAAGGACTTGTGCTACTAAACAACCCTTCTTTCTCAGATGGAATGTCCCGAGAAAATGATACTATCCAATACGAGGTCTAATGCTTACAAAACTCATTCAATGCACGATGTAACAAAGATTTTGTCTGAGAAGACCCCTAGTGAAATTTTATGGCGAATAACCATAACATTTTAACCCTCTAACGACCTCCAAAATACCATTTTTTCGGACTATCTAAAAGGGGTCAAAACGACCGCTTCGCGGAGCTGTTAGTGGGTTAAAGTATTCTACGAAAATAGAGCTCGTGCAATTTTACTGGATGTTTCCTAACAACATATTTCTATACAATATATATTTTAACACTTTTTTTTCTTGATTTAAAAATGACTCAGTCAAAATTTCGTAAATTTAAAATGACAATAAAAAAAATGTTTGATCTCAGCGAGCAAAACGGGGGTTTGGGGTTTTACTATATGAATACACTCAAAAAAAAAATTTCTCTCGATCAAAGACATAATTTTCGTTATTTTGAACACGCGTCCCAATACAAAATTTTCTTTGTTTTGTGTAAATTTTCTCAAAAATGTGGAAAAAACATAAAAAAACATTCAAACAAATTCGTTGCCATGGGGATTTGTATGGGAATTTAATTTCTCAAAATTAAAGAAATCAAGTCTTCAAAACAAGGAAAGTTGGGAATGGAATGGCGCTTAAAGAATTTTTCATTATTTTAATGTATGAATTTTTTCAAAAAAAAGTATATGAAACCATGGTAACGCATGTAACAACAATATTTTATAAACCTTTTAACATGTTTTAAGGAAAATTTACTCAAAACAAAGAAAGTAGTGTTCAAAATAGGTAAACAATTTCTTTGACCCCTCCATATATTTTTTTTCTCTCAGTGTAGTGGTCTCTCGTTTTGTATGAAGATTTTTCCGCCCCCAGACAACAACCTTCAATTTGTGTAGCAGTGTATTTAATTCCTCTAATTTTTCTACTCACAAAAAGAGGGCCAGATGAACGGATTACAATCCCTGAACGTAGTCAGAGTCCTTTGATTCATCTGAATATATGAAGACTGAAGATTTCTCCATAAACAGCTCAATAGTTTTTTCTTTTTTTCCTTTGCTTTCTTGGCTCAAAAAAAGGAAAGAAACCCAATGCAACTTCACAACTTGTTAGCCATATGTCGACTGTCACTAAGATGACAGCAAGCAGCAACAACAGAAGATCTGTTCGAAAAAAAGCAAAAAACAACAGAAGATCTGCGCAAAAAAAAGGCAAACAAAAAACACCAACAACAAAGCCAAAGTCAAACAATGTAACATTTCGAGATGCGCCTGCCATCAACAGCTTTTTCATTCATTGGGGGCTAGTCATATCAATTTTAATCGCCACAGGCGCACCAAAATATACTAAAATAAACTCGACGTTAATAAGAAAATCAACAACAGCAAAAACAACAACAAAGCAACACTGACATCACTAATAACTCATTAAAGCGGCGTAACGAATTAGCCAGTGAAGCCTCAGAGATTCCACAGCCAGCCACCGTAGCAAAATGGCATTTACTCCCCACACTCCTCGATTAGCCGATACTTAAACGTGGTAATACTTCCCTTTTGAGGCCGTTTTTAACTATTCTTTAGCTCTGAAAGCATAAAAAAATTAGTAAAAAAATAATAAATAAATGACAATGGCGAAGAGTGATCGCTTGCGGCTGCAGCAGCTGTACGTACTTAGTTGCAGACAAACGGTTGGTTAAGTGGAGTTAAGTTGGCATTTGAAGTCAAAGTTAAAGCAGCCAGTTAAGCTCAACGTCTCCACATTCAGTCAGTCACTCGCTCACTCATTCAATCAGCTGCTCGACTGACCGATTTCAATATGTTGTTTGTTATTGCTGTTGTTGTTGCTGTAGATTAGTATGCGCTTCATGGCGACGCTTTGGGTGGCCTTTCTGTGTGAATCTGGGCTAACCGTCAGTCAGCCAATTCGACTCGACTCATTGCTTTTTTTTCTTACCGAATGACTTGCGTTATCGTTTTGTCTTTGGCGTGAATTTGTTAACTTTGGCTTAAGCACATTTGGACATTCTTTTGTGCAACAACAATCAAACAAGCTTTGTTTAATTCTTCTGATAAAAGCAATTGAAATTATTATGAAATTAATTGTTCATACAACAGCTATAAGAAGAAAAAAAGCCAAAGCCCATACGTGTTTGGAAGAAATTGCTTTAGCAAAGGAAAAAAATAGAAAAGGTTTCGTTTGACAGCGAGATAAATGACAGTTTTGTGGAATGATCGCGATCGTGCTTTTTTGTACAGTTCAAGTGATCAATTTTGTTAATGCTTTTGTTAATTTTATTGTTATTGATAATGTCATATCGCACATACATACATAATTCGTTTGAAAGCTAATCCTAACGCTTGACAAAAGTGTCGCAGCTACAATAAAAGTCAATGAACGCTTAAGCGAAATGTGTTAGCTTTTTTGTTGAGCCAGAAGCTGCAGCAGGGGAACCAGTTGGCTGCTTGGTTGGAGTGGCGAGTCCCACTGACTCCAATTAGCGCCGATGCGCCATTTTGTTACCACAATTCGTAACTAAACCAGTAAAAAGTAGATGTAGAAAAGGGGAGTGCCACATAATGCCCAAAAAACAGAATCCGCCACCGCACAAAATCCCCAAAAAAAAAAATCCCCAAAATCAAAATCCCCAAAATCAAAATCCTTAAAATCAAAATCCCCAAACACGAAATCCCCACATTTTTCGGGGATAGCGTCACAAAATCCCCAAAAGATTACTAAATAAACAACGTTGAAGATCATATTTAAAAAACCACATGCCGAGTCTTATCTGAGCTCTGATACGTAATAACATATATGTATACATACATATAAAATACATATATATCCCTGCAAAAATTCGGAGTACTCAATTCGCTAATCCATGGAGTGCTCGCTATGGACCAACCGAGTACTTATTATACCGAATACATTTTTGACCGAATTAAAAAATGTCGAAATGAGGAAAATTACCGAAAAAGGCCGAAATTTGTATACTTACATTTTTATCGCCGCCGCTGAAGGGTGTACCTACTACGCAGAAGGACATCACCGTGGCGGTAGCCACGGTTAGGGCACACGTCCGGACGGATGGCGTAGCCCTGGGTTATTTTTTATAAGCGCGGCCGAAGGCCGCCAACGCAGAAAAGTGTTCTGCGCAAAAGCACTGTGGACCGGGCCATAGATATTACTCAGGGAAGAGAATTCTGCCGGCTGAGTGTTATTTTTTTTATTTTTTATTATTGATGTGTAAAATTCGAGCTTCCATAAGTTGGGCTATTTTTTAATACTATATTAGAAATTTTTCCAAATTTTTACATGATTAAAATTCGGTATTTTTTGCTTCGACATTTTATGATTCGACATTTTCGGTTTCGACATTTTTTTTCGGTCTTTTTTTATTTATGTTATGTATGTATGTAAATGGGATACCCTCGAAATGTCGAAAAAAACAATGTAGAAATTTTCAAATTTTTGAAAATGTCGAAAAAAATGTCGATTCCCATTGCTTATTTGATAAACAACGAAGTTTGTATTTATTTATGTTATGTATGTATGTATGCAAATATGTAATCATAAGTTATTGAGATGAATTTATTAATAAACATTTGTGAAATCATCACGTATACAATTTCTTATGAGTGTCAGTTTGAGGAATAATGTCCAATGTAGAATTCTCATATTCTGTGTTTGGGGATTTTGATTTTGGGGATTTTGATTTTGGGGATTTTGGTTTGGGGATTTTGATTTGGGGATTTTGATTTTGGGGATAACGTGGTAAACCCGTAGAAAAGAATGAACCGTTCGGAAACCAAGACAGGTCCCGCTCATTATATCCATCCTGTTAAATGTAAGTATTTGAGCAGCTCGTCAGGCCTGACGTCCTTGAGTTCCGAGAGGCTGTCGAAGAAAAGTTTGCCGAGGAACTTCGTTCTGCCTTGGCAGTACGAATGACACTCGCATATTAGGTGCTGCAGGAATACTGAAACTGCGGCACAAGGTGTTGTGGTCCAATCCCAATCCGGCCGCGTGTGTACCAATGGTCCAATGTCCCGTAAATACCGCAGTAAGGCGGGAAATGTCCCTTATGTCCCTCTTTAGGATGGCTGAGGATCGCCTCTCATTATATGAAGGCCACATATTTCTACAGACTCTGCAAGGCTGCAACTGCTTCCATCTAGTTTTCGCCTCCCCGAACCAGTGTCGAGAGATTCGGCCCTTGATGAATCCCGGGGGCGCAAGAACCTCTCGCGACTCTGCGATATGAAGAGCCGAGCCCCGCCTAGTCAGCTCATAAGCCATTTCGTTGTCCTGGATATCGCGGTGCCCCCAGATCAGGAGAGCGCTATGTCGACTTGCCAACCCCATAACTAACACCCTGCACTCCCGATTAGGCTTGATGACACCCTTGTAGACTATCGGAAATAGTTCCTATCCTGTTTCCGGCATCGGCAATTTCCGTTGCAGATGCTTGCAGGCCTCCTGTGTGACGAAAATTGACAGATGCTCGCCCTGTCCGGGAGCCTAATTGATATGGAAATGTCCGTCTGAGTTGCGAAGATACGCGCTTCCACTCCGCATGTCATCTTTTACCCGTCCATGAAAAGTGAAACACCAAATCTATGAGCAAGTTTGCCATCTCCCCAGTCATTCCTAGATGGAAAGATAATTTCATAGTTTGTATCGAAGACTATTATGGGACAGATGTAAACTGTCTTTGTGTTGATATAGGAGTCAGTAACTTGAAGCAGAATACGTACAATCTCGTATGTGGGTTCCTTCCAGAGTCCCAACAACCACAGCATAAGGGCACCCTGAGACGCCGCTTCCTTGACAAAAAAGATCGATGGGCAGGATATTGCAATTTGCAAATCACGTTCAGAGCCTCCGTGGGGCATGATCTACTCGCTCCTGTGATTGCAACACAAGCAGCTCGTTGAACTTTCCTTAGCATATCAGCCATATAGTTCACCTCGGTTGCTTCGCACCACACTAGTGATCCTTAGGTTAAGATTGATCGAATAACTTTGTACATCCATGCCGTGAGTTCCGGCCTCAGACCCCGCTTTTTTCGCAAATGCCAAAGAAATACCGAAGTGCCATATGAAGGCTTCGTTAAAGTATTTCTTGCCTTTGAGCAGTGAATACATCTGGACTTAACCCTAGAGACGATTTAGAAGACTCAAAGACTCAAGCCTCAACCGCAACAACGCTTTCGTTAGCTTCAAGCGCTGAAAAAGTAAATAAATCCCTCCCCCATTCCTCTCTAAAACAAAAGGACTCATAGAATAATCTCAAAATATGTGTACGATTTACAAATGCATAAAACTTTCACAAACATAATAACCATAAACTTAAGTTGTTATCTTATTTACTATGCAAACTTAACTTAATGTGATTTCGTATTTATTGCAAATCCAACCTTTCTTTGGTTATTTGGTTACGTTTCTTTTTTTTCTGAATTTCGATTGTATGCATTGCGGTCAAATACGTGCGAGTTGGTGGTTCTAAGAAGAAATTACGCAAATACACAGAAAAAAACCGCACAAGCCAGCAATGAATGAATGGCCAACGCAAGTGAGTGGACAACACATGACTCGGAAGAATTTCTTTAACCAAGCAAAAAACAATAACAAAAAAACAAAATAATAATAATAAACCCATAACAGTCAGCATTTTAGTTAAGTTATGCAGGACCAATACATAAAAAGGATAAAATGGCGGGTGCGAGTGCGAGTCGATGCAGAGCCTTATGAGCCAAAAGCAAATTAAGTTTGATGGGCATGAATATGTAAATCCTTATGAGATAAGCCGCTACAGCAGCACAGTGACAAGCCCCAGAGAAGAGTAATAAAGTTAGAGGCGGAAGAAAAAACTTAGAATTTGGAGTTTGGGGTTTCTAAATTCTAAGTTTTTTTCTTGCTCCTCTACGTTTGCACAAACCGCAAGCAAATAAATAAGAAATAAAGCAAAATCCAAGCAATATTTTCTTTTTCTTGTTTTGAATGTAAAAAAGGTAATTTTCCAAGTTTTACAAATCACGTGCCTTCACTTGCCAGCCGCTGCTGGTAGAGAACACATTGGTTTGTTGAAAATCTTATTGGTTGTTGTGGCACTAATGCTCAACTCCCACACCACCGCCAGTTTGGCCGATATGCCCAAACAACAATCCAACTCAAGATTATTAAACTGGACGGTTGGAATATGCATTTGTATGTATAGATATGCGTGTGTCTTGCTTGAGTCCTTGGAGCTAAAGGACACATACATATGTACATATGTATCATGTGCATAAACCTTTTGCCGAAATCCTTTTTTATGTGCTCAATTGTGATTTGCAATATTAGGTAACTGAATAATAAAGGCCAATGAAAAGAACCGTAGCAACAACAACAATGCAATGCAAGTTTTCGATTTATTTGTGCCCTGTTTTTTTGCTTTATTTTGGAATGATAATACTTTACTTCCTTTTGCAAATATGAATTGCGAGTTTTCTACGAGCTCGTGTGGTCAACATTAAGCTGAGCAGTAGTGGTTCATGTGGGGGATGCAAAATGTGGTTGTTGCATGCCACTTAAGAGGAAGCATAAAACGCTTAGTTTACGTCCGAAAATTCTTCAAAACTTTTCTTTTTGTCTGTTTGTTGTTGTTCCTTAGATGCGGCAACTGCTGTCACATTGGCCATTTTATGATTGCTTCGCATAATTTGCAAAAGTATCCCTAAAATGTCATATGCACATACGAAAAGTTTTTCTGCTACGACACTTGTTAGTAGTTTTTTCTACTGTTTTTTGTGTAAAGTTTTGTTGTTTACAAGAACTCGCATGGTATAGGTATGTATGTAGTCAGTTGGCCAGTGGGTTGTCCATTGCCAGAGCTTTGCAAAATTACACTTTTTTTCTAAATTTCATAATGCTTATAACATTTTTGTATGTACGTACATACATAAGTAGTAGATGAGATATATTGCTTTGCAAAAAATGACTATGAAATAAACATAAAAGTTCTTGTTAGAAAAAAAAAGTTATTACTTTATGACAAATTTACCTGATTTGATTAAGTTTTGTTCGCATGTGGTCATGTGAATGGCATAAATATCTGTATGTATAAAATAACACATGACGCGAACGTTATTAAGTTTTTTTTAGTTTCCAAATAAATTTTGTATGTTATTGTGCTTTTTTACGCATTGCCATTTGGAATATTAAAATTGCCATCAAGGTAAATGGAAATGTAAATGGGTAAGCAGTTGAAATATTTCAGATCTTTGGAGTGTGTTCAAAAGATTTAATTGTAATTATTAGTAACATTAGCAAATGCATGTGCTTATTATAGCACTATAAGGGAATATCTAAAAAATGGGCGAATATCAAATCACGAATGCCAAAGCCAGCATGTAAATTTTATGTGAAAAATAAAAAAAATGTTTTCTACTTTTGTTCTCAAGTTAACTCTGAAAATAAGCAATTTTCTTCTCCTTAAAGAAAGCGAGAAATCAAGCTATGTTATTCTGTTTTGAAGACCTCATAAAAGCCCATGCGTGGAACTGTTAACGCATGCTCACTAACCCAGGCTGTACAAACAAAATACACCTGAATGTTGTTGGTGGGCTAAAGCGCCAACAGAACTTAAGTAGTAAACACATTTCAAGCGTAAAACAAACAGATTTTCGTAAAATTAAATGACCAAATATATTTAGGCTAGCCGGGCTTTTCGGCTTGTATGAAATGCCCGCCACTGACACATATGTACTTATATTTGGATATGTATGTAAATAGACATGAAAAAAATGCATGCACTTGTGTACAGCTACAAAAACTATATGATTAAAATAACCACTAATATTTACAGTTTCACCACCATCACCGGGGCTGGGCGCGTCAGGTTGCATGTGCAAAGGTAACTGTCAAACAGCGACAATTACGGGCACATCGTCCACATGTGTGTATGTATAAGCATACGGCTGCCATAATACATACTGGCACCCCGCCCAATCGCATGTTAAGTAAACACTTATATATATCGGGGCACATGCATCTCCGGCTAAAGTGGGCTGAGTTGATACCAGTAAATATGTATGTATTAAGTACATGTTCCAGCGCGACAATTACGAATTCATTGTGTTGTATTTTAACGCTGCTGATTGCATCTTTTGTCGCATTTTCATGTAGATATTTATTTGGTTGGGTCATGTAGTAATTCGTGTTCTATGTTTTTTTTATTTTTAAGGGCCTAAATGCGTTGATAGCCAGTGGCGGGGTCGCATGAAATGTTGTACTCTAAGGGCTAAGTTTTAGTTGTGGAGAACACGCAAGCGGCGCTTGGCATGGAAGTCAAAAGAGTGAAAAATACATGTGTTTGTATTTAGTATATATGAAAATGCATTTGTGCATAATATTTCCAACAGCGGCTTCAGCAATCGCGTGTCACATGTCATGCGCTAGAGGTCGCCTCTGTGCTGATTAAAATTAAAAAAAGAAACATACCTACAACTTATGTACCCCAAATGCATTAATGTATGTATTACTACGTGAATACAAGTTTCTGGCAAGTTGTTGCAAGCATATAAATTTAGTCGCCATTATTTATGAGAAATTTACACGTGCAACAATGTTTCAACAAAATAAAAATGGCTGCCACAGCCCCAAAGTTTCGTGCAATTCTTGCAACTCAAATGTACTACCAAAGTAAGTGCGTATTGTAGGCCCGGTAGGCTTAGGCTTTTTTCTCAGCCATTAACTTGCAATTGACTTCACATTATTTCATATATCGCCTATTCACATTAAGAATGTCATAACTCAGAAACATGATGTTGGAATTTTGTATGTGAAAAGGAGCAGACGTTTTCGTTATTATTGTATAATGCTCTTTTCCTAGTTCCTTCTCGTACATCACTTTACACAAACAGTACCTGACAGGCTCTATAATAATGCTCTGCATGCGTAGTTAATCGCACATTCATTGCCGCACAGTATTTTAACCGGGCACATGTCCCTCTGTCGGCAAACGTGCGCATCTCTTAAAATTTAACTGTCACACCCTAGAGGAGATCACAAAAATTTACAACTTGAACGTCACATGAGTTACACGGCTCACCGAAGAAGACATCAATTTACGCATGCACCTACACGCGTACACACACACATTCACACATACATTTACATATGCAATTTTACAGCAAAAGCGCTTAGATGTCAGAGCGAAATAGAATAGTGAACTGTCAAACGGCGAACTAAACTGTCAATTTGCAAATGTCACTGCAAACGCGAAAATCTTCACGCCGACATCTGTGCGTCACTTTGTGTTGGAACTCGAAGCTTTGGACAGTTAATGGACAGTTTTTAGCGGAACTTTGAATTCCAATTCAGCGAAATTCTGCACTTCGCGGTCATTAAATGTCACACACGAACGACGCATACGAGTCCAGAGAGTAGCAAAAGATTAGCGGTAAATTCCACCGGCCGGAACACTTCAAAGTGGGCAATAAAAGGCGTTTGTAACAAAAAAAAAAAAACAAAACAAAAAAGAACAAAGGTCAGTGCATAATCATTGTATGCAACTAACGGTAAATTGGCTCTGGAAATGCTTGGCTGCCTTTCATTGCATGTAAAATGCGAGTGCGAGTATAAGGTTGCGAACAGAGTGGGCGCTGAAAGCCGAGCCGAGATTGTCAGTGCGATAAAACTGGTTACATACAAGTCAATACAAATAAGCTTGTGCATAACACAGTGAACGCCGACAAGAGCAGAGAGTAATGCCGATGAGTGCGAGAAAAACAGTTTCAAAGCGTTTTGCGCGCTTGTTTGCATTGTTGATGTTTACTTTTTAGCGTGAAATCGTGTTTTTTAATGGTTTTTTTTAAAGAAATTTAGCTGGATATTTTCTTAAATCATTATATAAATGATGAAATTCACCAAATTGATATATTTTTAGTGTAATTGGATGTTTTCCAAATTCTTTTGTGATAATAATTGCATTAACCACACTAGGAGAAGCAAAATACTTTTCATCAGATGAATTCATTACCGTGTACAGCAATTTTATAAACACAAATGAAAAATAAGCACATCTCACACTGAAAAACTTCAGTGTATGAATACACACGCTTTCGCCTAAAAGTATGCAATGTTTACATACATACATACATACATACATACATACATACATACATACATTAGGTGGAACTAATAAAAGCGTGTTAATAAGACTAAATCACATAAAGGCAAAACACATGGAATAAACAGAATTTCAGCGCTGATTCTCGCATTCACTGTGTTATAGACAAATTTTCTTCTCGCATGAAAATAAGCGTCAATAAGCTCAGCTCGGCTCCGCTCGGCATCAGCGCCCACTCTGTTCGCACCCTAAGAATGATGGCTGGCTGGCTTGCCAATTGGCTGGTAGGCTGGTGGGCTGTTGTGGGACACGCACTGAACTTAGGAGATGGACGTTTAGTGGCAGGTAAACGTGATTGATGTGGCACAATGGAATTAGAACCATATACATACATATATATACACTTGAGTGGGCGTAGAGTTAATAGATGTGCAGGATGGGCTAATGCATTGATGGCCGTAATAAATTTGATTTAAATTTTCTCTAGTTTTCATATTAGGGCGGCTCGTAGAGAGGTATTATCATGCCAAAACACGCCTTAAAGACAGAACTATGAAGACTTGAAAGATTCAGAATTTACCCTTTACACTGTAACCTCTAAATTAACTCTTTTTTCCGCTAATCAAAAGTAAGTGCCAGGATTGCATTACTAAACAAACAGTTGTTTTTTTAATGCAGACTTTGAATTGCGATGTTTTTAATATTTCTTGTATAAGGATAATTTCGTTTTTCGGCTAGGCATTGAACACATGTGTCGCAATCATTATAGGTAAAAATTTTCTCATATGTATGTAAATGTTAAATAAAAGTGTTTTCATTTAGCAATTTTGATTTTGTTCACGGAAAATGGCTTTCAAGCTCGGCAATTGATATTCGCAGCTGCAGCGAATAGTTTCAAAATGCGTCGATATTTGCAATAACGTACATACATACATACACACATGTACATACGTTTTGTATATAAGCCCAACGAAAAAACTAATGCGGTAATTTAAAAGCAAAAGGTATCCATTACTTGCAATAGGCAAGTGAACGGGACAATAGAAAAATAGAAAATGGAAATGCAAAAAAATCAAATAAATGTTAACTCTGTGTATCTATCGTTTTCTTTGAAATATTGGAGAAGCGTCATGGTATATTTTTGCATTTTTTTCACAATTTTCCTATTCGACTGTACGGTTTTTAAATTTTTTCTGTAACACTGATTTGTATGTTTTTTGTGCTTTGCGACATTTTCTTTAAAGCTTGCAATATTGCTGCGCCTACGGCAACATCAGGCAGCAAATGTAATTTAGAACTATGTATATATTTTTTTTGCACCCAAAGGATTAATACATAGACATATATATGTGCCTACAATCAAGTTAGGCTTGAAGAATTTTCAAACAATGCATACACGTTTTCTGCGTTTTTGTTTTAAAAAAAATTCTCATTGACAGCATGTAAATTGCATTTCGGGCAAATAAAACTATGCAACCAGCTTTTAAATGCTTTGAAGAGGGACGAAAAAAGCATGAATTCTTTTATTTTCTATTTTTGTTTCATTTCTATTTTGATTATGCGTGTTGTTTAACTAGATTTTAGAACTATCAAAGGCCAATAAAGTCAATGGAAGTAATCGACATCAGCCAATGTTAGCCGGAGACTCAACTCAAGCATAGATGGGCATACTGAAGTAAAATTGTAATTCAGTAAAGCAAACAGTAAGCAGTAAAAGAATATTGCTTACTTAAAATTTTTTACAGTAATAAGTAACGCGTTACTTATTACTTAAAATTTTTTAAGTATTAAGTATCGCTTTACTTATTACTTAAAATTTTCTACAGTATTAAGTACCACGGTACTTATTACTGTAAAAATTTTACAGTAATAAGTAGTCTTTACTTACTACTGTAAAAAGTTTACAGTATTTCAGTATTATTTACTGTTTACTGTAAGACTACTGAAGTAGCGAGGATACAGTAGTCTAAGAATTGGCATACACACACACGCACATTGATGAGCACAAGCGCATGCGTTAACGAGCATATGAGGTATGATGCCCAATAAACATAATAGAAAAAAATCTCGAACGTTGAAAAAACGTTTATACGCATTTCTAATTCCAGGGCATTTTGAAATTCACAATTAAACGTACCCATTCTCAATTTTTTCTCAAATATACCAAGGTAAGTACCCAGGTATGTATAAATTAAGGATATAAAAATAAAAACTATATTTTTACCACAATGCTCGGTAAAACGTCGGGAAGCAAAAATTTACTTAAAAATCAATTGAAAAAATAAAATTGCTTTTCATCCAAATGTTATTTGAAGCAGTGGCAACAAATATCTTAATTGTATTCTAGGTTAAGATTTTATAAAAAAAAATTAAGTCAATTTTTGCTTCCTCACGTTTTATCGAGCATTGTGGTAAAAATATAGTTTTTATTTTCATATCCTTAATTTGTACATACCTGGGTACTTACCTTGGTATATTTGAGAAAAAATTGAGAATAGGTACGTTTAATTGTGAATTTCAAAATGCTCTGGAATTAGAAATGTGTATAAACGTTTTTTCAAGGTTCGAGATTTTTTTCTATTATGTTTATTGGGCATCATACCTCATAGGCTCGTTAACGCATGCGCTTGTGCTCATCAATGTGCGTGTGTGTGTATGCCAATTCTTAGACTACTGTATCCTCGCTACTTCAGTAGTCTTACAGTAAACAGTAAATAATACTGAAATACTGTAAACTTTTTACAGTAGTAAGTAAAGACTACTTATTACTGTAAAATTTTTACAGTAATAAGTAACGTGGTACTTAATACTGTAGAAAATTTTGAGTAATAAGTAAAGCGATACTTAATACTGTAAAAAATTTTAAGTAATAAGTAAAGCGGTACTTAATACTGTAAAAAATTTTAAGTAAGCAATATTCTTTTACTGCTTACTGTTTGCTTTACTGAATTACAATTTTACTTCAGTATGCCCATCTATGACGTATATTAATATTGAAGTAGATGCTGCGCTGCTGTGTGATCTTTGTCGTCTTTTTAACACGCTTTTATTAGTTTCACCTGTATGTATGTATGTATGTAAACATTGCATACTTTTAGGCGAAAGCGTGTGTATTCATACACTGAAGTTTTTCAGTGTGAGATGTGCTTATTTTACTGTTGTTGCTGCTTCTTTTCATGTGGTTTAGCACAGCGAGTGTGTTTAGAATTTCCTTAGTCACACTGCGCATTTTATGTGCATAAACATGTATGACGTTTGACTGCTGCTGTTTGTATTTCAAACTATTTGGGTGGTTTTGATGGCGGTGTGTAGCCCACACCGCAGCTTGATATTATTTAAGGAAATAAAAGACATCGTTAATTTCTCCATTCGCTTTTCCATTGATGTGGTCGCTTTGACGAATATCAACAAACGCCAAAAATGTCGAGGGAAAATGTGATTTTATTGGCTGGCAGCAAGTTTTTATTGTGCAAAGAGTAAAGCTGCCGAAAAAGCGTATTATTAGCTGTTGATAGATAAAAAAAATAATAATTTTTTGTGTTGTAAATGAAAATGTTCATATAGACGGCTAAGAATAAGATCGCCCTATTTCAAAAATTGTTTCAAAAACACCCTATTCCAAAAATTGTTTGAATAACGTCCTATTTCAGATTTTGCTTCAGAAACGCCCTATTTCAGAAAAAATTCCATATATATTTCTCTGAAATAGGGCGTTTTTGAATAATTGTCTGAAATAGGACGTTATTGAGACAAATTCTGAAATAGGGCGTTTTTGAAGCCAAATCTGAAATAGGACGTTATTCAA
Organism: Urophora cardui; assembly: GCA_960531455.1. Lineage (NCBI taxonomy): Eukaryota > Metazoa > Arthropoda > Insecta > Diptera > Tephritidae > Urophora > Urophora cardui. The sequence continues at coordinate 7,044,957 of OY482674.1, forward strand.
ACAATTTTTGGAATGGGGTGTTTTTGAAACAATTTTTGAAATAGGGCGATCTTATTCTCAGCCGTCGATATACTGTATGTACATTAAGCCGTATCACGAAAAAAAGTTTTGCGTGTGTCAGTTTTATTTGAACACTTATGTCGAAAAAATATTTTTGGTGTAAAAATTTTTTTTTAGGCCCGCGTTAAAAACAGCTAAATCGCGTTTTTTGTAATAACTTCCTTATTTGATGTCGAATGTCTATCATCTTAATGTCGCTGAAAAGGTCTCACCGAGCACTATATTTGGTCCATATAAAGTTTCGACCTCAAAGGTTGTTCTGAGTTTTACCTTTAAAAATTTTGGAGTTACTATCCCTAGATTTTTTTATTTTTATCCCTAATACAAAGCTCTTAAAAAACCATGAGGACACCGCTAAAAAAGGTGTAGCCTTTATTCACAAACAAAAAAGTTATACCGTTTTAAAATAAGGGAACCTGTGTTTTTTGAAAAATTATCCCAAGTTCTTATTTATATGAGGCAGTAACGCCATATAGTATGAGGATTTGATTAAAAAGTATTCTAAGTCCTCGCTTGACTTGAGTATGCTGTACCGCGATGGAACAGCTACCAATACTGGACACATAATATGCAAAAAATTATTGATGATTGGACTATTCGTGCTGATCAACTTTATTTATATTGAATGGTAATGGCTGTAATGAAGATTTGGCAAGTATTCAAGTGGGACCTTTAAGCACAACGGCTTCACTATTGCTGCATCCGTGCGTATCGTAAAATCATCCAAATTATTTAGAAAAACTGCTAGAGTTCGTTGTAAAATTATACGCGCCTAAAGAGACAACGGAAGGCTAAATGTATTATCAATACTTGCGCTGGGTGCGTCGTCTGCCCCTAGAAATGCAGCCAACAATTGAAAACAACGCACTTTACTTTAGTTACTCATACGCCCCCCTCCATCGGATCGGTTTGTATGTGAAAACTGAAAATTCTTTTTTAAATATCTCGAAAATGGGAGCTAATCCGGATTTTCTAAAAACGCCATCGTAATCTGGAGCCAAAAATTAAGCTGACGTGTTTCGCCGTTTCTCTGTGGTATTTTTGCCTCCCTACTGTGTAGTCTATATCTATCTATATATATATAAAAATCAAGCCCATTTCTTTGTCGCCGGCTTTCGCCCAAACGCGTGGAGGGATTTCGACCAAATTTACATACCAGCTTAGTACCTTGCCCTAGATGGTTTATATGCATAGTTTTTTCAAATCCGGAAGTCGGTTCCCGAGATATAGGTCAAAAGGTCAAAACGTGGATCCGACTTTCCCCTGAATATTTTTGGACGATATTGATATCAAATGAAAGGTATTGAACAGGGATTTTACATAGAATAGTACTCATTGTGATTCGTAGGTCGGGCCTCGAGATATGGATCAAAACGTGGACCCGGATGACCCTCGAATATTTCTGAGCGATATTGGTATCAAATGAGCAGAGAATTTACATAGAATAGTACCCACTGTGATTCCTAGGTCGGGTCTCCAGATATGGGTCAAAACGTGGACACGGTATCAAATGAAGGGTGCTGAGCAGGGATTTTAGATAGAAATGAACTCATTACGATTCCTAGGTCAGGTCCCAAGGTGTGGGTCAGAACCCGGACCCGGATAACACCGGGATATTTCTCAGGGATATCGGTACCAAATTAACGTGGACCCGGGTTGCCCCAAAAAATTTCTCAATGATATTGGTCTCAACTGAAAGTCAGGGCTTTTACATAGAGATGAACTCATTATGATTCCTAGGTCAGGTCCCCAGATGAGGGTTAATATGTGGACCCGGATAACACCGGGATATATCTTAGGGATATTGGTACCAAATGAAAGGTGTTGAGCGAACTCTCATGTAGAGCCGTACCCATTACGATTTCTTGGTCAAGTCTCCAGATACCGTAGCCATTAGGGTTCCTAGGTCAAGTTCCCAGATGTGTGTCAATAAGTGAAGACAGGGAGACAGAGAAGGAATAAGAGGGGGAATAAAAAGGAGAAAGACAGAAAAGGAGAGGTAAGAGAGAGTGATAGAGAAAGGGAAGCAGAAATGTGGCGGGAAGGGAAAAAGGAAACGGAAATGAAAGGAAAGAGAAAGAGAAAGAGAAAGAGAAAGAGAAAGAGAAAGAGAAAGAGAAAGAGAAAGAGAAAGAGAAAGAGAAAGAGAAAGAGAAAGAGAAAGAGAAAGAGAAAGAGAAAGAGAAAGAGAAAGAGAAAGAGAAAGAGAAAGAGAAAGAGAAAGAGAAAGAGAAATAGAAAGAGAAAGAGAAAGAGAAATAGAAAGAGAAAGAGAAAGAGAAGGAGAAAGAGAAAGAGAAAGAGAAAAGTAGAGGGAAAGGGAGTTGGAAACTAATACGAAGAAAAATGGGATAAGAACATGAAGAGGGAAAACTTTTGAAAATATCAATTTTTTCCATCACTTTTTTTAAACTTATCCGAATTGTGCTGAGCTCTGCAGCCCGAGGTAATTTCGGTTTCTAGATACTTCCAACATATTTTAAAGTGTGCCGTTTTTCGCTTCAAGTACCTATAATAGGAAGTGGGCCAAAGCAAAGCTTGGCCGGGTACAGCTAGTTTTTTATAAAAAAAAACAAGTGTTTCATTTTACAACGTTATTACTTTTTTGTTTGTGAAGTTGTAGCCTACTTTTTTAGCGGTGTCCTCATGGTTTTTTGAGAGCTTTGTATTAGTGATAAAAAGAAAAAAATCTAGGGATAGTAACTCCAAAATTTTTAAAGGTAAAACTCAGAACAACCTTTGAGGTCGAAACTTTATATGGGCCAAATATAGTGCTCGGCGAGACCTTTTCAGCGACATTAAGATGATAGAGACCCGACATCAAATAAGGAAGTTATTACAAAAAACGCGACATAGCTGTTTTTAACGCGGGCCTAAAAAAAAATTGTTTACAGCAAAAATATTTTTTCGACATAAGTTTATTATATTACACTTTTTTTTAATAAAGTAAAGATATCAATGAATTCTGAAATGCTAAAATGTTGCAAGGAATACATAAGTTAAAAATTAGTTAAATTAAAAATGTTTCTACGGACCACACAGGTTGCTATTGTCTTGTAAATTCATACGTATGTACATTAGAGACACGGATAAACATCTCTCTGAACATAATGCAAAATAGATTTTTTTATTAAATTTTCATAATTTAATATGCACATGATAAACACACAATCAATGCAATAAAAAAAGGTAATAAAATGTTATAAAGCAGTGCCAGCGATTAGAAAATGAAAACCATTCCCTTACCAAAAATCTGTGCTACCACATACTTACGCTTACTTATACATACATAGATACCTACATACTAAACAATTATTTACCGTCTTTGAAACAATAATAAAAAACCAAAAAATAACAAAGTCACAACACAGAAAATACTCATAATTTCCAATAAAGGTCAACAATAGCGTCCATTGTTCGCGCATCCATCAACAACAAAACGCGCGGGTGAGCCAATATTGTTTGTTAAAACACACACATTCCATTCCAATAAAAAGATAATTCAATAAAGCGCATCCAAATAAAATGAAATACTCATTTTTCTTAGTAAAACCGCCCAGCAGAAAACAGGTTGACAATTGTCCAACCAACAAAAAAAAAGAAAAACAAAAAAAAACATTACAATCACACCTTTCCCTCTACCTCATTCCCTTAAGAGCAAAATATTTAGACAATTGCTGTGGCATTGTTCGGCGATCAACGCGCAAGGTGCTAAACATTGAACTCATCCTCCTCAATCCCTCGCAAAAGTGTCATGTGATTAATGCGATTTGTAAGGAAATCCTTCTAATTTAACACAGCAACAAGCAGCGAGCAACGAGCGCAGCTACAAAAAGGTACAATTTGACAAGGAAAAACTATTCAATTCTTGGAGACAGTTTGGCTGTAATTTTCTGCTGTCAACTTATTGAAAATCAATGAAGATCACCACACAAATTAAAACAAAAAAAAGAAAGAAAATTAAAAGAAATTATTGAGTCGTTTTGTTACCTTTTCCCATATTAAAATCTTCAGAATACTCGGCTTGCTAAACAATAGACACGCTGGAACCGAGAACGTAAAGCGTAGAATGCGCGCTGCACTCTGGCTTGCTGCAAGATCGCTTATCGTGCGTTACGATCAACAGCGATTTTCGGCAGGATTTTGAGAGGCACAATACACCGGCACAGGCTTGCATAGGGTGTGAAAATATCTTTGTTCAATTTCTGTTTTATTTTTTTTTATTATTATTATTTTTTTTTGTTATCAATAAAAGCCATAATATTTTGATTGCTCAGCAGGATTGTTGCTCGATTGGATTCGATTCGATTCCATCGGTTCGCCTTCGTTCGTTACGCTTAATCGCTGGGCAAAAGCGTAGTGTACACACACTAAATAAAGTGTTGACGTTGTTGTTTTAACTTCGATATATTGTTTTTGAATCAGGAATCCAAAATTGATTTCCCATGCCTGTCGTTTTTGATTCATACTTGAGTTAGTGTTTGCGTTTACTTGTTGATTTTTGATTGTTGATCATGATGTGGTGTGCGTAATTTAAGTCAAAGTAACCTTTGTTTTTTTTTTTTTATAGCAGATATGCGTATGTGTTTTTATGAACCTAATTGCTATCTGCAGATGTTAACGCTTTTATAGTCTGTTTTTAGTTAGGATTTTGTGATTGAATCTTACCTCAATCAAATGTGAGTCTCGAAATTGGAGAGAACCTCGCTTGTCGGCCAAGTTAGAATACGGATTTGGAGCGTAAAAATCAGAAAAACACAATTTTCATTTAATCTATTGTCATCATATCTCTCATAAATGACGTAGTGAAATTTTTGAAAAGCCCTTGAAATCATCCACTTTCAGGCGTTTATCTCCAACCCTGACAGCCAATTACAGCACTTGCAGAACAACTTCACCTACTCATGCCACCACATCTTCATATCCGACCAAGAAATTTCCATTCGCCTGCTTTCCCTGCATGCAATCCAATCAATTAAAATCTTAAACGACGATCTCCTCATACAATCCAGTCGCCTTGTCTTGTCTTGGTTGTTCTAATCGTGATCGCATCTCATATTCTAAAGAAATCAGCGCCAACACACCTGCGCAGCTCTTAATCGCTTTTTGACATGTAAAGAGCGCAAGTTACATACAAACATGGAGCGGACAAATTGTGGAGGCGTGTCAAAGCAACAGCTCAAATCGTCACACACCGTCAATCGTGTACAGCGACACCACAACGCTCACCACGCCAGACCAACCTCACCGACATTGAACGTTGGCATCGAGATCGCGCCATGATCATCAACATTATCAGCGTAAATGATCTGCTGTAGATCGAATATTGACGAGATTAACAGCAAAGGTGCATACATATGTATGTATTTATATCTGTTATGTATAGAGGTGTGTATGTGCCACAAATTAAAGCAATAAAAAAGGCAACAAACAAACAAACAACAAAAGAGTCAAAGCGCTTGCCGACAAAGTCATTTCAACGCTTTTGTCGAGCGTTTTCCTTTTTCGTTTATTTTGTTTATCGAGAGGGCGAATTGGTGGGCAGGCGATTGCAAATAATTCGCGCACATAAATGCTTATCTATGTATGTACATTTTTACACAGAGGTGGTGTGTGCGGGGGATTGAGGCAAGTCTCCCATTTACCACATACATAACTGAAAAAACGCGTTTCATTCACATGCCCTATACAGTGAATTTTTGCGACGCCGCTGTGCGATCATCAGCGAAGGCGTTTACAAATTTCGAAAATAACAAATGCATTCCAAATGCAACAACAGCAACACCAACAAATATATGCTACAACACAACAGCAAATTGCAATGGAAAGAATGTGTTGGTGTGTTGACGGTGTGGCCGATGGATGTGCTGCTGATCGCATTTGCTGATCTCGATTCGATTAATTTTCGCATTAAGATTCGCCCTCAACTTTTCTGTTTAGTTGCCCTTTGATTTTTCATTTTTATATTTGCAACAAGCGCTGCTTTTCACAAATGATCAAAACAACTCCGCCAACGCCAACGCCAACGTCACAAAACAAAACCAAAAAAGAACGCGTCGAATTGCGTAAGAATCGTTGTTTTTTTATTGTTGTGATCGGTATCAATAATCGTTAATCGCTGCTCGTCGCTTGCAATTCGTTGTGCGCGGAAGCGTTTGTATTTTGTGGCGAATGCGCTACTCGCCAACTCCAACGATCGATCGATTGTTGTTTTTGTTTTGTAGGAATTGTGGGCGCGGTAATGAAATCAAATTAAGCAAGTGAGTGTTGCAACCTACCAAAGCAAAACTTTGGGCTGAAGTGTTTAAGAATATAAAGCTACTTTTGTATGCAGTTGTTGGACACGATCGCGCGTTTAGTAATTGAAATAGCAAAAGAAGAGAAAAATTTAAAAGACAAAAATAAACAAATGTTAAACATGAACTATGAAGAGATCTAGGAGATCGATAGTTGCTGGCATATGGTGTGGCAAATATCTAGTAGATCAGCTTTAACATAGTTTGGAGGTTGAATAATTGATTTAGCTGCAATCGCTACAGATCCAATCGAGCGCGCTGATCTTGTGAACTTTTGTAATGCGTTTAAATGAGTCAAAAGAATATTGAAAACAAAAAAAACAAAATATGTAGTAAACAAATTCAAATTGCTGACTAAACTCTTAGACAATTGAAGCTTATATATATATATATATGTATGTTAGTGGTCGGAAACTATCGATGGTTTCTGAACATCGTTTACACTATCGATGGTTTTCGACTATCGTTTGAACTATCGATAGTTTATTGAAAATTTGAAATGTGACCACTAGGCACCAAACAAACGGTAACTATTCCATGCAGGGTTTGAATTGCTGACTAGCAAGTAGTCAAAGCAACATAAATACGACTATGCGTTCTAGTCGCATGGTCGTGTAAAATGTGATTACCCAAAAACATTAAAATTACACTACAATATGGGTATCAAACGAAAGGGGATGGCCCCAGGTTTTATTTGGACTACGATATATTTCGATAAATTTATCGATAACTGCTCGTAATTGTGGAAAAGCGGATAAATATGGATACGTAATACGAATATAGAATACCGAACACCGCAAAATGGGTATCAAATGAAAGCGCTTGGCTAGGGCTATCATTTGGTCGAGTCTTAATTAATTATGAACTGATCTAAAAAATATCCATCATCCAGTAATTGTTATGGAAGATCGAAAAAATATAAATTGCTCATAACAATTATGGGATGATCTAAAAAATATCCATCATCCAGAAATTGTTATGGAACATCGAAAAAAATATCAATTGCTCATAACAATTATAATCTGATCGAAAACATATCGATCTTTGAGTAATTTTTATTGATGATGGAAAAATTTTTCCATTGCTCAATAATTGTTATCAAGTGATTTTTATATTTATTTGTTATAATTTTTATGGCCTCTGGTTAATATATTAATTTTTTTGAACAAGAATAAATGGCTAATAAATAAATAAAACAAAACTATGTACTGAAAAAAGTTTTATTGGATCATCTTCTATTACTTTCATGTATTGGTAAGATAGAGATGTAGAATAATTATTATTTCATTTTGAAATTAGTCTTACAAATTTTCTTCAGGATCATAAAAGTCTTTTGATAATATTTTTTTCCTGATGAAAATGATAAAAATCTTCTATAATTACACTGCTCTACAGCCAAAAAATACTCTGAACGCGACCATCCTATTTATATGTAAAATCGGTCGCTGATTCCGAAAATCGGGCTCATTTTTAATTCTATGGGAAGGTTTTTGAGATATCGGCAATTTACCGTTATTTGGCCAATGGCTCCACTTAATCCTGTATACCTCTTTAACGCAGTGAGCTATCTTCCTTGGAGTGACACTCAACGAAAGAAAATTAAATATCCTTTTCATCCCTGCTACAACATTTTTCTGTAACTCTTATAGTTTCTGAAATATTGACGATTCAATTTGAATTTTTTCGATTTTTTACGATTTTTTGAAGAAAAAATTGACTTTGTCAGGCAATATCTTTCAAACCAATGTCTTCACCTTCGGTTTTACTCCTTTACGTGAAGCTCCATTCTATTGGGAAAAAGATAAGCTATCAACGAAGAAAATCCATGGTAAAATAGAAAAGTTATAGGCGATCAAGTAAATACATCCAAGTCGCGCAATGCCTCTGCACGGGTATATTCTATGCATATTGTACCAATACCTACACATCTGCAGTAGCAGCACATTGGCAGCGCAGTAGGTAACAGCGCATTTACGGGTATAACATGCATAGAATATACCCGTGCAGAGGCATTGCGCGACCTGGCTGTATTTACTTGATCGCCTATAACTTTTCCATTTTACCATGGATTTTCTTCGTTGATAGCTTATATTTTTCCCAATAGAATGGAGCTTCATGCAAAGGAGTAAAACCGAAGGTGAAGACATTGGTTTAAAAGATATTGCCTGACAAATTCAATTTTTTCTTAAAAAAATCGTAAAAAATCGAAAAAATTCAAATTGAATCGTCAATATTTCAGAAACTATAAGAGTTACAGAAAAATGTTATAGCAGCGATGAAAAGGAAATTTAATTTTCTTTCGTTGAGTGTCACTCCAAGGAAGATAGCTCACTGCGTTAAAAAGGTATACAGGATTAAGTGGAGCCAGTGGCCAAATAACGGTAAATTGCAGATATCTCGAAAACCTTCCCATAGAATTAAAAATGAGCCCGATTTTCGGAATCAGCGACCGATTTTACATATAGATAGGATGGTCACGTCCAAAGTACAGACAAAAAATTTCATTTTGTGATCCAGTGTTATTATTCAGAAACTTATATTTTAAAAATCTTTCCATAATAGTTATTTCAAATATATATTTTTTAAGTCTTCAAAGACTTTTATATTGAGAAAAATTTGAAAAAAGTCTTTACGTAATTATTATCAGTAACAAATTGTTTTTTATATCTTCAAAAACTTTTTCATTGAGACAAAGTTCAAAAAAGTCTCAGAAAATTTTCAATAACTTTCATATAAGTATAAAATAAAAATAACTTTCATATAAGTATTTCAAAATTCAAGCAAATTTCCAATTTTAAATTGTATGAAAGATTTTTATCGAAGATATAAAAAATAAATTTGTTACTCAAAATAATTACTTAAAGATATTTTTGAAATTCCTCTCAATGAAAAAGTCTTTGAAGACTTAAAAAACAATTTGTTACGGATAATAATTACTCAAAGACTTTTTTCAAATTTGTCTCAATATAAAAGTCTTTGAAGATATAAAACAGAATTTCTCATTTATAATAATTACAAAACGACTTAAAAAAAATTACTCAGGAAAGACTTTTAAAATATGTTTCTTTCAATAATAATTATTTTTTGATTTTTATTTTTTCTCTTATAATAATTACAACTCTGTGGTAAGAATAAGACCAGGACAGATGGGCAAAGTTTGTTTACATTCGGGTGAAATCGGGTGAGCTCATTTAAAACAGATGTGTTTGCTGCCGGACGGCTAAAGGCGGTTACAGTGTGAGCGTAGCCGTAGACTCTCCCAAATCACCCGAAACTATCGTCTACTATCGATATACTATCGATAGTTTGCAAAAAACTATCGTACACTATCGATGGTGCTGACTATCGATAGTTTCCGACCTCTAATGTATGTATCAGTGGCGGACGCTTCATACAAGCCGAAAAGCTCTTTCGTTTATTTCATTTCACGAACATTTTTAAAATGCGGTTATTTTAAGATTACGATATCAAAGTTAAGCCAAAGCAACCAAGTTAAAAACAAAATCATTTTTTTAATCGCATTAAAAGAATAAACAAGACAAATACATAAATGGGCGTCATGTGTCGCCAATTTCATTGCTGCCCATCTCTCTATGCATTTTCCTTAATATTTTTTTTTGCGTTTGGCGCAAAACACCGTCGTGCATTGATGGCAATAAAACTGATATATATTCTTGTTTTGCGGTAACAAAGAACACATTTAACAGCTTAAGGACAGCACGCATATTGCCAATTTAGCTCTCGTACGTTCTTACACACACTCATTCATATACGAATTGCTACGTTTTTTTTTCATCTTTTCTTTTCACAATTACTTTGCTGTTTTCTTGTGTCGCATTCCAATTTCGTGGACAAAAAACATGAAATAAAATTTAATAGCATCATGCCACATGCTGCATGCCACACATGAACATACCAACAAACAACTATTGTAGTAGACCAGCTCACGCAATGCATGTAAGTAAACATGTCAATATTTGTCTACATATGTACGTATGTATGTAAGTGTGGCACAACTTGAAAAGCAGCAGCGGCAGGACATTTCATCTGCAATAATCTTATTAAAGCATTTCAAAACTAAAAATTGCCAAATCCTTACAAATTGCACTTTCGCTCAAATGTGAAAAAATAAATTAAGGTAAATGGTTTCACATTAAGCGAATGGGTTTGAGGTTTGAGTTTGGCTAAAAGGTCTTTCAAAAAAGGTTTTTTCGAGGACAATCCTGCGATTGTAGGTATGTGACAGCAAATAGCGAGCTCATTTTAGAAAAAAGGGGAAGTGGGAATGAAATTTACATAATCTGGTTCTCTTTCTTTCAATTCTGGTCCTATAAACGATCAATTGAGCAGTTCACTATCAAACAGGAATATGTGGAATTTTTGCGATTTTGAGTTTTTGATGGATTAAGTAGCAGTATTTCAAGGTATATAAAAATTTATTGCAAATTCTTCCTTATTCCGAAGAGATAGTATTACATTTGAACACACATTCAAAATTCTCTATCTTTTTTCTTTTCCTTATTTGTGGCTTAATATGAAAAATTCACATAGCCCTGTTTGAAAGTGGACTAGCTACTCAATTGTGCATAGAAATACAGACGTTCAGACAAATGGACTTGTTCTAATCGACTCAGCTCAAGATTCTAATCACATCGGTTTCTATTTTGATGGATCTAATAGCATCGACGGACGGCAGCGATAATCCGGACTATCTAGCTAATTCGGAGTTAACTTGAGAATTAACTGGAGGTAATCCGGATATCTTTTGAATTAGTCCTCTAAATTGTAGCGGATTAAGGCATTTTGTAATGGCAACTCTGTCGAAAAATCTCTATCGTGAATGGAATGTGAAAAAAGAATAACCAAAAGTGGGCAAAACAATCGGAATACAAGTGCGAACAAGTAATATGTTTTGTTGCCGTCTGTCAGGGTAAAATTTGAATCGAATTGAGTGTTGCGGTAATCCGGTTTATCGCTGTCAAGCCTATAACGCTTCCCCTTCTGGTACTTGCAACAATCATGTTTGGGAGAAAAGTTATTTTATTTTCATCCTCAAAAAATATATTCCCTCGTTAGAACTATTGATATATCTTTATGATTTTCTGCCGTGAGAAAATTATTCTCTTTTAATTAAAAATCGTTAGGCATCTCTTTGCAGCCGAAGAAATATCACATCATATACCTACATGTGACATCCATACCTACCAATTATTTTACCCTACTTAATAGACATTCATACATTTATTCTCGCTTTTATTCTAATGAATTAAGAAATAAAAAAATCAACATTTTCTGAATTGAAACATTTATTAAAATAACCGTAAATTGGTTAGTATTGGTAAAATTATGCAATTCGATGCTATGGTACCCTCATTAACTACGCCTGTCAGCCCTGAATAAACAACATTTAACACAAAACAAAAAAAATTGGAAGCAAAATGACAAAGAAAGTCCTGCGCTGGCAGCAGACAGAAACAAAAAAACAAAAACAAAATTATGCAATGCAAACATACAACGACAGCAAACACAACAACAATACCAAAAGGCTCAACGCGCAAAAATGGAAATGAAAATGAAAAAATATGGTGGAATATGCAAATGAGGAAACAAATCATCAGGGGCGGATTTACCTCTAGAAGCGCCCTGGGCAAACAAATCAAGCCGCGCCCCAATATTTCCAAAAAAAACCGTACTTGCCTTCTTGTGGTGACATTTCATTACTGATATATTTTACGGATTGAAAAAATTTGATTCGATTCTTATATACATAGGTACCACATTTTTTCCATTTTCTAAACTTCAAAATGATCTGATCTTAAACCCTAATTATTAGGTGGCACAGATTTCGCAATATCATTAAATTGCAGTTCATCATACGAATCTGAAAAACAATTTTAGAAAATGTTTCGTACTGAAGCTAAACTCACAATTTTTGACAGTAGGGTGCCTCCCAGGTAGCGAAATCTGGCTTTCTGGTCCAGAATCTACCTGGGCTAACCTAGCTGTCGATCAATTGACTTATGCATTTTTACCTTTTTGGTTATGATCAACAACGGAGTCATTTTCTTTTCGAGGAGTTTGAAAAAAAAAAACAATCAAGTTTAGGGATTTTCGACAGTAAATCTTTGTCTTTCTGCACTTTCTCGGCTGCACGTTTTTTGTTTGCTACGCCGCTTAACTTTTTCATATTTGCACTCATTCTTCTATTTTTCACAAAAACATTAATTCACTGACACTTTTTTGATGTTTTTAAGTCGGAACGACTTTTAATATCACATAAAATGTACGCAGCGTATTGTATCAGTGGTGCCAGATTGAGGGAAATTTCCCTTTTTGAGGGATATTTCACTGCAAAATTTTTAAAGAGGGAAAAAAGGGACATTTTGTTGTCGTCCATATAAAAAAAGGGATTTTTTGGTTGCAGAACTGTTTACATACCTACATACGTATATGTATAATTTATAGTACAACTTAAAATAAGCACATCTCACACTGAAAAACTCCCATTCAGTGTATGGTACACACGCTTTCGTGTTAACTTATGCAATGCAAAAAGGAGTCGGTTACATACATGCGTACAAGTAAACATACAGTGAACTACACTGCGAATACGTAACTTGTTTACATAAATACATACATACATACAGATGAAACTAATAAAAGCGTGTTAATAAACGCTCTTAGGTAATTTATTTTCCATTGTGCACATTCGTACTGTATTGTTAATAATCGAAAGAATTTTGGAGAATTGGGAGCCACTTAAAAGCTATTTTTGCCTGGCCTCATTTGAAGATAAGCGTATAAAAGCAGAAACGATTTATGAAGAATTAGAAATAATTCAAAACAAGGCTTATTTTAGATTTTTGAAGTACGTTCTTTACTTTTTCAATGAATTTAACGCGTTGTTTCAAAGCCGAAATGTACTTATACACCGACTAGGGCAAGAAGCTAAGACACTTGTGTTGAAAATTGCAGGAAATTTCTTAAAACCCGTATTTTTTACGATTCCGTGGGAATTACAGCTAAAAGTTGTGAAACTTCCAACTCCATATTTACTTCACGTGCATAACGTTTACGTTGGTAATGAATCGAAGATATTTTGTCAAATTTAAATTTGGAAGAAAAGATTGTATTTAAAAAAAAGTGTTTCCGCTTTTATGAAGCTTATACTTTTCAGATAGTATCACGTTTTCCATTTGACGGTGTTTTCGAAGAATTGTAGTTTTTAGATCCCGATATTGTTTTTGATTTCTCTAAAAACAATCACTTCTTGCTCTTACTAAAAAATTAAATCTTAATCCTGAGCTCACAGAATCAGAATACAAAAGTATTTGTATAGTTTTAACCGAAACACAAAAAGACGATATAAAAAAATTACCTGTTGATGTAATGTGGAGTAAAATAATAAACTTTAAAAGCTGTAATGACCATTTTTTGTTTCATAATCTCAAGCAATTTGTTGAAATTGTACTCATGTTACCCCATTCAATCGCTGAATCAGAAAGAATATTTTCAGTTGTAACGGATGTTAAATTTAAAAAGCGAAACGAACTATATAGTGATATGTTATATAGTATAAGTAAAGAAAGAGTTGCCTTTCAATCGAAAAATATCAATTGCTTCAACTTGAAATCAACAAAAATCATATCCACTTGCACAATGCAAATAATTTGTACAACTGGTACTTTTAGCTATTAAAAAAACCGTATTTGCCTGTTATATATTCTTATATTACTGAAATAAATGCTTTAAATTCGGTGGGAATTTTGTGGGATTTTTTAATTTAAAATGTGGGAAATTAGGGATTTTTTTCCAATTTATGTGGGAATTTTAGCGGAGATTATCTGGCATCACTGCATTGTATAGAGGCGCGAACTATTCAAATTAACCAGAAACAGAAAATATTCAGATCTTAGTTTCCTTTGAAAAAGTGAGCTCGCGCATTTTCCCGAAAAAATACTTCAATGCCTACTTGATTTTTAAATTTGAAATTTCAGTTAAATTTGAATCTTTCACGTTATTTTCTGCACACAAGCTGCTAAAACTTATGGCGTTTTCGAAAATGTCGCACTTATTCTGCACTTTTATCGGGCTGTCAATTTTTTTTGTTCTATTCCACATAGATTCCACAAATTTTTTCAGGGTTGATTGTCCTATTGAAAAAAATGTCGCACTCTCCCCGACCACAGGGCAGCATTTTCTGCCTTTAAGGGCCTCCTCAAACAGAAGCGATACGATACAGCCCACAAACCAAAATCGTATCGCGTTGATATCGCGTCATGCACAATTGATCGCGTGGGCTGTATCGTATCGCTTCTGTTTGAGGAGGCCCTAATATGAAAAAGGGGTTGCATTATTTTGGTTTCATACATCACATGAAAAGTGCAACATTTTCTTAGGGCACAGGGCGCATGTTGATAATGTAGCCTTGTAATAATGCAGCATTTTTGTTCAGAATCGAAAACGCTATTAGTGTTTACATATCGCTCATTTGCTGCAAGACCGGCATAAATAAAAAAACGTGATTTTTGAGTTAATGCTGCAGAATAGTTAGTTACATCATACTTCATTTGAGTAAAAAATTCTTTATGATTTGTTGAAAACTAAGCGCTTCAGATACAAACCAAATGTTGCATTTACTTGCGCACCATATGGCGGTTGAATCTCAAAATTGCCCTTCCTGAAAAGTTGTGTATTTTGAAAAGTGAAAATGCAGCAAATGAGCGATATGTAAGTCCCACTGGGGCGAAGGTTAAGAACTGTACCAATGTACTGAAAAGTACTTGATTAATTTTTTCTTTGTAAAAAATTGAAAAAATCTTTCATTCTTGTTGTAATATTCAAAAAAAAAATAATAATAAATAAAAAAAAAATTTTTTCTTTCTCTTAGTTTTGGCGCCCCTATTGAAACGACGCCCTGGGCAGCTGCCCATGTTGCCCCTATGTAAATCCGCTCCTGCAAATCATTGAAAAATTGTCACCGGTGTGTATGCAGAAAAAATAATATAAAAGCAAACAATGAAGCAGTAAAAGGGAAAAAAAGAATAAAAAAATGCAGTGTGTGTTTGCAGAACACCCTAGACGGGGAGCTAAACAGACAATGAAGGCTAACAACCACAACCGCCATGGCCGCCATTAACGGTTTGCATTTAAAGTGCATAACAACAGCTTACATATGTACATATGTACATACATACATACGTCTAGCCTACCAACAAAGCCATCATCATCGCGAGTGACACCGGCAACACCACCACCAGCACCACGACCACGACACTGTCACCAGGCACATCAACAATGCCACCACAATAAATTGCATGCAAATGAGCAACCGCAATGGTTGAGGAGCGTTACAATCGTCTATATGTATTACATATAGTATACCTACAAACATTCATAAAAATATACAAATGCGCGACATTGACAGCAAGGAGCCTGCGGACATATGCAAACTTACCGAGCAAAGTTATTATGCGTTGAGGGTAAGGTAAATATGTAGGTAGGTCGTATTAGGGATGTTCAACCAGGCGCGGATCCAGGATTTTGGCAAGGGGGGGGTTTGAAAATTTCTTTTTTTGGAAGATGTTTTTTAAGGGCAGACGCTGCACATACATAGGTAGATTTTACGAATTTATGCGGCCAAAATTGAAAATTTTAAAATTGGTGCAAATACAAAATCCAAAATCCCTCTAGGTTTATAATAGACCGGGCGATAATAAACCGGTCTTCTCGGCTTTAATAGACAACGGGGGTGTCCCTGCCGCTAGTCGAAACTTATTATTCTCCCACTTTTTCGATTTTTTTATTTTTTACGTATTTTAAGTAACCCATTTTTAAACGTCAATATTTTCAGTTTTAAGACAGTTATCAAAGTAAACATCATGGATTCGAGTGCTTCAGGTAAATATCATTATTTATTGAAGAAATCGTCAACCTAGCATAATAAAAGATCCACCATTTTGAAGCTTTTAAGCATATTGGTCTTTCTTGAAAAAATATTGTTAATTTTTTAATTCAAAAGCATTTTAGTTATATTATCGCCTCCGATCGATTACCCGTCAATTTCTCTACGGAAAAATGCAAAGCCAGAAACTATCAACAATGGATTAAAAATTGGCCTATTTGGAAAATTACCTGATTTCGTATTTTTAGTATTTCCAATTTTTCAAAGTCAAGGAAATGCTTATCATAAAAAGGGGCTAAGAATCCTAAAGCTACATTTTTTAGAAGAGTTTTGGGTATGCAATTTTGCAGCTCATTCAATTTTAATATATCAATATGCAACATTCAACTTTTTGAAAATTTTCATTGGCTTTTCGGAAATTTTATTTGGAACGGTTTCACCCTACACCCTACAGAAAAAAACTTCTAAAATTGACGGAATTTTTCACAGCATTGAGAATTTCACTTTGTAACGAAATTATTTGTACTTATGTATTTTTGTATATATATGTATGTATCAACAACTTGACAATTTGACAAAATGCATACACACCCTTATGTTAAGAATATTGTAAACTGTTCCTAGCTAAGTTGAGTGAAGTTATGTATATTATTTGAGAATCTCCGTTAGAGTGACAATAGGAAAAAGCTCTAACCCATGGTGAAATAAAAATAGGTGATATCACGGCCAATGACAGCAGTTTAACGTCTCACTCTTATTCCGGTCATGCATTTGAAGGGAGTAGAAAAGGGGGACAAATTATGGAGTAGTTTAGTACTTTTTTACTACTTTTGTGTATTTTTATATAACGAAACTTGTGAAAGGGGAATATTTTTAAAATGCTTATAACGTAAGCATTTAATTTGGTTTAGATAACAAATTGTTTGTTCCATACTTACCTATGGAGCATTCCATGGGAAATGGTAAATTTGTCCCGTACAAACATTTCGATTTCTCACACATATATGTACCAGTTTTTCAAACCCAAGCTTCTGCTTTTGTTCAGGAATTAGCCACACAATATTGATGTACTAGAAACTTTGTTTGATAACCTTTTGGTTTGTCTGTAAATTGTAAACATTTATACTATTTGTCCCGTAAAAACCACGTAAAAACCACATTACAGCATTTTTAATTCTTTTGCAATAACCTTATTTCTAATATTTTTGCTGTTTTAATAAACGTTGATATTAGTGCTACCACACTTACTTTTTTAGTTTTTTCTAATACAATTAATTTGCCAAAAATTGCTCCTGGTTCGCATAAACCAAGGATCATGATAGACCAGCCCTGTCCCGTACAAACACATAACTTTTTTAAGATTTTTCATACATACACTCATATTTCAAAAGCAAGTTTCTGCTTTTAATAAGAGTATTATCAAATAGTAATAATGCACCAGATATTCAGTTGGTTAACATTTTGGTATGCCTTTAATTCAAATCGAAAACTGTAAAAATTCGTACAATTTGTCCCGTACAAACCATGGAATGCTCCCTATGCATGTGGATATGCTTATCTATACATCAGAAAAGAAAAAAAAACTCCAAAAAGAAACTTGATAGATATTGATAACAAAGTTAGAGGAATTAAAGACAAAGTTTATTTTTTTTGTTTATTACAATTTACAAAATCTTATATATACATACATACATGTATTAATGGAGATGTAATATTAACATAGTAAGCTAATTAAAAAAAAGTTGTAATTAATGTAATGCACAAAACGATAAATTTCCACTGAAAATAACGGTATTTATTCCAGTCCATTTTTCGCGATCCATTCTACTTTTCATTACGCAGAATGGGTAATGAAAGCTCATTCCACTCTACATTACTGGCAATGCGTGAAAGAAGGGCGGGGTGTAATAAGGCCTTTTGAAATAAGGCCTTATATCGCAACCAAAGTGAGATAAAGCCTTTATTTTGTCATTTTCAAAAAAAGGTCTTATTTCATATTTAAAACGCAATTAGGTATTTTTTGAAATGTGGAATAACCCCTTTATTTATTTAAGCGAGAACTTATGAGAATTCCAATGAGCAAATAACTGTTTTATAAATAATAGAAGGACATCACCGTGGCGGTAGCCACGGCTGTGACACACGACCGGACTTGGATAGCGTAGCCAAGAGTTATTTTTCATAATCGCGGCCAGAAGCACATCACCGTGGCGGTAGCCACGGTTAGGGCACACGTCCGGACGGATGGCATAGCCCAGAGTTATTTTCTATAAGCGCGGCCGAAGGCCGCCAACGCAGAAAAGTGTTCTGCGCAAAAGCACTGTGGACCGGGCCATAGATATTACTCCGGAAAGAGAATTTTTTATAAGCGCGGCCGAAGGTCCCAACACAAAAGCTGTTCTCCGCAAAAGTGGTTTCTTTATCTTCTCTTTCCGGAGTAATATCTATGGCCGGTCCACAGTGCCTTTGCGCAGAACACTTTTCTGCGTTGGCGGCCTTCAGCCGCGCTTATAAAAAATAACCCTGGGCTACACATACGCACCTATGCGGCGTAAAAAGCGACGGCGTGACAAGAAGAGCCAAGTTCGCAGATAATTGAAGGTTTCAGCAGCACTGCGCATACTCCATCACACACACTCAACAGCGGTGGAACCGATTTTGAGTCCTAATGCGGTGCATCGGAAAAGCTAAGGGCACCGATAGCCATGCGAATTCCGATGAGCTGTATGCCGATTGTTTATTGCTTTGCATGCGTTATGCGGCGATAAAGCGGTAACAATCAAAGGCAGGAGGCTGATGTTGATGCGGATAAAATATTGGTTGTACTTCAATGTTGCCTTCAATGTGCTCAACTGGAATTAACTGCCGATGACACACGCGGTGAACAACGCTGAAACTAATTAAATAATATTATTACTTCAGGTTTTTATTAGAAAAATTAGAATATCTTCTTACCAAAATAATTTTCCACAATTGTTTTCACAATTTTTGTTGAAAATAAATATGGAAATGTCAGAACAAAACCATAATAGAAAAACAATGATGCCTACTCATTAAAATACTAAAATGGGAATGAATATATAATTTTTGTATGGACTTTCGGTACGATTTGTAAAGAAAAAAGCCAAGAAGGGAACATTTTTTATAAGAGTGCGAGTGTTGTCAAAATGCACCGCCATTTTGTATTATTGCAAACACCTTTTCTGTTATTTCACCATGGCTCTAACCAGCAGGTATAAAAAGCCGATCCTCTGAGCATTCGTTCTAGTTATTCAAGGCGCTGCTCAAGAGGTAAGTCATTTTCTTGTGATATGTACATTGGTAGCTTTAGCTAGACGAACAGCGAAGGCTGGTCTCTGCTATTGTACTAATATACATATTTTGTATGTCCCATTGCTTGTACATATATATGCTTTACTTAGATGAACAGCGAAGGCTGGTCTCTAGTAAATGCATTTGCACTTATGTACCTGCATATAAATATTTAGTGTACGTATGTATGTATGCTTTGCTTAGATGAACGGCGAAAGCCAGTCTCTATGCATTCGTATTTACATATGTACATATGTACTTACATATGTGTATATATATAAGTATGTACGCAAGTATGATTGCTGAGGTGAACAGCGAAGGCTGGTCGCTCAGTAACATACAGTGTAAATATGTATCGCGTACATATATATGCACATTCTCTTTTTGTAAATATATAATTACCCAGTAAACCTTTTATTTGTAATTCCGTTAGGTTTCTATTTATCTTTGCTGTATCCACGATTTACATGTACATACCAGCTCATATTTTGCTTATTGTTACATGCCAGCTTCTGTACCTATCCATTGCTTTTGTAAATATCGGCAAATACTATTGTTTTGTTTTGTTAATAAATATATAAAGAAGCTAGAAGCATATTCTCCGCACTCTTTCATTTAATTGTTGGAAGGCAAGGTAAAATAAACCACACCCTACTTCACCCATTATCCCCATTTGTTACCATCTTCGCCGAAGCGAACGAATTTTGAATAAAATTAATAAAATTAATAAAATGACGACCCTTTCGGATGAGCAATTTAATAGGTTGCTTCAAGCATTCAACCAATGTAACCAACGTCCAGGCTCTTTCAGCAGTTGCACTGCTCGTTTTAATGGTGAGCGTAGTTCCACGAAGGTAGAAGAGTTCATAGCGGCTGTTATGACACTTAAAGCAGTTGAAAAAGTTAGCGATTCTGATGCAATTAGCGGTATGCCTATGGTCTTAGAGGGAGATGCAGCAGAATGGTGGCAAGGCGTTAAGTCCAAAGCCGAAGCTTTTGGTGATGTAGTCCGTATGCTACGTGAAGCATTTTCACCCCCAAAGCCAGCATGGCGTATTTATTCCGAGATTGTTGAATCCAAGCAACAAAAGAATGAACCAACTGATACCTTCATACGCAAAAAGCGTGCACTGTTTTCGCAGCTATCTAGTGTGCCAGCCGAAGCTGACCAAATTGATATTGTTTTTGGTTTGATTAATTTTCAAATCCGAGATAGGGTGAGCCGCGAGCGAGTTACTAACTTTGATGAGTTGTTGAGGGAAGCACGGGAGGCAGAGTCGTCAATGAATGAGCGTCGAAATCACATTGTGAACGTTGATCAACAAAGGTCAAGCGGTCCGATTCGTTGCAATTTTTGCCGGAAAAAAGGTCATACCATTGAAGTATGCCTCAAGAAGAAAAACACGGAAGCTAAAGATACGCACGGTGCAATGCTAGCACAAGCACAGTCGCTTAAGCCAAAATTTTCTTGTTATGGTTGTAACGCGCCTGGAGTTACCCGCGCAAATGTTCAAATTGTACCAAAAAGCCAGTAACAAGCCCAAGTGCTGTAAGTTTTAATAATATAAACGCTACTGTGGGCAGGGACATACCAATAGTGGATGTTCAGCTATTTAAGGTACCAGGGCAAGCATATTTTGACAGCGGTGCTCGAACAAGCGTTGCAAGTGCTAATTTGAAAAAGGTTATGGATTTCATGGGGTGCGTATTCAAAAGCATCGATTGTGAAATTACACTTGCCGATGGTATTAGGTCGTCTCAAAAATGCTTGTCAACTGTGTGCAAATTGTCAATTGGTGGACGTAATATCGATACACAATTTATAGTATTGCCTAATGCTAAAAATAATAGAACGTTGCTAGGTGCAGATTTTATGGAAAAAGCTTCAATAGTTTTGAATATGGGCCAGAAATACTGGTATTTTAAAGACGAACCGTCAAAGCAATTTGATTTTGTAGATTGTTTGCCGCTGGAATTAAATCTGCTTGAAAAGGTTAAAGTAGGCAACGTTAATGACAAACGCAAAGCGGAAGATGAGGTAGAGAGGGAAGTGGACAAACCCAAGGTTTACTTATCCGAATTTGAGTATTATGGGCCAGAAGTTCCAAATACGTATTCGCCACATGCGATACAAGAGATTTTCAGAGACTCGCTGCCACCACAAGTGGTAACACCTGATAGAAATTATGGAAATGGGTTGTTTAGTGGCGCTTATAGAAATCATTCGACGGATTTGTTTTCAGTTGATTTTCGTTTTCTAAAAGATGCCGATGGCGCTGAGTTGTCACAGGCCGAAAAAGTACAATTGGATGACACGCTAAACGAATATTCGATTGTGTTTGGTGCATCCTCTGAGCCGACACCATATGCCCAACATTTCATCGACACCGGAGATCATAAACCGATTGCTTTGCCACCTTACCGCATGTCATTTCCCAAACTCCGCGAGCTAAAATCAGAAGTAAACAAAATGATAGAAAACGACGTTATCGAAGAATGTGATTCTGCATGGGCATCCCCAGTAGTAATGGTACCGAAGCGAGATGGAAGCACAAGAGTGTGTGTTGATTACCGCAAGTTGAATGCGATCACGAAGCCTGACAGGTATCCGATTCCTCGAATGGACGATTTGTTGCATGCAGCAAAAAGCACAAGATTTATGACAACGCTAGATTTGCAATGTGGCTACTTTCAAATAGCTGTCGCTGAGGAAGATCGTGACAAAACATGCCTGATTACGCCTTTTGGCACTTATCGCTTTAAACGTATGCCGTTTGGTCTACGTAATGCACCAGCGACTTTTCAACGTTTAATTGACCGCTTCAAAACTGCAGTACCAAATGTACAAATTCTCGCGTACCTTGACGACATAATTATATGTTCTGCTTCATTTACTGATCATTTGCAAGATTTACGTAACGTGTTTGAAAAACTTCAAAAGTTCAAATTGCGTATCAACATAGAGAAATGTCGATTTTGCTGTGTTAAGGTAAAATACCTAGGCCATGTATTAACAAGTGAAGGCATTAAGGTGGATCCCGATAAAACCATAGCAATAACTCAGCGAAAAGAGCCTCGAAATCTCAAAGAACTTATATCGTTCATACAAACGTGCTCGTGGTATCGACGTTTTATAGACCAATTTGCAACAATTGCTAAACCGCTCACTGATCTTTTGAAGAAGAATGCCGTATGGCAATGGAAAGAACCTCATACTGTGGCATTCAATAAATTGAAAGAAGCGCTTGTGAATCCACCTATTTTGAAACAAGCGGAAGACCATTTGTCATTAAAACTGACGCAAGTTCATATGCATTGGGAGCAGTTTTGCTCCAGGGGGAGAAAAATTGCGAACTACCTATTGAGTATGCGAGTCGACTTTTAACTCCAGCTGAACGTAACTACTCCACTACAGAACGCGAAGCGCTTGCCATTGTGTGGGCCTGTTCGAAATTCAGAGGGTACATTGACGGCGCTGAGATACGTTTGATGACAGATCATCAGCCGTTGAAGTGGTTATTAACCATAAAATCCCCGTCCGGACGTATTGCAAGATGGGCACTTCAAATTCAGCAGTACAATTTCAAAATTGATTATACCCCTGGAAAAAGCAATTGTTTAGCGGATATGCTGTCACGTCCAGCATGCGCAGGAAATGAACATAACAACACAAATTGTATTTGCGCGTTTTATGTAGATTTGCCGAGAAAGAAGAGTAACGAGCTCCGGAATGAACAAATCAAAGACGAGTACTTAAAGAATGTTATACGATCATTAGAAGATGGCGACGAAAACGCTACTTTATGGTGCAACCGTGGCTACCTGTTAAACGATGGCGTATTATACTGCTATGCTAACGACGACGTGGAAGATGCACAGTTGGTGGTTCCACAGCACGAACGTCTAGATATATTAAAGACGTATCACGATGAAAGCACTGCAGGCCACTATGGAATAGATAAAACTATCTCTCGCATCGCTAATCGATATTTCCGGCCACGAATGCGTACAGATATAACAAAGCATGTTAGACACTGTATCGAATGTCAACGCTATAAAGCAAGTAATATGAAGCCGATGGGGCTGTTGCAAACAGGCATAAGCCGACAACGATTTGAGGTGGTGGCCGTTGATCTTTTTGGTCCACTTCCAAAGACAAATGCAGGCAACCAATGGATATTAATAGCCGAAGACGTTGCAAGTAGGTGGGTTGAAATTTTTCCAATGGTAGAAGCTACAGCCGAAATGTGTGCCAAAATTTTAATCGATGAGATATTTCTGCGTTATGGAGTGCCGCGAAGATTGAAATCTGACAATGGTGTACAGTTCGTGTCAAGTATCATGCAACAAGTTGCATTTTGCATGGGTATACAACAAATATTTACTCCCGTATACCATCCTGAAGCAAATCCGGTTGAACGTAAGAACCGAGACCTCAAAGCGCAGTTAGCAATATTCGTACAAAATCAGCACAACGTTTGGGATGCAGGCTTACCCGCTATTCGATTCGCAATGAACACTGCTATATGTCAAACAACCAACTTTTCAGCCGCTTATCTCACCTTTGGAAGAGAGCTACGGACGTTCGATGAAGTTCATCATGATATCAGAGCCATTACCGAAAGTGAAAATTTTATACCACAGATAACACCGTATCTTAGAAGCATGGCGGAAAATGTTAAGAGTGCGAAAGAGAAAGAGCATATAACACAAGATAAAAACAAAACGCATATTGATAAAACTCGACGAAGCCAAGAAGACATCACAGTAGGTACAGAAGTATTGGTCAAGACGCATGTACTCAGTCAAGCAGCAAAGGGTGTCACTTCGAAGTTTGTGCCAAAGCGAGATGGTCCTTATATTATTACGCGGAAAATTGGGTCATCCACATACGAAATAGCCGCGAAAAGTGAACCGAACGTGCCACTTGGCGCATACCATGCATCCGCCTTAACGATTTACAGAGGTACCAATGCCAATGATCTGCCTACACCGGTCCAACCCATTAGGAAAAGAGGAAGGCCAAGAAAGAACCGAAACTGATGACGGCTCATTCGCACACTTATCATCCGTCAAGGGGGAGATTGTAACGAAATTATTTGTACTTATGTATTTTTGTATATATATGTATGTATCAACAACTTGACAATTTGACAAAATGCATACACACCCTTATGTTAAGAATATTGTAAACTGTTCCTAGCTAAGTTGAGTGAAGTTATGTATATTATTTGAGAATCTCCGTTAGAGTGACAATAGGAAAAAGCTCTAACCAGCAGGTATAAAAAGCCGATCCTCTGAGCATTCGTTCTAGTTATTCAAGGCGCTGCTCAAGAGGTAAGTCATTTTCTTGTGATATGTACATTGGAAGCTTTAGCTAGACGAACAGCGAAGGCTGGTCTCTGCTATTGTACTAATATACATATTTTGTATGTCCCATTGCTTGTACATATATATGCTTTACTTAGATGAACAGCGAAGGCTGGTCTCTAGTAAATGCATTTGCACTTATGTACCTGCATATAAATATTTAGTGTACGTATGTATGTATGCTTTGCTTAGATGAACGGCGAAAGCCAGTCTCTATGCATTCGTATTTACATATGTACATATGTACTTACATATGTGTATATATATAAGTATGTACGCAAGTATGATTGCTGAGGTGAACAGCGAAGGCTGGTCGCTCAGTAACATACAGTGTAAATATGTATCGCGTACATATATATGCACATTCTCTTTTTGTAAATATATAATTACCCAGTAAACCTTTTATTTGTAATTCCGTTAGGTTTCTATTTATCTTTGCTGTATCCACGATTTACATGTACATACCAGCTCATATTTTGCTTATTGTTACATGCCAGCTTCTGTACCTATCCATTGCTTTTGTAAATATCGGCAAATACTATTGTTTTGTTTTGTTAATAAATATATAAAGAAGCTAGAAGCATATTCTCCGCACTCTTTCATTTAATTGTTGGAAGGCAAGGTAAAATAAACCACACCCTACTTCACCCATTATCCCCATTTGTTACCATCTTGTTATAACTTTTTACACTAAAATTGGTTGGCTACATAACAGTACACTTAGAAATCTCCTCAAAATTTTCTATAAATTATGGCCTTGCTTTGAAATTTTTAATCCACTTTCAGAAATTTCTACGATTTTTTAGATTTTTTCCATAATCTCAGAAATCCTGCTTAAAACGATTTTTATTGAAAAATTTTCTATATTTTTAAACTAAAATAAGAAAGTAAAATTTTCGACAGAACTCTTTGAAATAGATTTAAAAACTTTGGCGTATGATTTTTTTTTGAGTCACTGTATATATTTTTCAATAAAATCGACTTTTAACTCAAAATATTAAAATTTTGCATTAAACAAGTAATTTGGAATAGATGTAGACAATAAAATATTTTTGGCCGCATAAAACTTGAAAATCTACCTATGTGCGCTGGTGAAAATATGGACTAATACCACCTACTACACCCAGGGTAAAAACAACATAAAATCAAAAAAAAAAACGATATTGATTCAATAAGAAACATTAACAATAGTCTAGTAATGTCGAAAATTCTTATTTCAATATAGCACAACTTTATTTTAATGTTGCGCAATATCCAACATATTTAACATTTTTCGGCATTGATTTAATATTTGATTCTTATCGAGTTGAGTTGTCGTCTTATTGAATCAATATGGAAGAATTATTAAATTAATAGTGAGCATTGTTGATTCAAAACAGAAACAATATTAAATTCAGAATGCCAATTATTAATGTCTAATGAAAGCGTTATTAAATTAAAAACATACGTTATTAAATTAAAAACGTATGTTATTAAATTAAAAACGCACGTTATTAAATTAAAAACGTACGCTATTAATATTAAGTTACGAAATTATAGACCCCTCCCCCTCCTTTACTACCCCCTTTAAGAAAATATAAACACAATATATTTTACAAAAGAGAACAAATTTATTAAGACAGCCATGCACATTGGGTATATCTTGAAGAGGGGATGGCGCTGGAGATGAACTATTAAGGCTGCTTTGTTTCACCCATGTTCGAATGTCCGACCTTAAGGAATCTTCTTCACATTCAATACCAAACTAAAAATTATTTGAAAGAAAAAATCATTTCAAAATACTTGAGATAGGCTTCAAAGCACTACTTACCTCTTTCTTTCTCCATTCGATGAGCTTGCTACGAAATTTTACCCGGAGGCCAATCGGTGGAATAGCTTCCTTTATGACATCCCGCTCTAAGTACTGAAGGCTGTCAAAAGTTACCTGCGCATCTACGCTTGTATATATACATATTTAAAATTAGAATTTGTTAATATTAATAAAAATAGACAAACTTGCTTTGAAGGTACACCAAAACTTTTGACAACCCATGATCGTTCAGCCATTCGACCAACTTTTTTCCATCTTCTTCGTGATTGGCTTCATCGATGTACACATTATTTTGGTCACTAAAATTCGCATTTTCGAGTGCAAATTTTTGAACAATTGCGCTTTGTTCATGCATAATTGTAACAATTTCGCCATTTTCGGTGGAAAAAACACCGTCTTTTAAATTTAATTTAATCGACATTTTTTCCGAAGCACGCGTGATAATTGCAGCAAAGAATGAATCAGCTGACTGATTTAAAATGTTGCCATATAAATTTAAAAATGTTTCTTATTGATTCAATGCATTGAAATTTTAACGTCAATGCTCAATGTTGTTTCAATATTGATTTAATGTTGTGCAATATAAATTTAAAAATGTTTCAACTTTGCGTTAGAACCAATATCAAAAAATTCTTAAAATAATATCGTAAAACTTTAAAATAAAGTTATTTCAATATTATTTTCGAAATAATTAATAAATATAATCAAATCAAAGTTGGAAATTGTTAAATTAATGTATTTCAATATTATTTTTGCGCTAAGTTGAAAGTTATTGAATTAATATTTCGCGTTATTGTTTTTACAATGCCCTTTTTGGCTCAGTGTATTATTATTCTATATACTAGTTGCGCCATTTCCCGCACCTTAAAAACACCAAACTCAAAACCCTCAAAATTAACAATAGGTTTGTTTCTTATTAAACTAGAAACTAGCTGTGAAGTGAGCAAAACGGAAAGAATTGCGCTCATAAAGAGCGAAACGAACAGAAAATCAAGAAACGGAATAATAGTAAAAATTAGCGATTAGTAATTTGAATGCCTTTTCTGACTGTTAATGGTTATTTTTTCTAAAAAAACATTTAATTTTCTTTATTTCTATTTCAAAAATTCAGAAAATTTCAAAAGTAATAAAAATCAAAAGTATTCGTTTGTTTATTTTTTCAACAGCTGTTTCTTACTTTGGCAGCAAATAATTTCAGCTAGGGAAATTTTTACTAGCTGAAATTTGGAGCTGCCAATGGCTCTCTTCTGCTATTTTTTGACTCAAGAAACGATTTTCCAGTCGAAACTTGGCTAACTATTCATAACTAGCTAATAATAAACGGACCTAATATGTACGTCATCACATAAAGTGCAGGAGATTTCAATTGAAGTTCTAAATAACATGTATAACGTATGTATGAATATTTTTGCATTGGTACGTATTGATCATCAATTTCACTTACCCTTGCATTTAAAGCCAAAATAAATAAGAATATATGTATGTATGTAGTACTTTTTGGTTATATTTATATTTTTAATAGAATTTTTACCTTATTGAAGTTCTTGTGTTTATATACTCAAATTTTTAAAAGATTAATTTAAACAAGAATTGCGAAATGCCTCTGAAAAAGGCAATTTCTCCAACGATTCAGACATTTCTGACCAAATTAATTCTGTACAATCCCGATAAAAATAGGGATAAGAAAGAAAAGAAAATAAATTTGCGATTTGGCAATTTGCGAATAGCATTTGACAAATTTGATTTTATGCACGTGCGTCCAAAGGTACCTACATGAACTTTTTTCGCATGTAGGTACATTTTTTTGGTGTTATATGGTCCAGCCATTGCTTTTGGAATGATAGAGATTTCCTTGACCAGTTTGGGAAATTTGGGCGCAGAATCAATAAAGACATTAATTTGGGATCTATGATAAAGCACAAGGGGGGGGGTTTGAACCCCCAAAACCCCCCGGTGGATCCGCCACTGTGTTCAACTATGCTCAGCTTATTTTCATTACCAAAAACCTGTATTTTTTTTTAGCTATCTACCACTTTTGTGATCTTATAGCATCGACAGACGGCAGCGATAATGCGGACTATCTAGCTAATTCGGAGTTATCTTGAGAATTAACTGGAGGAATCCGGACTATCTCTTCAGTAGGTCCTCAAAAACTTATCGCATTAGCGCATTTTGTAATGCCAACTCTGTCGAAAAATCTTTATTGTGAATGGAAAGTGAAGAAAAAGAATAACCAAAAGTAAGCGCAATAATCGGAATTCCAGTGCGAACAAGTAATAAGAGAATTCCGGTTTATGTTGCCGTCTGTCAGTTTAAAATTTGTATCGAATTAAGTGTTGCGGTAATCCGGTTTATGGCTGCCATCTGTCAAGCCTATTAACTTAATGATCAAGGGAACGCGGCTCTTCATATCAAAATATCAGAAATGTAAAATCAACGATTTTGGACGTTGGTACCTACAAAAATCAGTGGCCGCTGTGGTGCAGTGGGTAGAGTGCTCGCCTGCTATGCCAGAGGTCTCGGGTTCAAACCACGGTCCGAGCCAAACAAATTTTTCTAATTAGTAAAAATCCAATTATTGGGTTTTTTAAGAGCAGCGGTCACCTCTCGGCAGTGGGCGGCATACCCTCCGAGAGTATTTCTGCCATGAAAAAGCTTCTCACAAAAAATGCATTCGCCGTTCGGAGCCGGCATAAAACTGTAGGTCCACCCAATTAGTAGGAAAAACAAAAAGGAGCACACCTCGAATTGGGAGAGAAGCTCGGCCATAAAACTCGTCAGAGTTATAATAGCGCCATTGTATTATTATTATTATTACCTACAAAAATGCATTCGCCGTTCGGAGCCGGCATAAAACTGTAAATCCTCCCAATTAGTAGAAAAAACAAAAGGAGCATACCTTTATTTGGGAGAGAAGCTCGACCATAAAACTCGTCAGAGTTATAATAGCGCCATTGTATTATTATTATTACTTAAAATTTGTAGTGGATCTTATACTTCGTTCTTTGCTAGTTTTCTTTCAAAATAATTGCTGCTTAAGTATTTTTAACCTCCCTAATATTAATACATACATATGCAGATAATTATCTGCGTGTTTTTTTTTTTTGTCCATATGCGTTGCGTTCCATGTCTATGGCTTTAGTGAAATGCGTTAACGCAGATGACAAGTTTCGAAAGGAGCCACCAATTTTAAATTAGCTGACGTTCCTATGGAAGAGTAGATGTTTACATATCCATATTTACACAAAAATATGTAGGTCTACATTTAAATATTTATGTAATTAAGTATTTACACATGTGTGTGGTCTACAATGCGTCTATAAAGGAAGCCAATGGCGGAAAGATGACAACAGCAATGACTTCCTTTTTCTTTTCAATAATTTGTACTTCCTTTCGCACGCCATTGAAGTGGCAAAGCGCTGAAAAAAACGACCAAAAAACAGCCGAAGAGGCAAGTAGGTAATTCGAATTGTGAAAGTAAATTTATGGAAAAAATTAGACTGATGTTAATACACATTTTTATATAATAATATCGCGCATTTAACTTTGATAGGGCGTATACTGGCATTTTCTTTCACTTGAGTTAGGTTATGAAAGGGCCAAAATACGATTTTGCTTATGAATTTTATAAATAAAGGGGCTGTACCTATTACTTTCTATCGTGGTGGGTTGCCAAATATTAAATGGCCCAATAACACCAAATAAAATATGAAAGGAAATGTTTGCAGAATCATTAAAGAACTTCCAAATTGTTTATGAGTTGTTTGATGTGCCAATGCTGGAGGGAAATGAAACAACTTTTTGTAAAATCACCAAATAAATTTTTGTGCCCCTTCTGCTACCACATTTCTAATAGATATTATTGCTTTTGAATTGTTCTACCTAATAGTTGTTGTTGGTAGAAATAAATTCGTAATGACACATTGACAGTTTTTGAGCGTTGGAACTTTTCGATTGCGTGCATGTAAATTTAGCCAAAAGTTATGTCACAATTTGGTTACGAAAAAAGGAAATAAATAAGTACATGTACATATGCGAACATACCTACACACAAAAAATATGCGTGGGAACTTAGTTATGTAGGTATGCCCAACAAACACTGACTTTAGAATCGATATGAGAATGACTCCAGAACTAGCCCTTTTCTTCAATCTCTAACGATAGAGGACTACCCACGAAACTGTCGAGAATCGTAGCGTTCTAGAACAAAATAAGACACAGTCGAGAAAATTGCAAATCTCGAATCGGATTCTAATGCAGTTCTCTAATGAGATTCTAATGAGGATTTTGCAAATATATACACACATATAGAGAATTACGCTAGCTATCTAATGTAGTCTCCACAAATTCTCTAACGTCAGGGATTGTGTTTGCTATGTATGTATGTACCTACAACAACCACATACAAGTGTATGTATGTTAGGGTAGTTGTTAAAATCAAATTAGCCATTTTCTTCGTTCTCACCCCTACATCGCTAAAAGCACGGACAAAGATAGGTACCAAATATAAATTTTGGTCCCGATCGGAGACTGAGACGGGTGTCGCAAAGGCGTCA
This sequence comes from Urophora cardui, assembly GCA_960531455.1. Classification (NCBI taxonomy): domain Eukaryota; kingdom Metazoa; phylum Arthropoda; class Insecta; order Diptera; family Tephritidae; genus Urophora; species Urophora cardui. The sequence continues at coordinate 7,076,265 of OY482674.1, forward strand.
AATTTCAGATTAACATATGGGTTCCCTCTGCGACACCCCTTAACGGTCACCGACCAAGACAAAGTTTATTAAATTTAATAAAAATATATTTAAATTAAAAAAAAAAATTTTTCGCGGCCCAGCACTCAAGTACATTCACTCAAGGAACTCACTCACATTCCAACAATACTCAATCGCACGAAAATTCCACTCAAGTGCAGCAAAGCCCAACGGAAACGTGGTGGATTTGTATGAAACAAAATAAAACAAGGGGAATATGCTCACTCATTTTTACTTTGAGCGCTCATACGCACAAGCACTCAACTAGTCAAAACTCACACATTAGCGCGTTGCACTGCTACAATACATAAATACGTACAAAAAAAAATTCGAAAAAAGCGCTCAGCTGTCAACAGTGGCCAAAATACGAGCAAAGACAAAAAGCAACAATAATAAAGAATAAAAGAAGAAAACCAATAACAGATATGATATCAACAAACAACATGACGATGAATTATGATGGCTGTTGGCTGCGTGCTGAAAAGGTGTGCAAAAGAGATGACTATTGAGTAAGAGTGATGTGCCGTTGTTGCAGACCGTTTTAAATTATTTCTCCTGCCGCATGGACGACATTTTTTAAAAATTTACTATGCCGAGCAGTCAGACCTTTCCATTAGACGAGAGCCAATAAAAGTCGCTTGTTTTGTTTCACTCACTCTCAAGCGCATGCAACGCAAATTTAGTGAGCTGCATTCACTAGCATGTGTTGTGTGTGGAAGGAAGAAAGCTAATAGCGTGCCGTGTTAGAGCAAATTCCAATTGGAATTTAATTAACTTTGAGAAATTCTTATATGAGAATGTTTTCAGCATGAAATTGAGAGCGCCAATTGTTGGGCTTTTCCAACGTTTTCACTAGCGTGCTTACTCTTTTTAACTAAAGTGCGTAGATATGGTCACAAGCATATGTATGTATAGTATATGGTCTTTCGTTGTAGAGTTGCATGGTCATTCGATTGCAGCTTATCACCTGTGCGCTCTCGGAGGGCACCATTGTGTTCAAGGGGCAATGCAAATATAGAAAATTTTGCTGCACTTTGGCTATTATTACATACATACCTACAAATTGAAGGAATACAAGAATATTTTGAGCGGGCGTCGGGAGGAAGTCTTGTCCAGTTTTCACGCATTTTTTTCAAACAACGTTTTGCAATGTGTAAAATAATGAACTGCCATGACAGTGTGAGAGTTTAATCCCACACCGGGCGCTTAAACACCCAGAGTTTTCAAGTAATTAGAAATTTGTATTAAAAAAAAAAAAAAAAAACTTGGACTTCAAACCCCGTCGGTATTTGCTCTGAAACCAGCTTAAACCTACACCAGACCTATTCCTTCTCCTACACCTACCTACCTACTCCTTTTCAAACTTGTTGTTGTCTTCGCTTGAGACCGGCTTTTCTAATAATAGCACGCGAAGACTGCAGGGGGAGTGTAAAGAAAAGATTGTAGATGATTTTAAAAGTGATTGTGAAGCGAGCAAGGAAGTGTTTGTTGCGTTGAGCGTCCGAAGGAAAGCTCAAAAACAACTGGAAGCTGAGTAAAATTCGCATTGCCATATATGTATGTAGTTTTTGTTGTGTTTTTTTTTTTTTCTTTTCATTTTCCCTTGCCTTTTGCCTCTGCCTTTTGTCTCTGCCTTTTTCCACCCTCCCTCACTTTCTTGTGCGTTATGCGTTTTCACTCATTTCTCTGTGCCTTCAGCCTCCGCATCCTTCTTGCCTAATTTTTACTTATTTTGTTTATCTCTCAATCCAAAAACCAACAACACAGCTGACTTGGCTTACTCGGTACGTACAAACAGAAATGACCATTGCTTGCCCCCGCCAGCTCCGCCTTGCCATGCCTTCTCTGTCCAGCTGTAGCTTCTGCTGCTCCTTCGGTTGCCTCAAGTGTTGAAAAGATAAATTTCTCTGTTCGTCGGGTTAGATTCTCAACTTCGCGACTCGTTTGCGCTGCGCTTTTGTTGTGTGTGTGTGTGCGTTGTTGTTGTTGGTGTTGCTTTGCTTGATTTTTTACGATTTGCTTGTTTTGTTGTTGTTTTGTCGACTGCTTACCGATACATTTTGCCAATTATTATCTACGTTTGTTTTGTTTTTGTTTCTGCTCGTTTCTGTTTCTGTTTCTGATTTGGTTTTTTTTCACTGCTCGCATTTTGTTGTTGCTGTTGTTGTTCTTCTGCGATGGCTCTTTGTGAATGAATCGCCGGCCGTTTGCTCGTCGCTCAGGCAATTGTCGACTTCATCATCGATGATCAGCTGCTACACATTTGTTGCTGTTGTTGTTGGTGTTGCTGGCTGTTTGCTGTTCACTGCCTGCTATTTTAGACTTTCGTATGCTTTTAGCTTTCAACTTGCAACTCGATTGCGTTGCGCACAGTCGCTCCACAACGAACAACAATAAAATAGGCAAAGCTCTTCTACTTCCACTTTGCTTGCGCCGCATTCATGTTGCCGACGCTTTTCTCTATTTCATCGTTTCGTCGTGTGTGTCGCTAACATCCGCAATAGCGTTAGCTATCGTCGCAGTCATCGGCGCGCGTTACCGCTTTGTTTGCCAAATCCATCGTCTATTTGTTGGCGCGTTTCTCATGTGCATGTGTGTGTGTGTGTGTGACTGACGCACAGCCAGCTCTAGCAATTGCGCCCTTTGCGTCGTGCTGGGGGGGGGGGGGGGGGGGGGGGGGGGTACAAAACGGGCACGGGTGGCGGCACCTGACATTTCGCCAACAGCCAAAACAGCCCGTTTGGCATCTTCATTCATTGGTCAGCGCGACAATGGAGCGGTTGCTGTTGGCGTGTTAACGGATTTTCGATTTCTTCGCCGTCGTTTACGCACAACAAACAAACGATTTCGTACGTAAAACGTAAAACGCGCGTAGAGATTCGTGAGTGAATTAAAATACATAAGGACTAAATAGTTAGTGAAAAGAAACTAGATACATACATATGTACATACGAGTAAAGTGTTGGGAATAGCGAAAAAACCAAAGTTGGCGGAAAGGTAAAGCAAAAGAATGGATTTAGTGAAAATTTCAAGAGTTTTTTTTAATAGGTATATTCTGATAAATTTGTATTACAAATAGTGTGTGCTAAACAAGTTGTTTTGAATTATCATTGTCAACAGCTGGGAAAGTAAAATGCTAATGAGCAATAATAATACCCAATTACAAGAACAACAAGAGCAGGTCAACACACCAGACTCACCACAAAACCAAACAAAAAAGGAGGGACAGCAGCAGCAAGAGCAGGTTCAATCGCTTTATCAGCAACAACAACAACAAAAGTTTCAACAACTGGCTAAGCGGATTGTTAAAAATAATATAAATATAAATAACAACAATAACAACAACAATATAAATAATAATAACAATAATAATTACAACCACAGCAATAAACAAAATCCAGCTTATCCGTCGCAACCTCTTACAACAACAACAAAAGCAAATTCAACAACACCCACCAATACAAATAACAAAAACAATATTGTTGCCACTACCGACGCTGTTGCCGCAGCTGCCACGTTGTTGCTGCCACAAATAGCTAAAGTAACGGAAATCGCAGACGCAACAACAACAACAACAACAACAACAAGCACATTAAGAAGCGTTCGGCATCTGATCAACAGTTTTAGCAGCAATCCTTGCGTTGTCGGCGCCGCCACGGATTTCTCAATCGCTGCGATAATGGCGCGAGGCGTAAATGCCTCAAGCCGCGAACCATCCGAACGGAGTTTGAGTGAGTTGTAATGTAATGTGATGTACTTAATCGTTAACACAAAGAAGAGCCCCTTACAGCACAAGTGGTGTAGTTCCAATTTTTCTTGTTTGAGATATTAAAGTACTTAAGTTCTGATATCTGTAGGTGAGTTCCCGCGGCAGTGATCTAGATCCGGATAAAAATTTTGTATGCAAATGCAGCAATAATTTTGTGATCCTGATATTTATCTGGATCAATTTCGGATCCGTATAGATTGTAATAGATATTTTTGATCCAGATAAATATCAGGATCACAAAATTGTTGTTGCATTTGCTTGCAAACTTCATATCCGGATCTGTATCACTGCCACGGGAACTCAGCTTATGTGTTTGCTATGGGATCTGGGAGTTACACCGTTAGTACATTAAACAAACCATATTTTTTCCTACACCCTACCATGCCTAATGGAAAAAAAACGAAAATTGGAGTTACTCAACTTGTTCTTTAAGGGGCTCATATGTATGTATGTATTATGGATGAGAGGCTGTGTTTTTTGGGAGAATCAACCTATGGCTGAGGTGATAATATCCCAACAAACACTAAGATTAGATATATGTATGTAGATTAGAGAATGACTCGAGAATTAGCACTTTTCTCAAATCTCTAATGTTAGAAGTCGACTCGAGAAACTGTCGAGAATCATAGCGTTCTAAAAACAGAATCCACTTATTTATTTAACGTTCCATCTTCACTTGCGATAAACTCCAGTATGCTGATCTAAGAATGCGAGATACACCGCAAAAATGTGGTGAGCGGGTTGTTTCAAAGGTGCGTCGTTGATTCAAATACTTTCCTATTAAACTCGACAACGGAAACTGTTGGATCAAATAATTTGAGTTAACAACGGAAACTATTTGAAAAATTTGTAATCTATAAATAATTTTCTCTTCATATGGGTTCCAATTACAAATATGTACACTCCACTTGTTCTAGGATTTTTCTCGCCTTCTTCGCTTTAACTGCTTGCCATATAGTATTTTATATTTTATATTCACCTCCGGATTTGAACCATGACATCAACCCGAAATTCAATCCGACAGTATCACACGGTGTAGTAGAGTATTCAACATTATATTGAATTTTTGCGATAATTTCTCTTTTTCGAAAAAGCATCTATGAATTATATCAATCATTGTAAAAACAAACAACCCCCGTCTTAGCTACGGGAAGTTGTTGGATCAAACATTTTTCTGTAAAAATAAAATTCTTTTGCTGTTGAATCGAAGACGAAGATTCAACAGCGGAAAGTTGTTGACTTAACTACGGGTTTTTTTCAGACTAGTTAACTGATGTTAAATATACATATATGTATAAGTCGGTATATTTGGATTTTAAATAAGTATGAGTAATTTATACAGAGTTAGAGTTTACTTTACCAGGAAACTAAAGGCACCTCAGACATCGATATTGTTCAGCGAATAAAAATAATGGTCGAAAGTGCTCCGGCCCAGAAAGTATTGCTATCGAAACTTACTAAAGGCAGAAGAACGGACACCTCAACTGCGTTGGGGAGATCGCCAGGCAGCACGGAACAGAAATGCGCTTTATTGGACTCGGCCAAAATTGTCTAGACAGTTACGTGCCAATTAAGAAAAAGAAGGAAGCGTTAAAAACGTGTTTTTTAAGTGTTCGGGCCGCATAGGAATTTCGCCGCTTAACGCATTCTCAACTCATTCAAAGTTACTGAGTTAAATAAAATAGTGTATTGTGGAACGATCCTCCGTCATCCCTTGTCAAGTTTGGTTTGGAGACAAACCGGTTTCGGCTAATATGCGCCATCTTCAGTGTCTTTTTTCGTTCGGAAAAACAAGCAACCAAAAAGTATTTAAATAAAATAGTGTGAGCGCTACCATTTCAAATAACAAAAATTTTTAAATTAGCCAGGCAATATCTCTTCTAGGCAATGGGTGTTTTTGTAGTTCAACAATTTGATAAAAAAAAAACAAGGCAAACAATCCTGAAAATGATGATTTGAACAAGATTTTGAAACTCTGATTTAAGCAGTATTTTTATTTAAAAGCAATATAATTCGCAGAAAATTAACATCAAATAATTCACATATTTTCTGGCCCATTCACGGCAAAAGCGTTTGACTTTGCTTGCCCAAATGAAGTAGCTAAATATTTTTATATAATGTATGTATGTATGTGTAAATCCCCCTTTTGCATATTAACACTAATAAAATGTCTTGTCCAACCGCACAAAAACGTCAAGTATGTGGATCTGGCCGAGAGGCACAACTCAGCCGCCAAGCGCGTCGAGATAGACAAGACAACAACTGAGACCAACAGACAGCCGACAGCGCATGCAAATAAATGTTTTTCACACTTCAACATCGTTGAAAGGAAGAGGAAACGAATCTTTTTTTTTTTTGAGGCATTTTAGACTTTTCGAAGAAATCATTTTAATGACTAAACCCTGAGTGGCTGTGTAGGTATGTGTCCATCTGTAAAAGCGTGCTTGACAGTTTTTCCAACAAAATTTATAAATGGAAATGCAGTACATACATACATACATATATACAGTGGCGGATTAAAGGTTCAGAGCGCCCTAGGCAGCCACTTTCTCGGCGCCCCTGTACCGACCATAAATGGCCATCATAATACTATAAATTTTAACTACCTAGTTGTTTTACACCCTAACAATCAAAATCTTTCCTCTGTATAATATTAGTGTAGATGTAGATATAGATGATGTAAAAGCTTAGATAATTTGTTAATCTCTACATATAATAAAATTGTAACAGGTCGATGTCTGTACATTGCAGATATCGAGAAAAAAATGATTGGGGGAAGCATTATTAAGCCAGTAGAATCCAAATCAAGAATTTTTAGAATTTTTGTCTGTCTGTCTGTCTGTCCGTATGTTTGTGGCCGTATCACTCAAAAAGTGCTGAATGGAATTGAACGAAACTTTTTTTATTGGATTGCTAGACGCTCAACCTAAAGTTTAAGGTATTACTTGTTTCGATATCTCGACCGGTTTCGGAGTTATCGGCCAATATGTGCACCAAAATATGTTAGTACAATATGGGTATCAAACGAAAGGTGTTTATGAATGCTGCCATAAACCATTTGATTAATTTCAATACCTAAACTGGCTTCGGAGATATCTCATAAAATGTGAACCTTCTTAATCTCAAAATGCTTAATATGGCTATTTTGTTATAAGAAATAAAATAATGGCTACCTGGTAACCGACGTACAGAGTGTACTTATGTTATGGAGCGATAAATTCTCCTCATTGATAAATTGCGAGGGAGTCGTCGAACCCGATACCACAATCCCTGACGATGGAAAAAACATTCCAGCACCCGACTATGATGAAGTGAGGACAGCTATACCCCGGGTCCAAAACAATAAAGCTCCTGGAAAAGACGGACTACCTTCCGAGCTGTTCAAACACGGACGCGAAGAGCTGGTTGAAAGCAGGCATCATATTAGAGTTGAAATCCAGTCTTTTTTGTTGGTACTTATTATTTACCAACAGAGTTGAAAAATAGAAGAGAAATTATACGCATACGAAGTCGCAGGCAACAGCTATGTAGTATTTAATAAATTAAGAAAATAAGTTTTGAATTATTTATTGAAAAAATATAAGTAAGTAGTAACAGAGCAAACAAAATTTAAAAAATTAAAAATCTCTGCGTCTACATTTTTGTTTCGCGAAATTGTCGATAACATCGTCGTAGTTTAATGACAGCAATAAGACAGATTCAATATTTAGTATTGCTAACGAATTTAATCTCTTATCTGTCATGGTTGAGCGAAGATAGTTTTTCACTCGTTTTAGACAGGAAAAACTCCGCTCCCCACTGCAATTACTGACTGCCGTCGATACGCACATTCTTAAGGCTATGTCAATGTTGGGTTAAATTGTGTCAAACTCTTTATTTCTCAGAACCTGTAATACCGCGTTCGTTGTTCGGGGCAGTTCTCCGTCTCGAGCTATCGTTGTTAAATAAGAACGTAGATGGATACATTCGTCAACAAAGCATTTTTCTAAATCATTGGAATACATTGTTACCAACGAACTTGCTCTATTTTGAACTTATTTGGTGTTTAAATTCGTCAAATTGCATAAAAATGAAAATTTATTGCAAAAATTATTGTATGAAGAAACTTTCAAAATTTGAGAAAGAGGCTTGAAAAAGTAATTGCTTTTTTATTAATATAATCTACAAGTAATATTTTGATAATCGCCAAAAAAGTCGCCATCGCCAATTTTCATAAATTGGTCGCCAAAGTTTGTAAAAAATCCAATTGGCGACAAATCGCCAGTACTGGCAAGCCTGACGACACAACAAACGCGCAATATTGCACAATATATCGATGCTTGTGCAATATAATCGATTTATCTATTATCGATCTATTATAGATCAGCTTTAATTCTTAATCGTCGATATGTTATTTTCTTTATTTGTTTAAAAATTCTGAGCTCGCGCGCCCCTTGTAACTACGCGCCCCTAGGCAAGTGCCTAGTTTGCCTTAGGGATAATCCGCCTCTGCATATATATGTACTACGTTTGAAAATGGTATAAATATGCATACCAAATTTGTGTGTATGTACACATGAAAACTTTCTTATCTAGTATATTTATGCAAATGTTGTTGAGAACTGAAAAGCTTGACCAATAAATCTGCACAAATTATAAACTTACATATGTACACACACTTACTTTTGTACGTACGTACACAAAAGCACCAGTTTATGCTATAATTAATTGTATGCTTAATTAGTGAGAAAAAAAGTTTATTAATGTGTCGAGAATAACGTCATAATTTGTGTGGAAATGAGTTGCAACACTCAATAAATCAAAACCGCATTCACATAACGGTATATTTTTACATACATACATACAATCATACAAGTTTTAATTTGCCATTTGTTGAAAATAATTCAACTCAGTGGGCGTCACTTTACATTCATTGAAAAACATTTTAATTAGTGAAACGAAAGCAGGAAGTGCAACGAAATTCACGTAAATAGAGATGTTCGATTGGTAGCCGGGAAAAAGTAAGGTCTGTTACTGATTGAACCTACACTGAAAAAACAACTGACTCAGATTACGGAAAAATGGAAATGATTCGGTTCTAAAGAAATATTTTCATTGTTTTGATGTAAACTTTTCTTCAGATCAAGGATTAAAAAAAACGTTATAAAGACAATTGTATTCAAAACAATGAAAATATTTCTTGTGCCAAATTATTCCCAAATTTCCATGATCTGAGCATGTTTTTTTTTGAGTGTAGTATATGTTTAATATTATTTTTTATAGGTCTTTGTTTCTAAAAAGTTATAGTCTGTATGGCGCTTAGGTAATAGTGGCTACCCCCGTTCGTCCAATACGAAACCACGCATAGGTCTGGTGGCCCGTTGTGTTACCACTTAGGGTTCTTGATTTTTTCCCTGTAGAGAATGATTAGATGCCTATAAAACTGAACCACCTGGTTCATAGAGCGTAAGATGCCAGATACCTTTCCATCTTCATGCCTGCAGCTGCGACAAAAGTCATTTGTAAGTAGGCCCATGCGAGTTCCATTGGTGCCCATGAGGCAGTGGACCGTTATTATATCAACTACAGGGCTAATGTAGGGCCGACTGAAAAAAGTCACTGATCTAGACCTTTCCTGGTCCAGTCTTGACCAGATTTGCCTCAAAATCAAGCAAGTAGACTCTCCAGCCCATCTGAAATTTGCTTGTTTTATAAAGCAAGATCGTAGATAGATTTTACATGTGATAGATTTTACATGTCTTAAGAAAAGATTCCACTGAAGATCTTCGCGAATATTCCACTGAATAGCTTGCCTTTTAGTTTAGAGCCGTCTGTGAAAATTGATGGAGTGTGAGGTGGGGGTCTAATAAAATCCTCCCATTCATTCTTCTCAGATATTCTTATAGAGAACTTGTTGTTCCAGCTTATAACAATTGATGTGTAGTCTAAAGAAAAAGTTTTCTGGGACTGTTTTAAATATTCGGGTGTGCCCAAATGGCAAGTCCATCCAGAGGTTGATGGCGTTCGGTCTGGCTGCACTGCAACTGGCGATGTACTTGCCAGAATTCATTGGTTAGAAAACAGATATCTTGATTGTCCAAAACGAAAAGATCACTGTAAAAACTTATCACGGAATGCTAATAAAACATTTCGAAATAATGAGGCTTAAAAAAGTACTCACATAATATAAATGATGGAAAACAAATAAGATTTGATCACTTGATAATTGCAACGGAAAAATTTTCAATAAAATCAGCAAAACAAAAATTGCAAATGCAAATGTATATAAAAATGCATGCACATATAAACACACATTACGCCAAATACATATATGTATATGTATGTACAGAATAGTGGCGGACGCTTCGTCCAAGCCGAAAAGCCCGGTTTGCCTAAATGTTTTCGTTCATTTAATTTTACGTATTTCTTTAAAATCGGATTATTTTACGCCTGTAATGTGTTTACTATTTAAGTTCTTCAATTTGTTTACTACTTAAGCTCCTTAGCTTTTGTATAAAATTCTGATGATGAAGAACTTTAACTTTCTTTCAACTAAGTCAGGCTTGTTGATGCGCTGACCAAAAGTAGTTACAGCTAAAATAACAAAAGTAATATAGGTACTTATCTTCATATTATCCATTGTATGTATATCAAAACGTAATTATTCTACATCATCTTCATTTTCTCGATTTATTCCAATACATTCAATTTCATACAGTATAAATATAAACAACAACATAAATATGAGAAACGAATTTAGTCAAAGTCAATGGCGGAATCGCAATCAGACTTTCAGATAATATAGCGAAGAAAATTACATAAATCGACTATGCTTAATAAATAGGCTTGCCCAGCCAATTTATGCTAGGGCCGCCACTGGTACATACATAAGTGTGTTTATTGTCGCCAAATAGTTAAAAAAAGTGAATTGGTCGCTCGATGAATTTGCATAAAATAATTTCATAAAGCAAATAATTGAATTTCATATCTGAAATATGCCATCTATGTACATATGTTGATATGTAAGCAATTATGTAGATATGCGTATATATGTATATGTACGTAAGCGTACAATCATTCGTTGCTGTTGCGGCGCACAGTGGTTCAGCCGCGGAAAAAATTCATTTTTTTCAATACCTAATTTTCAGATTCTAATGATGTAGTCTTATAAAAAAATTTCCAAATATGAACAATTCATGACTACTTTGCAAAAAGTTTGTTTTTTTACAAAATAATGGTATCAGAAGTCAGAAAAATTTTATTCAACAAAAACTGCTTGAAATTTTTGCTAACTTTAGCTATAAGTTTTCTTATAACTTATATCTCTATTGTCCCTGTTGCGAGTTTAAAAGAAAATATAGCACCTCCTTGACTAATTAAAGAAAAAATCAGTGCAATCGACCAAATATTAAAAAAAATATAGGCCAGCAAAAATGGTACTTCATAAATGTTACCTTTTCTAACTTCGATGGACAAAAAGTTTGTGTGCTACAGCGTGCTACACTCGCTAACTATAATAAAATGAAAGTTTGGAATGTCTTCTATCGATTTCTGTTAAAAAATTTTTCCCATATTTTCCCCAATCGATGTAAACTTGATTTAAATGTCGAAAGTCCCATCAAATTTTGATAAAATTGACAAAATGTAGCATACTTTTAGGCTCATGCGTATATATTAACGTTTACATCTTATATGAAATTTTTTTGTTTACGAATATGAAGGCACAGAGAGGATTAGATAAAAATGCAGATTGGTAAATTATACACCTAATTTGTTAGAATCAATGGTAATGCAAACAAAAATAACGATAAACACATTCGCCATAACATGGCGGTTTGCAAACAACAATAGCAACAAACACATTTGTTTAAGAATGAATACACATAGAGAGCATAGGTTTTAACATCTTACCAGCTTAATTTAAGTTATTAGATGAAAAAAAAAATGTTATCCCGACGAAATTTTAGTAACAGAAATATATGCTGCTGTTAATTTGCAAAGTTTACTTGATCACAAAACAAGAAGGCTTATTGATACTTTCTCAGCAGAAAATTTGAACTCTTTATCATATTCTGAGTTAACCCTTACTAGTAAATGGGGCTTATGATTTCTAGGCTTATGTTTTCTAGGAAAAGTGATAAAATTTTTACCAATACAGATGTTATTAATCGATTACTGGCAAGTTCTGATCATTATATAAAGTTCATACGACGACAACCCAACCAAAAGTGTGTGGAATTGGATCCTGTTGTCAAGGATATGCTAAATCATTAAACATTTGTCTTATATTTGTTTTGTTTTCTTTCCATATATACATACATAGTTATATTTTCAATAATATGTATTATAAATATAATCATTAAGTACATCAAATTTTTACAAGGGCTCTTTTCAGTTACTGAAAATTTATATCTTCATTTGTTTTTGAATAAAAGGTGTAGGAAAAGTGGGCGTGGTTGTTTGTCAATCACGCCTATATTTGGTATTGTCGATATCTTTCATGACAGTATCTTATGCGCCAAGTTTCGTGAAGATATCTTAATTTTTTGAGCTGAAATTAAAATTTTTCTTTAAAAATTTTTACTATAGGTCCAGGGGAGGTACCCCTACGGAGTGGCCGATTTCAACAATTTTTGGTGCTGTCAATGCCTTTAATGAGGGTAACTCATGTACCAAGTTTCGTGAAGATATCTTAATTTTTTTTTAGCTGAAACTAAAATTTGTATTTCAATCATTTTTTTATAGGTTCAAGGGAGGTACCCCTAGGGGTTGACCGATTTCAACCATTTTCTGAAAATTTCTTAATTAGCTCACATATAACCTCTGTGCAAAATTTCAATGGCCTAGGACCACGCCTTCTATTTTTTTCCGCAAAATGTATGGAGCCGAACCACTGTGCGGCGTAATGACAGGCGACCAACTGCATTTAAAGCGAGTTAATGTGTGTGTATTTGCGAAATTGTGTCTCATTAGCGGCTGGTGAATGTGTTCTGTGACTGCATTCTTGTATTTACATACATACATAAGTCTATGCACATATGCAAATGCAAATACAATTTCGCATAAATAATTGCGTTAACAGAGGGGCCCTTCTACTGTCTGTCATACGATATGCTTGTATCGGTGGCGGCGACTGTGCAACATTTGACAGTCAATGAATTGTTTTGTTCGCTAGTACACAGATATTGAGGTGCTACAGCGATGTATAGTAGTGTTGAGAATTGGAGTTAGCAGGGAAATTGAGAAAAAAAAAATAGCTTTAATATCATTCTATCTATTCGAAACTCAAATTTAGTTGAAGCTATAAAAAATGCATGCAGATTGACTATGTTGAACTTTTCTGATGAAATTGATTATGGTTTCAATCTTATACAGCTTAAATCTGCGCGCTTATTATAGAAAACAGGCTCTTTAGTCATTAACGCACCACTGTGCGATTCGATAGGAGTATCGTATTGTCAATGACCGCCGCAATGAGGCTCTAATTTTCGCGTTGTATCCTTGTTGAAAGTTGATCAGAATTTCAGCTGCAAAAAAGAAAAGAAATGAACGTTTATATGTGGAAATCCTGATGTATCGCTTATCTATATGTTTGTGTCTACTTAAATTCAATTAACTTCCATTTTATTACACCCACAGGTCCCGTTTCCGTTGAACGTTACCCCGATGCGGACGAGGAGGTCGATGTCGATGGCGATGTTGACGTTGTCGATTGCAGTGACTCCGAAACGCGGTCGGCGCGTCCCATGCGTGTCCACCATCAACATCGGCATCAACTGCAGCAACAGCAACAGCAACACATCCTAGAAATACACGAAAAATTGCAGCAACGTCACCATTACAACCATCAGCATCACTCGCACAGTCAACAAAATCATCATAACCATAACAACAATAACAATAACAATAACAACAACAACAATAACAATAACAAAAACAATCACAATAACAACAACAATTTCAATACGGATATAATCAGCAATGGCGGCGACGACGGCGATGGCAATTCTGGTCGTCGTCATCATCATCATCATCGCACACGCCGTAGCAGCAGCCGTGGATGTTCTTCACCACAAAGTCCAAGCAGCGCTACCGGCGGTGGAGGCAATGAGGAGGATCGCCTGTCGCCCGAGCCAGCGCAGGTAAAACGCAAAGTCAGCAAAGCCCATTTTAAAATCTCTCGGAACATTTTTAAAACTAATTTGTTGCTTTTTTTTGTTTATTGGTTGACAGTCGGCGCCGAAAATTGTTGGCTCGTGTAATTGTGATGAACTGCTGCCGGTTCAGTGTCATTTGGAGACGAAGGAATTATGGGATAAATTCCATGAGCTGGGCACAGAGATGATTATAACCAAATCGGGAAGGTGAGTTTAAGTGAACTTTATATGTTAGGTTATTATTATACTTAGGTTAAGTTGGAGTGGCTGCGGCAAACTTAGGCTGGACTAGCGCCCCATTTGGTTACCAATATTAATATTATTATAAGAAATATGTACATATCGCTAGCTTAGAGTGCAAACTGTGTAAGTCCATTTTTATGAAAAAGTGTATTTTTATGTAGAACGCTAGAAAAATCAAATACGCAACACGCTAAACAAGTCTGTGATACTTGTCATATTTCTACTCGTTGTCATTCAGTGATACGCAAATTGTGCAAGTCCAAAATTTTACATGAACATAATTTTTTTTTGAAAGAGTTTTTAGTGCTTAGCACGAAATTTTTTTATTTTAATTCAATTTTTAATTGTTGGGGTAAGTGGAAAAAAATTCAACAACTATTTACAGCGAAGGTTGAGTGTATAGCTATTTCACGAAAAACCATTTTCGATCATCAGCACTCTTTTCGGAAGTGGATGCACCGGGGATTGAACCCGAGTCCATTCCAACTTCAGCCGCAATGACCCAACGGATAAACACACTCGGCCATTGAGACTCTGTGCAAGCTGTTGGATTTTCCCCACTTTTGCCTTTTTCATTTTCAACATTAACGTTAGTGTGTATATGCTTTTTGCATATATTCTCCACAAACGTGCTGAATTTTTGTTGTAGGCAGTTCGCAATGAACATTGTTGTTGGTATTTATTTTATGTATGTATATACCACACAACGTTAACAATTTTACTTGAAAGAGTTTTTAGTGCTTAGCACGAAATTTTTTTATTTTAATTCAATTTTTAATTGTTGGGGTAAGTGGAAAAAAATTCAACAACTATTTACAGCGAAGGTTGAGTGTATAGCTATTTCACGAAAAACCATTTTCGATCATCAGCACTCTTTTCGGAAGTGGATGCACCGGGGATTGAACCCGAGTCCATTCCAACTTCAGCCGCAATGACCCAACGGATAAACACACTCGGCCATTGAGACTCTGTGCAAGCTGTTGGATTTTCCCCACTTTTGCCTTTTTCATTTTCAACATTAACGTTAGTGTGTATATGCTTTTTGCATATATTCTCCACAAACGTGCTGAATTTTTGTTGTAGGCAGTTCGCAATGAACATTGTTGTTGGTATTTATTTTATGTATGTATATACCACACAACGTTAACAATTTTACTTGAAAGAGTTTTTAGTGCTTAGCACGAAATTTTTTTATTTTAATTCAATTTTTAATTGTTGGGGTAAGTGGAAAAAAATTCAACAACTATTTACAGCGAAGGTTGAGTGTATAGCTATTTCACGAAAAACCATTTTCGATCATCAGCACTCTTTTCGGAAGTGGATGCACCGGGGATTGAACCCGAGTCCATTCCAACTTCAGCCGCAATGACCCAACGGATAAACACACTCGGCCATTGAGACTCTGTGCAAGCTGTTGGATTTTCCCCACTTTTGCCTTTTTCATTTTCAACATTAACGTTAGTGTGTATATGCTTTTTGCATATATTCTCCACAAACGTGCTGAATTTTTGTTGTAGGCAGTTCGCAATGAACATTGTTGTTGGTATTTATTTTATGTATGTATATACCACACAACGTTAACAATTTTACTTGAAAGAGTTTTTAGTGCTTAGCACGAAATTTTTTTATTTTAATTCAATTTTTAATTGTTGGGGTAAGTGGAAAAAAATTCAACAACTATTTACAGCGAAGGTTGAGTGTATAGCTATTTCACGAAAAACCATTTTCGATCATCAGCACTCTTTTCGGAAGTGGATGCACCGGGGATTGAACCCGAGTCCATTCCAACTTCAGCCGCAATGACCCAACGGATAAACACACTCGGCCATTGAGACTCTGTGCAAGCTGTTGGATTTTCCCCACTTTTGCCTTTTTCATTTTCAACATTAACGTTAGTGTGTATATGCTTTTTGCATATATTCTCCACAAACGTGCTGAATTTTTGTTGTAGGCAGTTCGCAATGAACATTGTTGTTGGTATTTATTTTATGTATGTATATACCACACAACGTTAACAATTTTACTTGAAAGAGTTTTTAGTGCTTAGCACGAAATTTTTTTATTTTAATTCAATTTTTAATTGTTGGGGTAGAGTGCTGATGATCGAAAATGGTTTTTCGTGAAATAGCTATACACTCAACCTTCGCTGTAAATAGTTGTTGAATTTTTTTCCACTTACCCCAACAATTAAAAATTGAATTAAAATAAAAAAATTTCGTGCTAAGCACTAAAAACTCTTTCAAGTAAAATTGTTAACGTTGTGTGGTATATACATACATAAAATAAATACCAACAACAATGTTCATTGCGAACTGCCTACAACAAAAATTCAGCACGTTTGTGGAGAATATATGCAAAAAGCATATACACACTAACGTTAATGTTGAAAATGAAAAAGGCAAAAGTGGGGAAAATCCAACAGCTTGCACAGAGTCTCAATGGCCGAGTGTGTTTATCCGTTGGGTCATTGCGGCTGAAGTTGGAATGGACTCGGGTTCAATCCCCGGTGCATCCACTTCCGAAAAGAGTGCTGATGATCGAAAATGGTTTTTCGTGAAATAGCTATACACTCAACCTTCGCTGTAAATAGTTGTTGAATTTTTTTCCACTTACCCCAACAATAATTTTTTTTTTATTTCGAAATTTTTTTATTTTTTGTTTTTTGTCTCTCCTACAAAGTTTGAAAAAAGGACTTACTCAATTTGCACTCTAAGCTAGCGATATGTTTATAAAGTTAGCGAGTCTAGTGCTACTCTCAAAAATTATTTTAAAGCTGGTTCCTTATATTATCTACTGACGAAGACTCAAGTGGCCTTGATTCATTGTTTTGGTCTATTTGAAAATATAGATATTCCGACTTTCTAAATATTCTTCTTTTTTAGGGAAGTTAAAATCGGATGACAAGAAGCTCGATCCAAATATTCGCAGGCAGCGAAAAATAAAAAAAGTTTTAAATATTAAAAATAAAATAGTTTTTGTACTTTGAGCAGAAAAATACCCTGCAGTAAGAATCCGCAATGAATCTTTAATGAATCACTGATGCAATTCACCTATGACGAGGAGGCATCAGTGAATACTTTCATATAAAGACTGATGAACTTTTCATATAAATGGTTTGCTTTCCTCAGAAAAAGAAACAAGAACAAATAAAAATATACTGAGTTATGACGACAGTGATGAATATTCAACAAAGAATCATCACTGATCCCTCAGCAGTGAAACAAATTTACTGCAGGGTATATCTGGATATGTATGTATGTAGTAACTGTATGAATGTTATTCATGTTAATTTTTAATTCCAATTGTTACATGCGAAGCGTCCATTAAAATTTTACACGCTTTTTCGTTGTTAATTTCCATTAATTGAATGTATGGGAATTTTGAATTTTTTTATGTGTAACGAATTCTTAAATTTTCAAAGTTACCTGCCTACGAAGCTCTGTAGTTAAAAAGCTTTACAAGCTGAACAGAAAATAGTTTCTAAGAAGCCTTTCCTCACTGAATTACCTATACTTACGAGGGTTGCTAGATAAGACCGTGACACTTTGCCTAAGAAACAATATTTTCGGAAAAAGCGCATTTTATTTTTCCACATAATCTCTTTCTAGCTCGATAGACTTAGTCTAGCGTTTTTCCTATTTTTTTTTTTTATTCCTTCCAGAAAATAGGATTTTTCAAGGCTCACAAAATAGGCTATTGTTTCTAGGATGACCTCTTCATTTGGCCTGAATCTCTTACCATCCAGCTATATCTTCAGGTTTGGACACAGGAAATAATCGGAGGCTTATTGGCCGACAGACACACTTTGGGCTTCTTTAGGCCACGTACACCCGGAGAAACTAACTGTTCTGATTGTTATTTTGAGCTTTATTGCCATGGTGGATAATCCTTGGGAGTATGGTTTTTCCTCAAGGAGGGAGAGAGAGAGTAGTCTTTATAGCCCGATCACATCAACACAGGAAAATCAGCCTTATAACTTAGCTTCCCTTGGAATTTTTAGTCATGATTTCGTAAGCCTTTAACTCTTCATGAGCAAAGCTTACATAAGGCGTAGACTTTTTGGAGGGTATGTTTGTATGGTCCTATAATTGTACATATGTATGTAGGTGTAACATTGCAAAAAAATCCAACACCACATCACAATTGTGTTTGTCAAGCGCTCCGACACGCGTTGCATGATCAAAAAATCGAATCGTACAAAAGTGGGGCACTTTCATAGTTGTCACAAGAATTTGTTGTAGCTTATGTTGTTGCTGTTGTTATTATTATTTGTAACTAGCGAATATGTCGTCGGCATTATTATTTCCGTTTTTGCGCAAATATCCTTCTACTCTGTAATTACGGCAAGGATACCGACAATTGACAGAGCACGCATTTATGCAGAGCCTACACTGAGAGAAAAAAAAATATATGGAGGGGTCAAAGAAATTGTTTACCTATTTTGAACACTACTTTCTTTGTTTTGAGTAAATTTTCCTTAAAACATGTTAAAAGGTTTTTAAAATATTGTTGTTACATGCGTTACCATAGTTTCATATACTTGTTTTGAAAAAATTCATACATTAAAATAATGAAAAATTCTTTAAGCGCCATTCCATTCCCAACTTTCCTTGTTTTGATGACTTGATTTCTTTAATTTTGAGAAATTAAATTCCCATACAAATTCCCATGGCAACGAAATGTTTGAATGTTTTTTCCACATTTTTGAAAAAATTTTGTATTGGGACGCGTGTTCAAAATAAGGAAAATTATGTCTTTGATCGAGAGAAATTTTTTTTTTGAGTGTACGCTGGGATAGGCTGTGAGGCACTTGAACGGGGGGCAGTTGCTCGCCCACGGACGACAGCGAAGTGAAAACATACACTCCTACACATGTACGTCCTTTATGTGCCCTAAAGCAGAGTTGTGTGGTTGTTGTTGTGTTGTGTCACAATGTTCAGCGCTCAGCGGGTCGCTAATTAGCTGCCCTCACCCTTTTTCATATTTATTTGCAGTCCATTTCCACACACACAAACGTCACTAAGCCTTAACTTACTTCGCTTGGCTTGTTTTGTCAGCCAACGCGCTTAGCTTGTAAAATTTTGAAGATATGAATCTATGTCAGCACTTCGTTTGTTATTATTGCAGAATGTGTGTGTCTGTGCGGTTTTTGCAATAAGCATTTCAATTGTGCATTGAAATGCAATTGTTTTGTGCATAAAGTTTGTAGAAAGAAGCATTTGTACTTTGCAGTTGCAGTTTAAATTTTTAATTGCGTTTGTTTGCCTTTGAATAGGAAATAAAATAAAAAATAAAAAGAGAAAAAAATAATTTCTAATACTTTTTAACTTTTTATTAAATTTTTGTTTCATTTTAATTGGAAAAAAATTTTAGACCACCTTCGATCCCTCTAAAAAAATTTTTTTCTAGTGTCAAAAAGAAATAAAAAGAAATCCAAAGAAAATAAAAAATAAACATTTTTTTTCTAGTTTAAAAAAAATAATAATTTTAATATGTATAACCTGGCCCTGTGCTCGTAAAATAAAAAAATATTTTTTAATTTTTTTTTAACTAAGAAAAATTTAGACATGGCATAACGACAGTTTTTTCATCTTCGATCCCTCTAAAAATTTTTTTTTCTAGTTTCAAACAAGCAAAAATAAAAAAATAAAAATTTGTTTTCTAGTTTCAAACATAAAAAATCAAACAAGGAAATTAAAAAAAATTTATAGTTTAAAAAAAATTAAAAATAACCTGGGTATGTGCTCGTGAAATAAATAATTTTTTTTTTAATTTTTTTAATTTTTTGAAACTACAAGAATTTAGACATGGATGTAACGACAGTTTTTTCACCTTAGATTCCTTTAAAAAAAATTTATTTTTCTAAAAATAAAAATAAAATTAAAAAAAAATTGTTTTCTAGTTTTTCACTTTCGATGCCTCTAAAAAAAATTTTTTTCTAGTTGCAAACAAAAAATAAAATAAAAAAAACTGTTTTCTAGTTTCAAACAAAAAATTTAAAAAATTAAAAGAAAAATTCAAACAAAGAAAAAGCCAAACAAAATATTTACGTTTGTTTTAAAAAAAAAATATAGTTTAAAAAAAATTTTAATTAAATTAAATAAATAAAATAATTTTTTTTTTATTTTTTTTTTCTTTTTGTAGTTTTAGTTTACTTGTACTATTAATAAGGCAAAACGCCATGAGAAAATGCCAAACTCAAACTCTAAGTAAATCGCCCTCCTTCTCCTTAAGGTTTCAAAGTTTTCTGCCATAAACAAAAGTAACAAATAAATTTACTATGTAAATGTGCCTTTGCAGCGCTTCACAAATTTATTGCACATTGACACAACGTGCCGGCCGCTCTCTTACTTACCTCATAAATGCTTGTTGCTGCCCCTTAATTGGCAACGCGATGGCTTTCTATGAGCGCCAGACATGCAAATGCGCATGCGTGGCGGATATTTTTCAAAAGTGTCAGTACAAAATTATGACTTTGAAGATTGCAGAAATTTATAACAAAATTTACAAAAAAAAAAAAACAAAGCAAAATAGAGAAATTTCAATTACAACAAAATTTGAAATATAAAACTGTACATACAAATGCATAAAATGCAGACATACGAAAATTGTTTCGCTTTTTAATATGCAAATGTCAGCAACTGTGTGAATAATTCAAAAATGTGCACTAAAACTGTTTACAAATTTGAATTTATTGTTAAATTATGCTTACCTGAGCTACTTGTGAGTTGTGAGTCTGTCTATCGCACAAACACACATGCCGTTGTCTACACTGCAGCCAGAGTCGCAGGTATGTACATGTACTTGCCACTTTGGTACGCTTGCTTGTGGCTGCTCGGCGGCATAACACGTGGTCAGCTGGCTTTTTGTTACGCAGCAAGTGGTCGCATTCAACGGTTCTACCGCCGACCAATACATTCATTTTCCCTTACAACGGTAGCCAAAGTGGTCGCAGCGGTTGCACTGTAGAGGTTGCCCAACTATTGTTCAAGCGCGTTAGCAACGCAGTAGTGTTACTTTTATAACCCACAATCATACAAAAACTCGCACTCGCACAGAGAAATTGCACTATTCCTTAAATGCGAGTTGAGATTTTTGAAAATACTTGCATATAAGGGTGATGTCCAAATGTATGGGGACAAATTTTATATCATACTAGCAAATACCCGTGTGACGTAAAATGTTTTTATGTTATCATGGGTCTTTCCTTCTAGCTTTACCTTTACGTTTACCTTTACCTTTACCTTTACCTTTACCTCTACCTTTACCTTTACCTTTACCTTTACCTTTACCTTTACCTTTACCTTTACCTTTACCTTTACCTTTACCTTTACCTTTACCTTTACCTTTACCTTTACCTTTACCTTTACCTTTACCTTTACCTTTACCTTTACCTTTACCTTTACCTTTACCTTTACCTTTACCTTTACCTTTACCTTTACCTTTACCTTTACCTTTACCTTTACCTTTACCTTTACCTTTACCTTTACCTTTACCTTTACCTTTACCTTTACCTTTACCTTTACCTTTACCTTTACCTTTACCTTTACCTTTACCTTTACCTTTACCTTTAACTTTACCTTTACCTTTACCTTTACCTTTACCTTTACCTTTACCTTTACCTTTACCTTTACCTTTACCTTTACCTTTACCTTTACCTTTACCTTTACGTTTACCTTTACCTTTACCTTTACCTTTACCTTTACCTTTACCTTTACCTTTACCTTTACCTTTACCTTTACCTTTACCTTTACCTTTACCTTTACCTTTACCTTTACCTTTACCTTTACCTTTACCTTTACCTTTACCTTTACCTTTACCTTTACCTTTACCTTTACCTTTACCTTTACCTTTACCTTTACCTTTACCTTTACCTTTACCTTTACCTTTACCTTTACCTTTACCTGTACCTTTACCTTTACCTTTACCTTTGCCTTTACCTTTACCTTTACGTTTACCTTTACCTTTACGTTTACCTTTACCTTTACCTTTACCTTTACCTTTACCTTTACCTTTACCTTTACCTTTACCTTTACCTTTACCTTTACCTTTACCTTTACCTTTACCTTTACCTTTACCTTTACCTTTACCTTTACCTTTACGTTTACCTTTACCTTTACCTTTACCTTTACCTTTACCTTTACCTTTACCTTTACCTTTACCTTTACCTTTACCTTTACCTTTACCTTTACCTTTACCTTTACCTTTACCTTTACCTTTACCTTTACCTTTACCTTTACCTTTACCTTTACCTTTACCTTTACCTTTACCTTTACCTTTACCTTTACCTTTACCTTTACCTTTACCTTTACCTTTACCTTTACCTTTACCTTTACCTTTACCTTTACCTTTACCTTTACCTTTACCTTTACCTTTACCTTTACCTTTACCTTTACCTTTACCTTTACCTTTACCTTTACCTTTACCTTTACCTTTACCTTTACCTTTACCTTTACCTTTACCTTTACCTTTACCTTTACCTTTACCTTTACCTTTACCTTTAACTTTACCTTTACCTTTACCTTTACCTTTACCTTTACCTTTACCTTTACCTTTACCTTTACCTTTACCTTTACCTTTACCTTTACCTTTACCTTTACCTTTACCTTTACCTTTACCTTTACCTTTACCTTTACCTTTACCTTTACCTTTACCTTTACCTTTACCTTTACCTTTACCTTTACCTTTACCTTTACCTTTACCTTTAACTTTACCTTTACCTTTACCTTTACCTTTACCTTTACCTTTACCTTTACCTTTACCTTTATTACTCACATAATATTCTAAATTAAAATGAGCCACCCTAATCTTTAGTCATAAAAATGTAGTCACTAACATCTTGTAGGTACACACACACATTTTTGATAGCTGCCAAAATATTTGCCAAACACACAATTTTATACGCTCCAAGCGGGCTAATAAGGCAACAAACGGCAACCAAAAAGCAACAACAAAACGCAATCTCGTCGCCGTCGTCAGCGCTGCATGTCATTTCTGAGAAATTGAAAACGAATTGAAAAATAAAATTTAATTTCGTCAATTTTTGGCATTTCTGGCATTTTGTCTAATCGGCACACACGGTAGCTGGCTTGTAAAGCGTTAAAAATTGTGATTTGCACGCCACACCTAAAAGTAAGCAAAGTAACAGCGGAACGTACAATAAAAAGTCAATTGGTATGATATATGTTTGTAGTACATAATATGTACATACGTATGTATGTATGGATGTGTGTATGTTTGTACATATATTCATTGATGGAAAGATGTTAAATTTCGTATTCGGCTACGCCTGTCAGGCTGCTGCGCTGTAATTGACGCTGAACTGGCGGCATGTGATTCGAGTTTGTGCCTAACAGCATTTATATATACATATGTATATGCCTATATACAAAATATTTTATTGCATACTTACTCGTCCATGCATGTGACCTTATTGCCACTTTATTTCTGTATATTTTTTTTTCGTTCCACCTGCCCCAATTTTCCCTTATCATTCACCCCTTTTGTGGAACTGCGAACATGTTAACGATCTCACTACTTGATGAAATTTGCTTGTATTTTTACTAGTTTTTTCTCGCCATAAAATTCGACCATAAATACGACACTTGCCACTTCCCGCCCACTAAATGTTAATTTTCTATGTGGCAACTTATGTAAAATTTTATGTATGAATGCCAGCGTGTGTGTGTGTGGATGCGTACGTGACGGCGCCACGCTGCCGGAATTAGACTTTCACACTTATGCCGTTTTCTTTTCTCGAAAAAATGTTGCCCTGTTTGATTTTCTTAGCCATTTTGTAAGCTTGTGTGGTGATTTCAACGAATGTTGTCCTCTGACTAAGTAAGAGGGCATCATTAACTACAAATTCAGCCATTTTCTAGAAAGTCATGTTACGTAATTCGATAATTGAGATATTAAAGGGCAACATTTTTTGTCAGAAAAGAAAACGCCATTACTCTCAACAAATGTTTGAAAATAATAAAAGTGTACCTAAATATGTTAATATGTAAATACATACTTATGTATGTATATATGTATGTAAGTACTTTATTATAGATATATGTACATATTTATGTACAGATGCCGCAATAAAAAAACACTGTTAACCGTTCATAAAATGTAAATGACGACGACTATGTATGATTTACGATTTTCCGTTACGACTTTTCCTTACGCACTGCGAACGCCAGCAGCGGCAATGTTTTACGCCTAGTAGGTACCTACAATATCCTCGTATGCATTTATTTATTTATTATTCCACTACGAATTTTACGTGTTTCCCCTTTCACATGTAAATATGTACATACATATGTAGCTTTTCACGCAGTTGCTTGTGTGGAGAGCGCAATTATATAATAAGTTATTCTAATTTTTGTTTCTTCCCTCTGATCAAATCGTATTTGCCAGCCGACAATCGTCGTGAGGTTCCAAAAATGTTGAAGCGAAGAGTATTTTTCCTTTTTTTTGGATATCCTTAGCGGATAGCTTTCATATTCATTTTCATGCGAACAATTTCTTACGAGCATGTGTTTCTTTTGAATCTGTTCTGTCGGTATTTAAGACTGGATGGGGACTGGATACATGTAGGCAGATGAAGCATCTTCTAAAATGCCACCTTTAATAACACAGAATTTGTTGAAAAATTCGATTTTCCGAAATTGTTCATGCATCCGACTATGTTCATGAGGGTGGTCCTCAAAAAATCAAATTAGCGATTTTCTGCGGTCTCACCCCCTACATTGGTAACAACACCGTCAAAAGATATCACATATAAATTTTGATACCGATCGGAGACGGTTAAGCAGTGTCGTACAGGGGTAAAAATCCATTTTAACATGCGACCTCTGTGCGACATCACTTAACCGTCTCCGATCGGGACCAAAATTTAAATGTCGTATTTTCGATTAAGTATATTAGCACCCACCTAGGGGGTGAGGTTTAAGAAATAAAATTTGTCGCCATACTTTCTGGGACCACTCTAACGTACACAGATCAAGCTTTTCACAGTTTTTCACTGTCCAGCGGCATTTCGCTTGCCTTTTCGGCCACTCCTCACCCGCTCGCGCGTCCCTGTTTACCTGTCAAGGTCTTATAATTCAACACGATGGTTTTTCGTGAAACATTTTTGACATTTCAAAAAATTATTTACTAAAATGAATTATGCGATTGTGCACGAACGAAAAAATGGTTGTGAGTGTGACATGTCGCGTTCTTTAAGTTCATTAGCGGTGCATGTTGTGTTAACATATCATATACATACATACATATATATGTTTGTACATCTGTATATTTACCTAAGATGTAATTGTGGCGATAAGCGTTCTCAGCTTTTGAGTTTTTGTTTGTTTTTTTTTTTTGGAAAATTTTAGTTTTATTTAAAGAAGAAACCGCGCACTACAATGGTGCTAATTGTGGCATGCCACCGCTTGTTGTTGTCTGCACATCGCCCCATCATAACACCACACCTTTCTCGTGCACAATTTTTTCAAGTAGCGCTGAAAGCGAAACAAATTTTTATACAAATAGTTGGCCACAGTTTGTATTTTTGGGCATTTTTTGTTTTTTTGTTTTTATTTATTTATTTTTTTTTTATTTTTGTTTGTTTATTGGCTTTTGTTGGCCATGACTCTTTTTTGGCTATTCAGTTCAGGGCTGTTGATGCCCCAATTGGTAGCAAAAGCGAAAATGAGTAATGTTTCAAACGAATTCATCTCGTCAAGTCTCTTTTTGCTTGATTGTCAGTAAGGAGAAGGGCCGGAACGAATAGGTCAAGTATTGGCTTTTTTTCAAAAATTGTCTATCAAAGTAGCCTCAGATATTCTTCATCTTTTTGTTTCTTTTAAAGCCGCTCTGCTCCTACTTCTGTATATATGTATGTAGATCTTCAATGTGCATACACTCAGAGAAAACCCGCATCGTAAAAATGACTATGAAAATATTCAGCTTTACTATTCGCTTTTTTACTATGAAAGCACGGAAATATGACTATGAAACAACTTAATCTGAATATAAACGTATTATTTCAACCGTGCAAGTATGAAAGATATTCAACTTGAATATGAAAAACTTTGAGTTGACTAGTAAATACTAATCCAACTGGACAAGTATTAACACCTGTCATTATAAAATTTGTAATAGTCATCTTCAAGTTGAAACATATTTATTTTAACTACTGTTGATGCTTGAACTTCAATATGAGTCATAGTAAACTTAAATATTTAGCACAGTAAAAGCAAATTATGCTGCGTAGATTTTCGTTCCTTCATTTGAATGCGGCTTTTCAAATTTCCGTAACTCTTAGATGGTTTATACATTGTTCGAGCTATATAGCATAATTGATCAACTCAAATATAACTCATTTTCCACAAGGGAAATGAATTGGCTTATTTAAAGCCATTTTTCATACCCCGGAGGTTGGCACTCTCGCCGAACCTTGGAGCTACAGCGCTCCCCCCACGTGAATACATAAAAGGGTTTAAAAAACACATATGTTTACATATGTATGTATGTGCATATGTACACACAAAGTTTAGACACATAGTTAAATTCAATATGAAATATATTTAAAACAAATACGCTGTCTCTTAGAATTGAATAAAAACATATTGAACTTCAATATGAATCATAGTAAACTTAAGAATATGTCATAGTCAGCTTCAATATGAACATTTTTTAAAACAAATATGTTGTAACTTAAACTTGACTATAAAATATTCAATTTGAGTATGCTGCATTTTTCAACATATTTAGGACAACTATTTTTATACTCAGCTGTACTAGTACACAGAGTATTATAATTTTGATTTCATAACGGTGGATTGTAACATAATGAAATAATCGAGATAGATATGGACTTATATATATCAAAATGATCAGGGTGAAAAGAGAAATCGATTGAGCCATGTCCGTCCGTCCGTCCGTCCGTCCGTCCGTCCGTCCGTCCGTCCGTCCGTCCGTCCGTCCGTACGCACGATAACTCGCGTAAAAATTGAGATATTTTGATGAAATTTGAAATGCAAGTTGGTATCGAGACTGGGACGGTTGGTATTGAAAATGGGCGAAATCGGACCATGACCACGCCCACTTTTCCTATATAGAAAAAATCGGAAATTTGGTATCTCAGCCACTAATATAGCTAGAGTGATAAAATTTTACCCACGTATTGAGCTCAGGCCGTTATGAAGAAATTTGATTAAGTTTTGGAAAATGGGCGGTGCCACGCCCACTTATTAAGGGTCAAACATTGAAAGTTTTATATGTCATAACTCAGAAACCGTTGAAGATATATCGATGAAATTTGGTATGCGTAATTTGCTTACCTAGACAAATGTTTTGGCGAAAAATTATCAAAATCGGTTGACGGCCACGCCCACTTTGATATATGGGAACTATAAAGGGGCCTAATAAAAACATTTTAAGCGATATCTCTGTCAAATATAAAGATCTATCACTGAATTTTTGTGGCAGGAGTCCAACTACGGACATAAAACAAAAAGTACAAAAATTTTGGAAAATGGGCGGTGCCACGCCCACTTATTAAGGGGCAAACATTGAAAGTTTTATAAGCCATAACTCATAAACCGTTAAAGATATATCGATGAAATTTGGTACGCGTGATATATTTACTTAGCCAAATGTGTGGACGAAAGATTTCCAAAATCGGTTGACGACCACGCCCACTTTTATATATGGGTTTTATAAAGTGACCTAATAAAAACATTTTAAGCGATCTCTCTGTCAAATATAAAGATCTATCACTGAAATTTTGTGACATGAGTTCTACAATAGACCGGAAACAAAATATAAAAAAGTTTGGAAAATGGGCGTGGCACCGCCTCTTTTTATACAAAGGAATCTACGTGCCTATTACTCGACAAATAACTGAGATATTATGACGAAACTTGGTTTATACACTTTTATAACATGTGTTAATAGACACGCAAAAATGTATTGAAATCGGTTTATGACCACGCCTACTTTTTAACAAAGATATTTCTGGAACACCCTTTTGGAATTTGTAACGTGAAGTTTTTGTAACTAAAAGTCATAGAGGGATGCAATTTTGCACTAACAATAATATTTATATGCTTATTTGGATGATTGATACAAATTTTGAAAATGGGCGTGGCTGCGCCCTGTTTATGCAGCACTTGTGTCATATAAAATACACCCTATATCGAACAAACGCAAACAAACAATGAAAGCATACAGCTGAGTATCTAATGTTCGATTCCACTCGAACTTAGGCTTCCTTACTTGTTCATAGTTGTTTTTACTACGAGAACACTTCAAGTCGAGTATGGTTAATTTTCATTTTTACTACTTAATATTTATTATGATGGTATGAAGTGCAACGGAGTCAGAATCACTATTTTCATCCTAGGCGCAAAACCATTGGTAAAAATAGTCAAATCAAGGTGTAAATAGTCAGATTTACGTGCGTTTTTTTGCTGAGTGTAGTTTTGTCACTTCGTAGTTCGTATTCCTTTTTATCATCCACTTGACACATTCACCTTGTGCTTATAAATTTTCTTCCTTTTATCATCATCCCCTTTCTCCACATCTTTCTCTCTTTTGCCTCACGAAACTTTTGTTGTAGTCGCCACTCTTACGTATGTGCTCGTACGTATCTTACGCTTAGCAATTTCATTATCAACACCTCAGTTGGCAGTGCTCGTTAATCCATTCGGCCGACAAATGTAATAAAACATAAAATGCAAATTTTTCCACTTTTTATGACAACTCAACACATAAATTCAAATTTTCTGCAGTTTTGTCGTAAGTGAAACACCCCCAATAGTCCAAAAGTCGTGTGGCACAGTGGGTAAAAGGATACTGATTAACAAAGAAATTTAAAGAAAAAGAAAATCGGCTAAAAGCAAAGTGTTAATCGGTATCTTAGAACTGTCAGACCATAATTTTTTTTAAATATTACTGAAATGTTTCAAGTGATTGTGAATTCATCTTATCACATGCCAAGACTTCCAATATCAATGAAGCAAATGCCAAAAGCGCCGTGTTCATCATACACATATTAGACTGAGCCTTTTCGAGAATGCAAATTCTTCTTAAAACCAGCTTTGTTCATACGCTTTTTTTGTACCTTAATTAGCTGTACTTTACAACTAAATTTTTAATAGATAATTTTCTAATATTTGCTCACAAAATCCCACTGTGTTACAGTTGCAGTTTCCCTCTTCACTGAATTACATTCGTAGGCCTTTTTCATTTGGCTTGTAAAGCGCTCCCCAAACAAAGAGAAATGCGTGTTAGCAGCAGCGACTTAGCCAAATATCTGTGTAACTGTGGTACTGCAACCGCCAACACGCCAACAATAGAAGCTTAAGCAGTACAAGCTGCACATACCTACATGAATAAATATACATATTCATACAACAAAATGCGCCACGAATAATGCGCTATTGACTACAATTTTGGCTTGGCTTGGCTTGGCTCAGCTTAACACCGGCACACACGCGATCTTTATCGCTTTGGTCGATAAGAGGTGTGCGCATTGCTGTTTTATTACCTTGCCAACAATAATAAATTTATTTAATTTCAAATAAAGCCAACAACTAAATACAGCAACAACAACATTAACAACAAACACTGAACTTGAAATTTATAAATTTCTTCTTGCCTTTGTTATTTTAATATTAATTTCATAATTCTTTTTGAAACAAAAAAAGTGCAGAGAATTCTTAATATTTACATATTCCTGCCATAAACTTAATATTTCCCCCTCCACAATAGTTGCGGTCCGGTTGAGACGATTTCCATGAGCTGCGCTTTTAATGTCGTTCTTTACATATGTGTTTATTATAC
This sequence comes from Urophora cardui, assembly GCA_960531455.1. Taxonomy (NCBI): domain Eukaryota; kingdom Metazoa; phylum Arthropoda; class Insecta; order Diptera; family Tephritidae; genus Urophora; species Urophora cardui. The sequence goes on from OY482674.1 coordinate 7,106,277, forward strand.
CTGCATTTGCACCTCTTTCCGTAAAATGATGACATACGAACATATATCTGTGGCAATTTGCAATAATCGCTTAAGTCGAAAAATATGATTTCGAGATAAATTGATTTTTATATTCGAAGGTGTTTCTTAGCAAATCATAAAAGTCGATTAAAAACTATGGACGCAAAATCAGTGAGCCATTCACAATGTTGCGATCAAATTTTGTAAATAAAACAAAAAGTCATGAAGAAATTTGATTAAGTATATACATCTACTTTGGCTGTTATAGCAAGTTTAATATACCTCTATTGTAAGTTAAGCCTAAATATTTTTATTTATATCTTTTGATTGACTTAAGTTATAAGTATGGGGGTTTTACAGAAATATAGAGTTTTAAAAAGAGAATAACGTGGTGTATATAACTCGAAATCTTCCTAAGTCGACTTAAGCGGTTATTGCTTGTGACCACGGATATATGAATATACATACACATGTATGTACCAGTGGCGGCGCTAGCATAAATTGGCTGAGCAAGCCTATTTATGTATGAAGCATAGTCATTAGTAGGGCAACCAAAAATTGGCACAAGCAAGTTTTTTTCTATGGTAGCTAACACATAATGCTTAATTTAGGGTAGTTTTTAAGAAAAATTATACATTCTGACCTACTTTTGATAGAGTTAAAAATTGCCAAATTCATAACAAATGCTAATTTATGCTAATTTCACTATTAAATGAAAAAATTACAAAAAAAATCGGAAAAAATATGTTACGGATTTTCTGCTCTCTGATTGGCTAATCGCTTCAATTTGTCAATTGAATTGCTCCAGATATGGCATGTATAGACGTCGGGTAATTTGAACAAAATTTTATTGCACATCTAACCCTCCATATATATTTCGTTTAATTTTCACAACCATGGCATCGGAGCAAAAGTTTGGTTTTTCTTTAGCTACGTTCCTGCTCCATTCTAAAACATTTTTTTCCCTGGCTCTGCTCCTAACTCGCAATTTTTTTTGCTGCGAGCTCCGCCCTCGCTCCCAGTTTTATGTTGTGTTGATCGGGGATGCCGTATGTGGCAATATGAATTAGATTTTTTATACCGGAATGCAAATTTGGCGTTCGGTCGGCCGCGTTTTTGACAGGTGAGTAGAAATGTATGGAAATATATGAAGCAAATCGCATTGTGACCTCAAGCGTTTGATCGTAAATTTTTTGTAATATGAGTTGAACATTTCTCTACTAAGTCGGGCGTTTGACATTAAGTAAATTAAAATTGTTTTTTTTTCGATGAAAAATTATGAAATTTATGAAAAAATTCAACAAAATATATTAGTGGCAGTGAACACGTTTACAATCCAACATCTAATATCGAATGTCAGTGTGAAGCGGCTTTGAGGTACGATCAACGCGCGACCGACCTAACGCCAAATTATGATTCCGGCATATTGTCTTGCTCTTTTGAAACATGTACCTAAGAGTTTACATTTTGTTATTTTATTTTATTTTATTTTATTTTATATTATTTTATTTTAGTTTACTTTACTTTGTTTTATGTTTTAAGAAAATGAACTGAAATAAAATAATTTTAAGGCTAATTCTTTAAGTTTAACGACAATTTGAATTAATTTGTTTTAAAACATGTACCTAAGGTTTACATACATTTTAATATTATATTTTTTACGTTTAAAGAAAATGAATTGAAATAAAAAATTTTTAAAGCTAAAAAGCATTTTTAGAGCAATTTTTTGGTTGCCCTAGTCATTAGCTTTTTATTAAATTTCATTTGCTGTATTATCTGAAAGTTCGATTTCGTTTTAGTCATTGACTTTGATGGAATTAGTTCTGCATATTTGGTTTGTTGCTTATATGCATACCGTATGAAACTGAATATAGTGGAATAAATCAAGAAAATGATGACGATGAAGACTAATTAAGTTTTGATACACAATGTAATTGTTAAAGCATGCTCACTAACCCAGATTGTGCTGTAATTGGCTGTACAAACAAAATACACGTGAACGTTGTTGGTGGGCTAACGCACCATCAGAACTTAAGTTGTAAACACATTCCATGCGTTAAAATAACCAGATTTTAATGAAATTCGCAAAATGAAATCAACGAAAATATTTAGGCAAACCGGGCTTTTCGACTCGTGTGAAGCGTACGCCACTGGCATGCATACAAATTACCGTTGTATAGGCATTTTTTTACGATTTTATTGCACGCTCCTTGTCCCGGCTATCCGTTATACTTGGCCTTGGTCTTATGTAAGTTTTCCTCACCTCTCCTCTCCTGCTTTGCTCTATATGTGCATGAGGATTAATTTGTTCCATAGTAAAATTTTCTTTTCTTTCTTCGGATGTTTTTCTTATGCCATTTGTTGTTATCGCTATGATAAATGCCCTTTGAATTAATTCAGCTGCCGCTTGGCGCGTTCAAAAGTGTGTGTTTTACAAAATGAAAAATTAATTAAGCCATGAAAATTATTATTAATTTTTGAGCATTTATGATCTGAGTGTTTTTTAACCTTCTTAATGTTAATGTATGCGATAACTAGGTATGCTAATTAGTGACAAATTTAACAAGTCAAAGGTATTTTGCTCGAGGTCGGCGTGGAAGCATCAGGGTGAGGTTTTATTAAGAAAATTGTTGAGAATGCTTTTGCGCTTAGTTCAGTTAAGTAGTAGAGGCAATAAAATATCGTTATAGAATATAAAAGAAAAAGGTTTATTGAAGAATGTTTTTTCCACAATACATCACTTTTTTAAGGTTTATTCTGGCATAAATTCCTAGAACTTGTTTCATCGCGATTACCAATCCCATTCTATGTGTACTTCCAGACGCATGTTTCCCACCGTGCGCGTGAGTTTCTCAGGTCCTTTACGTCAAATACAACCGCCCGATCGTTATGCTGTGGTCTTGGATGTGGTGCCAATGGATTCACGTCGCTACCGCTATGCTTATCATCGTTCGTCTTGGCTTGTGGCTGGCAAAGCAGATCCACCACCGCCAGCGCGTCTCTATCCACATCCGGATTGTCCAATAAGCATGGAAGCGCTAAGGAAGCAAGTGGTTTCATTCGAGAAGGTGAAATTAACGAATAACGAAATGGATAAAAATGGGCAGGTGAGTGGGAAAGGAAATCAAATAAAAGAAAGGCTATTAAACAGAAATTAGAAAAAATTATTAAAGAAAAAATCTACGTTATTAGTTAAAATAGAAAAAGAAGCAATACACTTGAGTAATTTTCAAACCATTTTTTTTAAATTATTTACGACTTTGCACATTGGATAATCAACCAAAAAAGAAAAGAGAAATAAAAATCAACAAGGTTTTATGCATATTTTAACATTTCGGCAGCTCAGGCATTGTTCTAGTTCACGTGTGAAATTTGGCGAGGTTTGCTGGTGGTGCATAGGTGAGGAGGTGAAGTGGTGAAGTGTGTAGGTGGGTTGTAATGCATGTGTGTGTTATACTTCAATGGCATATGTAAATTACTACTCATAAACAAGCCGTAATGGGCTAAGAAACAAAATTGTAATAACGGAGATGTGGTAAAAGCAGAATAAGTATGCACAGAGGATTAGGCAAGAAAAATATCTCAAGTAAAGTGCTGTATTATTGTTGCGCAAGTGTAGTTGAGCAAATAAAATGGCAGCAAAAAAAGAGTGCGTTGTAACCCAGCAAACATTTTCGTAGCCCGAATAATTTTGGTGTACGATATGAGTCCGAAATATGTGTATCACAAGAGCCTTAAACCTTTGTAATCAATATAACTTCGAAATATGTGTGAAATATGAGTTTAGGAATTTTTTTTTATAATAATTTTTTTCTTTAAATGATAATTGTAATTCATAGATGATGTTTCGAAAAACCGGCAGTATAAAAGTATCACTAAATTTCAATATCTATATATTAATAGGCTAACATTTTTCCCATACAAACAATTGCCAGGCTGTTTTGCACATTTAACATACTCATATCCACATAAAATTGATATGGATGTGTTCGTATGAGTGAGGAGCAGTGCATAGGCATATACTTTTTTCTATAAATTATTTAATTTCTTTATGATTAATAAATAAAACTTTTAGTTAAGATAAATAGATATCGTAAACGTGTTTACAAATATCGTAAACACAGTTGAAGAGTCGCTTTAATTTAAAAGCGCTCACCACCGGGCCTACCTTCCTAGAACTGCTTTGATTTTGACCATGATTTCGCGTCGGACCGTGATCAAAAGGGCAAATCAGTGTTGCGGTACAACTGGAATTTGGAAAGTGTTGCTTATCTCCGCGAAAAGGAATAATTTTTGTACCAATACAAAGTTGAAAAAATAAATTGCATGGTCGAATTTCGACCACCGGCGATACTAGTAATGTTTAATGTCCCGCTATATGATGGCGTTGGAGTGAATTTCAGGTTGATGTGAGGTTCGAGTCTGGAGAAGACCAGCAAGCAGTGAAGTTGAAGAAGGTTTCACAATGAGAGAAGAGGAGAACAAGCCGGGGGAATGGAGAGAGAGGATGAAAGGAACTGGGTCAGGAGAAGGAAAATACAAAAAAAATATTTTTTTGGTTTTGTTAGTCATCGAAGAAGGGAAAAAAAGTTATAAATTTGAGCCCAATAGGAGTCTTTTATGACTCTCATATGATGTATGAAATTAGGCTCATATCGACCACCTTAAGAACAGAAATAGATACATATATCTCGGACTCGAAAATGAGCTCGTAATGAGTGTGAACGCTCCCGTTTAGGATTTCTCACTGACTCTTTTATGACTTGCGTATGTTTGCTGGGAAAATATAAAATTTCTAAAAAGCTAGCAACTTTTTTTGAAATTAAATTTTTTGCACACTCTTTTTTTATTTGCCACATAATTTCATAAATTTATGATTATTACTTTTATTATCATTACATCAAGGCGCAAAAAAATATACAAGATGTCGGTATGTATATACGGCTAAGAAAGTGCTAGACTACAATTTATTAATTTCATTATTTCTTTTGAGTAGTTCTTAAAGCATGAGTACTACTCATTGAGTAGCCACTTTACTTAATAAAAATTTAATTTTGAAATAAAGTTTTAATATATTTTTAGCGTATTTTGGTATAGAAATAAATTTAGTAATTTTGTTTTTATTCTTCCTTTAGATTGTGCTCAATTCAATGCATCGTTATCAGCCGCGCATTCATCTCGTGCGTCTGGCACACGGCCAGTCCATACCGACAAATCCGAAGGAGCTGCAGGAATTGGATCACAAAACTTACGTGTTTCCCGAGACGGTGTTCACAGCGGTGACAGCATATCAAAATCAGCTGATTACCAAATTGAAAATTGATTCGAATCCATTTGCGAAGGGATTTCGCGATTCATCACGTTTGACTGATTTTGATAGGTGAGTGAGTTGGAATGGTTTTGGCCATAATGCAAAAAGTATCTACGCTTCATCAGGCCTTTGTTATGATAACAGTTTTCTACAGTTATCGTGTAAAGAATTGTAAATCGCAAAAAACGGAGCTCTCTTGTGAAAGCTTCTTTCAATAGAACGTTTACCAGCGCATATTTTAGCACACGAAGAAAGCAAAAAAAAATTTTTGCCAAAGTGCCTTGCTAATCAAAAATTTATGTATGTATGTAGTAGTACATTGTTCGTCACTTTTCCACTACCACGTATGCATGTGTGTAGGTATGTATGTATGTATATTTTAGTAGATATTTTGGTAGTGAAAATGATTAATTGCATTCGACGCTTGTCAAAATACGTTCACATTCATGTCTCACCTTGTCTTAGCGGCCAGAGGCAAGCCAGCAAGCCAAGCGAGAGAAAGGCTGTCTGCCGATCGGTTTGTGAGGCGGAAAGTGTGGCAAGCAAGGCACGCCAAATGAATGAAAAGCAATTTAGCAATAAATAAAATTTCAGCAACAATTACGCATTTCACTCGTAACGCATCGCATGTGTTGCGTGTGGAACAAAGCAAAAAAGCGAAAAGCGTCCATGCAACCTACTTCCAGTCCAGGCGGGCACAGTCTCCATGTCATACACATATGTATAACAATAAATGCTGTGAATGTGTGTTGGCGAATAAAGTGTTAAAAAATTATATTGCATGTCATAAAAGACATAAGAAAATAGTCTTTTGGTATCGAAAATTTGGTAAGTTTTTGGATAAAAAACGTAAGAAGAAAAAAACTGGAGAAGTAATAAAAATTTTTTTTTTTGAATGCATACGGTGTTTTGCGGTGTTGCTCATAAATGAAAAGATCGACAGCCAGAAAAAAGAAGCAGCAGCAAAACACATTGCAAAAAAAAATAAATATCAAATCTTGCGGACCAAAAATGAATTAACACAGCTAATAAAAACGAGCATGCAATTTTGAAAGTGTTGGCAAGAATTAGTTCATTTTACTCACTTTCCTACTTGATTGCTTGGTGTATTAAGTATATTATGTGCGATTTTTATACTCAGCTGTACTAGTACACAGAGTATTATAGTTTTGATTTCCTAACGGTGGATTGTAACAGAATGAAATAATCGAAATAGATATAGACTTATATATATCAAAATGATCAGGGTGAAAAGAGAAATCGATTGAGCCATGTCCGTCCGTCCGTCCGTCCGTCCGTCCTTACGCACGATAACTCGCGTAAAAATTGAGATATTTCGATGAAATTTGAAATGCAAGTTGGTATCGAGACTGGGACGGTTGGTATTGAAAATGGGCGAAATCGGACCATGACCACGCCCACTTTTCATATATAGAAAAAATCGGAAATTTGGTATCTCAGCCACTAATATAGCTAGAGTGATAAAATTTTACCCACTTATTGAGCTCAGGCCCTTATGAAGAAATTTGATGAAGTTTTGGAAAATGGGCGCTGCCACGTCCACTTATTAAGGGTCAAACATTGAAAGTTTTATATGTCATAACTCAGAAACCGTTGAAGATATATCGATGAAATTTGGTATGCGTAATTTGCTTACATAGACAAATGTTTCCACGGAAAATTATCAAAATCGGTTGACGGCCACGCCCACTTTTATATATGGGTATTATAAAGTGACCTAATAAAACCATTTTAAGCGATATCTCTGTCAAATATAAAGATCTATCACTGAAATTTTGTGGCAGGAGTCCAACTACGGATATAAAACAAAAAGTACAAAAATTTTGGCAAATGGGCGGTGCCACGCCCACTTATTAAGGGGCAAACATTGAAAGTTTTATATGTCATAACTCAGAAACCGTTGAAGATATATCGATGAAATTTGGTACGCGTGCTATATTTACTTAGCCAAATGTGTGGACGAAAAATTACCAAAATCGGTTGACGACCACGCCCACTTTTATATATGGGTATTATAAAGTGACCTAATAAAATCATTTTTAGCGATATCTCTGTGAAATATAAAGATAATTCATTGAAATTTTGTGACATGAGTTCTACAATAGACCGGAAACAAAAAATAAAAAAAGTTTATAAAATGGGCGTGGCACCGCCTCTTTTTAGACAAAGGAATATACGAGCCTATTACTCGACAAATAACTGAGATATTATGACGAAACTTGGTTTATGCACTTTTATAACATGTGTTAATAGACACGCAAAAATGTATTGAAATCGGTTTATGACCACGCCTACTTTTTAACAAAGATATTTCTGGAAAACCCTTTTGGAATTTGTAACGTGAAGTCTTTGTAACTAAAAGTCATAGAGGGATGCAATTTTGCACTAACAATAATATTTATATGCTTATTTGGATGATTGATACAAATTTTAAAAATGGGCGTGGCTGCGCCCTGTTTATGCAGCACTCTTTTCATATAAAATACACCGTATATCGAACAAACGCAAATAAACAAGGAAAGCATACAGCTGAGTATCTAATGTTCGATTCCACTCGAACTTAGGCTTCCTTACTTGTTTGTCTTGTTTTTGTGCTTTTATTATTCGACACTTTCATGGCAACAAAAAGAAGAAGCCACACACAACAAAAAGAAGAAGCTGGAACTTAAAATGAAGAGAGTCTAAATTCGCATGCAATTGCATAGTGAAATTTTATGGCGAATAATTTTTTGAGACAATTAGAGGACACCCCCACGAAAACTTCATATTGACATCCTTTTTAGATAGTCTTAAAGAAAATAATATTTTTAAAGTGTGGGTTAAAATGTTCTCGAAAATTATTCGGCATAAAATTAAGTAGGGGTCTTCTCTAAAAAAATCTTTGTAAAATGAACCTAAAAGACCACAGTAAGCAAGAATCATATATGTATATATTCTTCGGAATCTTAAATGTGTTTTATTTTGTGTTCTACTGAAGCGATAGAAATAATTCTTTTGCAAAAGATTAATGATTTCTAACGACATTTATCATGGAGGCATAAAAAGGTACATTAAGGTGGAATAAACTAAGTACTGGGCGGTAGTGACCCCAATAGCGCACATCGGGTTAATGCGCTTATGAAGTAGAAATGCTCCTCTCAAGCCAAAGACATTGGTGTGTTAAGCTTGGAGATCGGACTATATATATACCAAAGATACATATAAAAAAATTATTTGGGCGACAACTAGCGGCGTCCAAGAAAAAACCTAAAATTATTTTCCGGAACTGTTTTCAAAAAGACACTATATGGGCGGGCGTGTTGCGTACAGTGGACTTTTTTTTGTGGTTCTTATGAGGTGGAGGCGGCCTATCATACATACATACATACCTACGAGCAATTAACATGCTCTTGGCCGATCGGCATTGGAATCCCTCCGGATTTCATATTAAGCTATAGAGTCTATATATGTAAATCTATAGTATAGACCAAGCATGAATCAGCTAACCGCACAGCTGGGTATAAAAATGTATAAACTGCCAAAGCTACATATTATATTTGTATCAACTAAAACAGCCAAACTAAAACTAAAGCAAAAGCAGAAGCACAAAAAAAGCAAAATTGTACCCTTAATATACATACATACAAACATTCATGCATGCATACATACGTACAACAACACAATTACGCAGCGGCCGACAGCATTTTAAGTTGGCCGAGAAAATTATAGGTCGGCGATTTTAACTTTGAAGCGCGCATTCATTCCCATTCGTACATGCAACACGAACATGACCAAAAGTAATGAGTGAATATCGCTCGCTGACGTACAATGTTAGGAGTCTTAACAACAACAATAATAGTAACAATAATAACAACAACAACAACAACAACAATTACTCCTGCCAAACGTACTAGTACCTACTACAGATACAACAGCAGCAGTCACAGCAGAGCAAAAAAAAATACTTTAACATCAACTTTATTAGCGGTTTCTTTAATATTTGTTGTTGTTATTATTTCTATAACTATTGTTTTTTTTTTTTTAATTTTTTGTTACGTTTTTTTGTTTTTTATTATTTTTTTCATGTTCTTAGTTGCTGATGTTGCACGCTTTTTATGTTTTGTGATTGTTACCTTAATGTTGTTTCGTACTTACAATGATTGTTTTTGCTGTTGTTTTTGTAGTTGTTGTAGTTGTTGTTTTTGTTGTTAGTCAACTGTTAATTACAGTATCAAATGTGAAGTCAATGAGACGATAACAATACTTTTACAACGCTAATAACAGGCAAATAGGAATTGTATATAAGTCAGAGTGTGTATTGAAAATTAATGTTGCTTGAAAAAAGTTTCCGCAACATGTTGCTAAGCCTTTTTGCTTGAAAGCACTTGTAATTCGATTTAAAATGGCCTTGTTTTGAATTAACTGACGAATTTAATGTCAAGAGGTGAAAGATGAACGACATACTACATACTTCATGCACCAAAGGTACTAAGTTCGACGCGCACTTTCTTCTTAAGAAAGGTTTTTCAGGGAGTCGTTCCTAAAATGTACGTTTTTTTTTGTATTTTTATAGAGCTATTCTGGCAACTGTCTTTCCAAAGACAACTACCTATCTTTTTTGCCCCCTCTAAAGATATGTAGTTGTATTTGGAAGGACAGTTGCCAGAATAGCGTAGTTAGTCTAGATATAGTAGTAGTATAATCAAACACTTCAGCAGATCCATTCACTCTTATACATATCGACGGCTGAGGATAAGATCGCCCTATTTCAAAAATTGTTTCAAAAACGCCCTATTTGAAAAATTGTTTCAATAACGTCCTATTTCAGATTTTGCTTCAAAAACGCCCTATTTCAGAGAAAATTCCATATATATTTCTCTGAAATAGGGCGTTTTTGAATACTTGTCTGAAATAGGACGTTATTGAAACAATTTTTCAAATAGGGCGTTGTTGAAGCAAAATCTGAAATAGGACGTTATTCAAACAATTTTTCAAATAGGGCGTTTTTGAAACAATTTTTGAAATAGGGCGATCTTATTCTCAGCCGTCGATATATACTTTCCTCTTCTGCACAAATATTTGAGACTCATCTTAAACAATTCTCTCTCTCCCTCTCTTCATCAACAGAGATCCAATGGACTCCTTTCTGCTCGAACAACACCTACGCTCACCGTTACGTTTCTTTCCCGATCCGATGCTAATGGCGCAACTCTCACCGCAGGAAGCGGATGCCGCCAGCCTGGCATTTCTCGAAAAGGCGCGTCAGCATTTGCAAATGTTTGGTCGTTCACCGTACACGGAAATGTTGCTGCCGCAGCTCTATCAGCGACCGCCGGTACTGAACGCATTCAATATAGGCATGTGGCAACAACAATGGCCCCAACTGACTGCCGGTTTCATAGCGAGCGCCAATCAACAGGCCGCAGCTGCACAAGCCGCCGCCGCCGCTGCGGCTGCCGCAGCCAATGCTTGTCGCACACCGCCTCCACCGCCACCGTCGTCATTGTCGTCGTCGTCGATGGCGGCACAATCGCCAATTGTTGTGGGTTTGCAACCGCCTCCACCTGCGACAACGCCGTCATCGTCGTCGGGTTCCGCATCGCCGGATATGCGTGTGAGACACTTTCAGCGTTACAGTCCATATCAGGTGCCGCCGCCGACGCAGCTGCAACAACAGCAGCCGCCATTGACGCGTACACCACCGTTGTGAGCGATAAATATTGATGGCTATTTGTAAAAAATACTACATACATAAATATGTGCAATGTTATTAATTTTGAGTATATTTATTGATTATAAAGCTATTTTGTGTTGAAAATATTTGTATGTATATTAGTCTGATAAAAATAAACCATTTCAGTGTTGCTAGTGGTGATAGTGTGTTAATGCAACATGTTGCTATAGCGTGTGTTTTGTTGAAACAAAATGTTTGTAAATTTATTGTACATACACGAGTAAGAGCATGGAAATTTTGTAATAGAAAACAAAAAAAAGTAAAACAATAATAACAATTAACAACATATTATATCAAAAACTTAAAGTATTTAGGCACTTAGCATAAATTGTAGAGTATGTATGACATTGCAGTATTAAATTTAGGCGTTTGACGGTATGGGTCTTTAATTTTTAACGTAAATTCAAATGAATAAATCTTAAAATGTTATCAGTAGGGACTAGATTTTTATGAAATCTCAATATGCAAAAAATATGCAAAATGTATGTAAAAAATATGCAAAACGTATCCAAATATGCAAAACGTATTCAAATATGCAAATATGCAAGGTGTATGTGCTCATCATTTTTTAAGAAACAACTTTCTGTCTTGATCCGGGATCTGTTGGATGCAAAACAAAAATATATGTACAATTTCATAAAAAGCCGATCCTTGGTTATCAGTTTTATTTATTTGTAAGTAAACGAAAATCCTGCTTTTTTTTTGGAGTTTATATGTTCCTAACTGTATGTAAATATATTCAAATGTATGTATATGATAAGAATAAATTATATATAAACCTATGTAAATACGTACATTATGTATGTACATATTATATATATACATATGTATCTATAAATTGTATGAATTTGAAATAAGATAATCAATGAATTAAAGAACTTTTAAACGATTAAATGAATGAATAATAAATAATTATTTAAAATAGAATAATTTTATATTACAGTTCCAATTATCACCCTTTCTCCCGGTAGATTCTGGAAACGTGTTTTTCCGTACAACTATGAGAGAACTAGAGAGAGAAGTATTTGCAAAATCTATTTAGGAATTGATTAGAGAACTACATTAGATTTCGATTCCGAATTTTTAATTCTCTCGAGAACTGAATTCCGTTTTCTTCGCGAACACTATGATTATTTACAGTTTCTCGAGTGGTCCTTAGAGATTTGAAAAAAGTACCTGATCTCAAGTCATTCTTAAATCGATAACTAACATCAATATTTGTTGGGTAAATACGAGTGAAGCGCCTAAAAAAGAGAACTAATACCTATAATGACGCTCTCAGGAAACTATTGACAGAAATTACCAGAGGACTTTAATTTGAAATTAAATATCACTTATAAAGTACCACTCGGCCCCATGCACACTTGTTTATTACTCACAAGTTTCCATGGACGTCTATCACACTCATATTTAATTATCAATTTTAATTATATAGTAAACTGTCAATAGCTCGCCATGATATACATACGTATGTACATACGCTACGTAAGTTCTAAAACCGAATCAAATTATTATACAACAAATGCGTGTTTATAAATAAAGTAGATATTAACTATTGGTACGCCTCTCCACGAACGAACTTTATAATTATTTATTGATACATACATACATACATATGTATGTACATACATACGAGTATGTAGGGAAATTATGTGTGCCTTTTTTAATGACTTAATTTCCATACTCGTAATATTGAACGAATTTCTTATAGAACCAAAAGAAAGCTTTTTACTTTTTCCCCAACTTTTGAAGAAAAAGCATTTTTGCTATATAATTAAAAATCGCTTATAAGTGTTCAAGCAAATGACTTAATTTAAAGTTTTCATTATGTAATTTTTGAATAATTAATAAGTTTGTTGAGAATGTGACACATTTTCAGTGGCACTTAAAGTGATTGGTCATGGCTTAAGTGCTTATGCAATGTTCTATGCATTTTTAAAGTTGAGCAACAACAAATATTGCACTTTACAATAATTCCCATTTTTGCTGTCTTTTTCTGGGTAGTACCAAATGGAACTTAGTTAAAAGGACGTACAATTTAAGCAAAGTAATGTTACTTGACATTTATAGGTGAATGGAGATTATACCACGCTTTTGTATTGCTAAGTTTCAAGAACTTGGTATTTTATTTTATAGCGACGCATCTATTTTCAATATGTTAAGAATTTTGACGGCTCAGGATTGTTTTTGCTTCCTTACTTGTTTGTTTAACAAACAATTAATTTCCAAGTAATACACATTTTCCATTAACTGACAATTAATTCAAACTAGAGTGCTGCCTACTGTCGAAATTCGACAGTTTTCTAGATGTTTTCTTATGACTAAAGTGCAACTATAGTTTTTGTATAATTGTTTGTTGTTATTGTCACTGTTACTATTTTATTGTTGTTCCTGTTGATGCTGCTCCTTTTGTTGCTAATGTCACTGCTACTATTTTGTTGTTGTTTTTTGTTGTTGTTGTCGTTGCTCGTCTTCACAATTCTCCTACATATGTACTTCTATCTTTCTATTTCTGCTCTTTTCTTTCTTCAATTTCTTTCTTATCCTTCTTATTACTTGACTTTGTGTTTTTGTTGTAGTGCTTTTGCTACTTTTTTATGTTTCTACTTCTTTGAAACTACACACCACTTCCAACCAAACATGTTCACAACTGCATGGTAAGTTTGGTGAACACGCATAAAATCACCTATTCATGTGCATCTGTTGTACTCAAAAGCATGCAACAACAACCACACGGCAATTTTCCAACGACGATTGTGGACGTATTTAATAATATAGATAATTAATTTTTGCAGACATTAAAACTATAAAATTTCGCAAAATGCAGAATGGCAATAGCCTAAACGACTACTGATTGCTAAATTCCGCTGGGCCCACTCTGGGAAACCGACTTAAAAAATAACAATGAAAATATATTTGATACCAATATCGCTTACAAACATTCGAGGGTCATCCGGGTCCACGTTTTGACCCATATTTGGGGACCCGGCTTAGGCATCGCAATGAAAATATGTAACTCTATGTTGAAGGCCTGCTCAGCACCTTTCATTTGATACCCATTTGCTCAAATACTTGCTGGGTCATTCTGGGTCCACATTTGGGCCTATATTCCGGGAAGTTCCCACTTTTTCACCCTGTTATGTGCACAAATACCATATGAATCTACTGTAAAAATTTCATAAAGATCGGTTGAGTACTTTGGGAGTGATGTATTGTGGAACGATCCTCCGTCATCCCTTGTCAAGTTTGGTTTGGAGACAAACCGGTTTCGGCTAATATGCGCCATCTTCAGTGTCTTTTTTCGTTCTGAGTCCATAAAGGACACAGATATACACACACACACATACATTAATTTTTATATAATAGATAGTTTGGATATGACAAAAATAAAAAAAGAAGAACATGCCAATTAACTGTGTTCTAATTATGATTATGGTTTTCCTTACACCCATTAAATAATTGAGCACTGCCTTTCCTTTCTTCTTGCTTTCGAATAGCCAAAAAACTATCAATTGTAGAATATTGACAAAGTAAACATTTTCGAGTTTGCATACAATACAAGATGGCATATTATTCTTTTAATAAACCGATATATAAGTTGTTATTTTGGTGGCCAATTTTTTATTGAAATAAAATTCTACCGCAGAGGCATAGGCGCCGTGCGGGAACGGTAGCGCATCGGTGAGTACGTTATTAATGTAAGTAGAGGGAAGTTTGTCGACCAATACGTCATGCTGGAATTCAAATTTGAAATTTTAACAATTTTATTATTTATACATATATGTATACATACACATATTCTAAATATATGTACATATATATGCATGTATTAAGTTTCTTTTTGACATACATACATACCAGGCCATATGGGCACGTATGATTAAAATTCGAGTACTTTTCGAAAAGCGAATGCCAAAACTGCACGACCGGATTAGATTTACGATTTTTTAAGTATTTGCAAAAGTCAGTTGTTATATTGTATAAGAAAGGTCTATAACCATTCGCTCTACGTGACATAGCAAAGTTTATCTAAAATTAGATGGAAAAGTTATGCAGCTATAGATCATATCGTCGTTAAACTTCATAACCGCCTTTGCCAAAATTGAGATTTGCCAAAATTTAATTCCTGGCGCCCAGCACTATCGATCCATATCATAAATTTGTTCTCTGAGAAACTAGGGAAGCTCTATATTTCCTTCTAATGTCCTTTTCAGCTTTTAAGCCGTTGATTTTAACGTCAGAAAATCAATTTCAATTTTTGGCATAAATGTCGGTTAGGCGAGTAAGAAGTTTAAACGGCAATTATGTATAATGAAGCAAAGAGAAGCTCGAATGATTCGAATTTCAATACTCACATGCATAATATTAATTGCTTGTTGTTTTGGAAATTTCACATGAATTGTCATATATTTGTAGGTACGATTTACCGCTTTCAATCTGCAAGTCTCGAAATGTATCTGAGATTCATCAAAAACTTCGCATTTTAAATTGGTCAAATCCAATTTGGCTTGAGCCACTAACTATGGAGAAAACGAGGGAAAATTCATAAAGCTATAAACTTTCAAGTTAATTTTTTTACTTACGAAACAAAGACACGCCATGAATATTGCAATCAGTATTACTTTAACCATAACGCAGAGTTTCAAAACCATTCAGTTGGTGAGTTTTCAATTCTATGACAGCGGAATTGAGCAATCAGTAGTCGTTTAAGCTTTTGCCTTTCTGCATTTGCCGAAATTTTATACTTTTAATGTCTATGCAAAAATTAATTATATGAATTAATTGTCAGTTAATGAAAAATGTGTATTAATTTGAAATTAATTGTTTGTTAAACGAAAAAATTGCATCATTAATAAATTGTGATCTCTTCATTAGCGACAATGCAACGCGCAATCTATTATATAAAAATAAATGTGTGTGTCCTTTATGAACTCCCAAAGTATTCAACCGATCTTTATGAAATTTTCACAGTGGATTCACGTGGTATTAGCGCACATAATAGAGTATATAGAACTTCCCGGAATATAGGCCCAAATGTGGACCCAGGGTGACCCAGCAAGTCTTTGAGCGATATGGGTATCAAATGAAATCTGCTGAGAAGGACTTCAAAATAGATTTATTTTCATTGCGATGCCTAGGCCGGGTCCCCAAATATCGGTCAAAACGTGGACCCCGATGATTCTCGAATGTTTCTAAGCGATATTGGTATCAAATGAAGGGTGTTGAGCAGGGATTCAACATACAGCTATTTTCATTGTGATTTTTTAAGTCGGTGTCCCAGAGATGATTCAAGTAGTGGGCCTGGATGGTGATGGATAGTCCGGGTAAAGGTAAAGGTAAAGGTAAAGTTAAAGGTAAAGGTAAAGGTAAAGGTAAAGGTAAAGGTAAAGGTAAAGGTAAAGGTAAAGGTAAAGGTAAAGGTAAAGGTAAAGGTAAAGGTAAAGGTAAAGGTAAAGGTAAAGGTAAAGGTAAAGGTAAAGGTAAAGGTAAAGGTAAAGGTAAAGGTAAAGGTAAAGGTAAAGGTAAAGGTAAAGGTAAAGGTAAAGGTAAAGATAAAGGTAAAGGTAAAGTTAAAGGTAAAGGTAAAGGTAAAGGTAAAGGTAAAGGTAAAGGTAAAGGTAAAGGTAAAGGTAAAGGTAAAGGTAAAGGTAAAGGTAAAGGTAAAGGTAAAGGTAAAGGTAAAGGTAAAGATAAAGGTAAAGGTAAAGTTAAAGGTAAAGTTAAAGGTAAAGTTAAAGGTAAAGGTAAAGGTAAAGGTAAAGGTAAAGGTAAAGGTAAAGGTAAAGGTAAAGGTAAAGGTAAAGGAAAAGGAAAAGACACATTATAACATAAAAGTTTTTGTATTTGCTAGTGCCAAATAAAATTTCTACTTTCGCTTGGCTATGACATGTATTTCCATTGGAAAATTTCACAAATATATGTACTACTGCATTATTAAAACTCATCACGCTTGCTTAGGTACATACCCCGCAGCAAATTGCACTAGTTCCAGACTAGAGCAATAATAGATACTTCAAAAAGCGACAGGGTTGGTTCTCGTTCTATCACAACGCAATGCTTTCAATTCACTTTTTTAACACAGCAAAGAGAGACATTATTATAAAGTGCAACATTTGTTGTTGCTCAACTCAAGTAAAAGCTGTAAACATAAACTTTTCATGAAGTCACAATAATAAACTGTCCCGCCTTGTATACCTTTGGAACCAGTTCTGTGATCTAGTTGTGAACGCTCTAATTCTAGACTGTGGTTTTTCGAAACTTTCCCTCATATTAGCTGCAGGGTACATACACATACATATGTATGTATATATGTGTGCATGTACGCTACATTCAGAAAGCGCTCTGCCTTCATATTTAATTTTAAACTACAAATTCTGCTCCATCCGCTGTGGCCTACAAGCATGCCTACATCACACTTCAACACAATCAAGACGTTTTCATCGACCAATTTGAGTGGCAGCGTTGCATTTCCAGCCGATAAACTGGGTACGACATCAGAGGCGGTCGCTTCATACAAGCCGAGAAGCTTATACTTATGCACATAATTTCTTACATCTGCATGTGCACGCAAACATAAATATCAAATACCTACCAGATTATAAAAGGGTTGATTGTGATTTTTGGCGACTTTTGGCACAATATCAAGATAATTTTAAAAAGCGGTGGAAATCAAATTGGACCTCAGTTTTTCAAACACTAAAGCACCCATTTTTTAGGCAATACGCAAATACACTTGCTACTGCTGAAACTTCCGTCGGTATAAGGAAACTAAAAATACCTCTGCGCATTCGTGTAAGATTTCCCTAGCGCACGTTTTTATATTTAAGAATTATGTAAATACGAATTTTTTATTTTAAAAATGTTCAGAGTTAAATTGCAAAATCAAGAAAAAAGAATTTTAATTTAAAAATGTTTATTTTTATTTTAAGCACTATGAGATTTTGAAGGAAAAACTTTCATTTTTATTCCATTAATTTTAATTTTTAATTTAAACATGTTTCTTTTTAAATTCTAAATACATTTTAATTTAAAAAATTTAATTTTTAATTTAAAAATTTTCATTTATAAAATAAAAATGACTTGGTTTAAAACGTGCATTATAAAAATAAAAATTTTATTTTTGATTCCTTTTCTCTGAGCATGCAAACAAAAAAATGTGTATCATGAAAACAAAAATAAAAAATACATATGAAAAAAACAAAAAAAAAAAAATAAACGAGAAAAAACGATCTTCAAATACCCGAATTGTTCAAATGCCCGTACAAAAATACGCGTAATAAACAAACAAACGAGCTTTCGAGCATTGAAAAGCATTTATTTGGGCCACTCGAAAATGTTAAAAAGAAATCGAGAACTCTAAATCAAAGTCAATGACGGAACGCAATCAGACTTTTAAATAATACAGCAAAAGAAATTATATATGTAAATGGCTAATGGTTATGCTTCACACATAGGCTTGCCCAGGCAATTTATGCTAGGTCCGCCACTGTACGACATAAACATACATATGCATATACTTCTACGATTTCAGCAATTGCTGCAGTTTATTGACCCTTCGAATTAAACCCAACCAACAAAACTTGACTGACACATTTTCTGTTATGACTTCGACATAAAGAATCTTTCTTGTTTTACTACAAAACGTGGATATATTTTTATAGCGAGCAATACTTATCTGTTAATAATTATAGATACTTAGACAATACTGGGAAGAGCTTCCCTCGTCCGTGAAAGAGGTATTGGTTCTGTCCTTTATCTTACAAGACACACTGGGTCCCATGCTCTGATAGACCAGGACTGCGAGTCGCAATGCAACATTGTTTCATTGTCCATATGGACATATGTACATATGTATGTACATACATATCGTCGTTTAAACTTCATAACCGTCCAAGTGAAACTTTCATAACCGTCTTTGCCAAAATTGATATGTATTTGCCAAGCTTTACCTGCTGGTGCCAAGCTCCATCGAACCATACCATAAATTTGGTCTTTTTCGAGCTCTATATTTCCTTCTAATGCTCTTTTCAGCTCTGAAATCGTAGAGTTGGACGTCAGCAATCCAATTTTAATTTTTCGCACAAATGTCGGTTAGGCGATTATGAAGTTTAAACGGCGGTGTGTATTTTCTATATGAATATTTGTGCCTGCGATTATATTGAAAGCAGACATGCCATTGCCTGTGTTTGGTGAATATTGAAAATTAGCAAGCTGAAGGATGTGCATACATGCAGGTATTTATAAACATACATATGTACATATGTACATATCTTTACATATAAACGTACATATGTATTCATGTACATACATCGGTATTATATAAGTTTATATAACAGCTAACTGCTACCAACTTGAGCTTTAATCGCCAAGCATGAACATGTACTTACATATTATGTGCATATGCATAAGTACATATATGAATATATACACACATTTGTATGTTGTTATGTTGGTAACCATATCCTGCAAATATCCTTTCGCAACATGCTGCCAAAGTATAAATTAAAATCCGACAGCATAACGTGTCGGCTGCATATCCAGCGAAACAACCAGCCAACGGTAGTTGATGGGCAAAAGCAGAGAAAGGGAACGAGCAGAAGAAGCTTATCGCTGCAATTTGAGGTTTAAATTTCGTAAATGAGAAAACATTGCATATATACCCTGTAGGGAAAATCTCTAGTTCCGAACTAGGTCGCTTCTAGTGCATTTTTTGATAGTTCTGAACTAACTACAAGTACCTAAAAATTCTACAGTTTTACATCTGCTGTTTAAGTGCAGCATTTGACACACTTCATGCAAGTGGCGCGATGGCCGACTAGCTAACGCATGTGCCTTTCAATCAGAGGGGCGCGGGTTCGAATCCTGTCGGTGTCAAGGTGGATGATAATTGTTTTTGAATTTTTTTTTAACTAATATTTTTATACTCAGCTGTACTAGTACACAGAATATTATAGTTTTAATCACATAACGGTGGATTGTAACAGAATGAAATAATCGAGACAGATATAGACTTATATATATCAAAATGATCAGGTGAAAAGAGAAATCGATTGAGCCATGTCCGTCCGTCCGTCTGTCCGTCCGTCTGTCCGTCTGTCCGTCCGTCTGTCCGTCTGTCCGTCTGTAAATACTCTAACTCGCGCAAAAATTGAGATATTTTGATGAAATTTGAAATGCAAGTTGGTATCGAGACTGGGACGGTTGGTATTGAAAATGGGCGAAATCGGACCATGACCACGCCCACTTTTCCTATATAGAAAAAATCGGAAATTTGGTATCTCAGTCACTAATATAGCTGGAGCGATGAAATTTTACCCACGTGTTTAACTCACGCCCCTAGGAAGAAATTTGATGAAATTTTGGAAAATGGGCGGTGCCACGCCCACTTATTAAGGGTCAAACATTGAAAGTTTTATATGTCATAACTCAGAAACTGTTGAAGATATAGCGATGCCTGATGTACTTATTTAGACAAATGTTTTGACGGAAAATTGTGAAAATCGGTTGACGGCCACGCCCACTTTTATATATGGGAACTATAAAGGGGCCTAATAAAAACATTTTAAGCGATATTTCTGTCAAATATAAAGATATATCATTAAAATTTTATGGCAGGAGTCTAACTACGGACATAAAACAAAAATCACAAAAATTTTGGAAAATGGGCGTGGCACCGCCTCTTTTTAGAAGCTGGAATATACGAGATTTCTGAGCCCATAACTCGACAAATAATTGATATATAATGATGAAACTTGGTGTGTACACTTTTATTACTTGTGGTAATACATGTTGAAAATTTTAGCCAAATCGGTTGACGACCACGCCCACTTTTATATATGGGTATTATAAAGTGGCCTAATAAAAACATTTTAAGCGATATCTTTGTCAAATATAAAGATAATTCATTGAAATTTTGTGGCATGAGTTCTACAATAGATCGGAAACAAAAAATAGAAAATTGTTGGGGTAAGTGGAAAAAAATTCAACAACTATTTACAGCGAAGGTTGAGTGTATAGCTATTTCACGAAAAACCATTTTCGATCATCAGCACTCTTTTCGGAAGTGGAAGAGGATTCACCGGGGATTGAACCCGAGTCCATTCCATCTTCAGCCGCAATGACCCAATGCTTAACACACTCGGCCATTGAGACTCTGTGCAAGCTGTTGGATTTTCACCACTTTTGCCTTTTTCATTTTCAACATTTAACGTTAGTGTGTATATGCTTTTGCATATATTCTACCCAAACGTGCTGAATTTTTTGTTGGCAGTTCGCAATGAACATTTGTTGTTGGTATGTATTTTTTATATACCAACAACGTTAACAATTTTACTTGAAAGAGTTTTTAGTGCTTAGCACGAAATTTTTATTTTAATTCAATTTTTAATTGTTGGGGTAAGTGGAAAAAAAATTCAACAACTATTTACAGCGAAGGTTGAGTGTATAGCTATTTCACGAAAAACCATTTTCGATCATCAGCACTCTTTTCGGAAGTGGAAGAGGATTCACCGGGGATTGAACCCGAGTCCATTCCATCTTCAGCCGCAATGACCCAATGCTTAACACACTCGGCCATTGAGACTCTGTGCAAGCTGTTGGATTTTCACCACTTTTGCCTTTTTCATTTTCAACATTTAACGTTAGTGTGTATATGCTTTTGCATATATTCTACCCAAACGTGCTGAATTTTTTGTTGGCAGTTCGCAATGAACATTTGTTGTTGGTATGTATTTTTTATATACCAACAACGTTAACAATTTTACTTGAAAGAGTTTTTAGTGCTTAGCACGAAATTTTTATTTTAATTCAATTTTTAATTGTTGGGGTAAGTGGAAAAAAATTCAACAACTATTTACAGCGAAGGTTGAGTGTATAGCTATTTCACGAAAAACCATTTTCGATCATCAGCACTCTTTTCGGAAGTGGAAGAGGATTCACCGGGGATTGAACCCGAGTCCATTCCATCTTCAGCCGCAATGACCCAATGCTTAACACACTCGGCCATTGAGACTCTGTGCAAGCTGTTGGATTTTCACCACTTTTGCCTTTTTCATTTTCAACATTTAACGTTAGTGTGTATATGCTTTTGCATATATTCTATCCAAACGTGCTGAATTTTTTGTTGGCAGTTCGCAATGAACATTTGTTGTTGGTATGTATTTTTTATATACCAACAACGTTAACAATTTTACTTGAAAGAGTTTTTAGTGCTTAGCACGAAATTTTTATTTTAATTCAATTTTTAATTGTTGGGGTAAGTGGAAAAAAATTCAACAACTATTTACAGCGAAGGTTGAGTGTATAGCTATTTCACGAAAAACCATTTTCGATCATCAGCACTCTTTTCGGAAGTGGAAGAGGATTCACCGGGGATTGAACCCGAGTCCATTCCATCTTCAGCCGCAATGACCCAATGCTTAACACACTCGGCCATTGAGACTCTGTGCAAGCTGTTGGATTTTCACCACTTTTGCCTTTTTCATTTTCAACATTTAACGTTAGTGTGTATATGCTTTTGCATATATTCTACCCAAACGTGCTGAATTTTTTGTTGGCAGTTCGCAATGAACATTTGTTGTTGGTATGTATTTTTTATATACCAACAACGTTAACAATTTTACTTGAAAGAGTTTTTAGTGCTTAGCACGAAATTTTTATTTTAATTCAATTTTTAATTGTTGGGGTAAGTGGAAAAAAATTCAACAACTATTTACAGCGAAGGTTGAGTGTATAGCTATTTCACGAAAAACCATTTTCGATCATCAGCACTCTTTTCGGAAGTGGAAGAGGATTCACCGGGGATTGAACCCGAGTCCATTCCATCTTCAGCCGCAATGACCCAATGCTTAACACACTCGGCCATTGAGACTCTGTGCAAGCTGTTGGATTTTCACCACTTTTGCCTTTTTCATTTTCAACATTTAACGTTAGTGTGTATATGCTTTTGCATATATTCTACCCAAACGTGCTGAATTTTTTGTTGGCAGTTCGCAATGAACATTTGTTGTGGTATGTATTTTTTATATACCAACAACGTTAACAATTTTACTTGAAAGAGTTTTTAGTGCTTAGCACGAAATTTTTATTTTAATTCAATTTTTAATTGTTGGGGTAAGTGGAAAAAAATTCAACAACTATTTACAGCGAAGGTTGAGTGTATAGCTATTTCACGAAAAACCATTTTCGATCATCAGCACTCTTTTCGGAAGTGGAAGAGGATTCACCGGGGATTGAACCCGAGTCCATTCCATCTTCAGCCGCAATGACCCAATGCTTAACACACTCGGCCATTGAGACTCTGTGCAAGCTGTTGGATTTTCACCACTTTTGCCTTTTTCATTTTCAACATTTAACGTTAGTGTGTATATGCTTTTGCATATATTCTACCCAAACGTGCTGAATTTTTTGTTGGCAGTTCGCAATGAACATTTGTTGTTGGTATGTATTTTTTATATACCAACAACGTTAACAATTTTACTTGAAAGAGTTTTTAGTGCTTAGCACGAAATTTTTATTTTAATTCAATTTTTAATTGTTTTTTCCACTTACCCCAACAATTAAAAATTGAATTAAAATAAAAATTTCGTGCTAAGCACTAAAAACTCTTTCAAAAAATAGAAAAATTTCGGAAAATGGGCGTGGCACCGCCTCTTTTCAGACAAAGGAATCAACGAGATTTCGGAGCCCATAACTCGACAAATAATTGAGATATTATGACGAAACTTGGTTTATACACTTTTATAACTTGTGTTAATAGACACGCAAAAATTTATTGAAATCGGTTTATGACCACGCCTACTTTTTAACAAAGATATTTCTGGAACACCCTTTGGGAATTTGTAACGTGGCATCTTTGTAACTAGAAGTCATAAAGGAATGAAATTTTGTACAAAGAATAATATTCATATGCTTAGTTGGATGGCTGATAGAAATTTTGAAAATGGGCGTGGCTGCGCCCACTTTATGCGGCACTCGATTCATATAAAATACACCGTGTTTCCATCAAACGCAAACAAACAATGAAAGCATACAGCTGAGTATCTAATGTTCGATTCCACTCGAACTTAGGCTTCCTTACTTGTTTTATTTATTTATTTAATAAAAATTTATAAAAATATTTAAAATGTAATAAAATAAAAAAAAATCAAAATAAGCCTGAGGGATCGGAAAAGCATAATTAGGGGAACATTTCATTTCATATAAGTTAAGATGCAAATAGAAAACTCTTTATATAAAACGCTTCACTAAACATCTGAGAATTGCAGAAATATACAAAGCCGACGGCAATTGAACGACGAAAAATTTTCATAAAATTTTTGTCACTTTAAAATTGCTTACAAATCAAAGTGTGTCTTATAATGGACAGTCAATTCACTCCTTCTGAACTGGTGAGGGTCTAACTACAATTGATCTAGTTCAATTTTGACACCTTTTCGCTAGTTCGGAACTAGAAATTTTGCTCACTAGTTATTGAGTTCCCTGCAGGGTGTGTATAACTTTAACAAACAACAGCAACAACAACAAGGGTATATACACAAACCCACCAAGATACATACATTCAACTTATGTCGGTACATAAATGGTTACGCTTCAAGTGTTCGCGAACGATGTGCGAATTTTAACTGGCGAAAGTGAAATGTGAGTGAGAATATTTAACACGGCGCCACACGAAAGTATACAAATATATGTATAGTATTTTTTTGCTAACGACCATGAAAAAACGCTTCAACTTGCTAAACAACTAATTGCTCACTAATTTGCGACCCTGGTGTCGTCAGCTATAAGCATTAAATGTTGCGAACGTGAAAAATAAATAAACATGTTAAACAAAACTAATAGCACTGACAGATACCAGCGATAATCCGGTCTATCTAGCTAATTCGGAGTTAACTTGAGAATTATATGGAGGTAATCCGGACTATATCTGGAGTTAGTTCCCAAAATTTTAGGGGATTAGGATCTGTCGAAAAATCTCTCTTGTGAATGGAAAGTGAAAAAAAGAAAAACCAAAAGCAAACAAAACAATCGGAATTAAAAAGCGAAACGTAATAATGAAATAATTTATCAATGTATGTGTTTTGAAATAAATATATGTGTTAAATGTATTTTTTTATATAAAGAAAAAATATGGCAAGAAAAACCTTAAGTGTATCAGGGCAAAATCTGAATCGATGGAACTGCATTCCTTTTAACACCAGAAATAAATTAAACGGAAGCAACTTTAAACAATGCCCAAGAAAAAATATGGCAAGAAAAACCTTAAGTGTATCAGGGCAAAATCTGAATCGATGGAACTGCATTCCTTTTAACACCAGAAATAAATTAAACGGAAGCAACTTTAAACAATGCCCCTTTGAGAATTTCAAAGATCAAGTGAATTAACAACCTGAAGTAAATCAAATATAAAAGAGTGACCTGCTACCTTATTTTTTCCTTTTCCTCTTTTTCTTTCTTTTTAATACTATTTATTATTGTTTTGTTTATGGTTAATTAAAATATTGCATATTGTAAAACTAGTAATACATTTTTTATTGTTAATAAGTTATTGCATACATATTTAATGTTATGAATTGTGTTGTACTAAAAAAGATCTCAACATCTTAGTGTACGAATCTAATATGAAAATAAATACCAATACCATTACCAAAATGTTAAAGTAATCCGGTTTATCGCTATCGTCTGTCAAGCTTATAAGTTGGCTAGTGTTTCTTTCTAACTTGCTTACAAAAAAATTCGGCTTATGTACTACATAATATGTATACTTAGGACGAAATCAATTAAGCAATAAAAGATACCGGGTGGAAATGTACTAATATACACATTAACAAATTTTGTGATTTTCCACCAAAAACTTAACGAGAAACTATTTTTTCATATTTCGCTAACAATTAAATTCCGCTTAATAGAATTTTCCCACTCATTAACGACAATTACCTATTTCAAATAATTATTTGTAAATCAGTTTTTGCAAATCAATTAATAATATAATAATACAATGGCGCTATTATAACTCTGACGAGTTTTATGGCCGAGCTTCTCTCCCAATTCGAGGTGTGCTCCTTTTTGTTTTTCCTACTAATTGGGTGGACCTACAGTTTTATGCCGGCTCCGAACGGCGAATGCATTTTTTGTGAGAAGCTTTTTCATGGCAGAAATACTCTCGGAGGGTATGCCGCCCACTGCCGAGAGGTGACCGCTGCTCTTAAAAAACCCAATAATTGGATTTTTACTAATTAGAAAAATTGTTTTGATGCTTTGCTCGGACCGTGGTTTGAACCCGAGACCTCTGGCATAGCAGGCGAGCACTCTACCCACTGCACCACAGCGGCCATGCAAATCAATTAAACATAAATTAACTTTTGCAAACTACTTAACTAACAAAGCCCAAACTATTACTGATAGTCATAATTCTGCTCTCATTGATTTGAAACTTTACTAACTGGACAGATTTGATGTTCTGCATCATGGAAAAACTAATTTTGTTTGCAATACCATTGGCTTTTCTATGTTTTGTAAGTGAAAATTAAATTTGTTTGGCTATAGTTTTATAAATTTTCCATCTTCTGCGCTTTTAGTTAATGGTTCAGAGCAAATTGGATTTGACCAATTTGAAATGTGAAACATTCGATGAATCTCAGTTATATTTCGAGACTTGCATAGTGAAAGCGGTAAATCGTAGCTACAAGTATTTGACAATCCTTGCAAAATTTCCAAAGGCGCAAAGTATTAACAACATTAAGGTAAGCGGAAAGGGAAATTTCACAGTGACACAAATGGTTGGTTGTTTTCTTGGGGGCAGAATAATTCCCACACAGAGGGAAAGACCACTATCCATATAGTAAACACACCCAACTGTTCGCTCCCTGAGGTAAAATTTTCTTTTCTCAAGCCATTTTAAATTTGTAAAATTTCGACTGAGTGATTCTTAAATATTTGTAAAAATGGGTTAAAATACATATCGTACAGAAATATGTTGTTAGAAATCATAGTAAAATTGCACGAGCGTTAATTTCTTAGAACACCTTAACCCTCTAACACCTCCACGAAAAGGTTGTTTTGACCCCTTTACACCGTTATACCGATTTTCAAAGTGAGGTGTCAAATGAAAGGGTTTGACCTCTAGATGTGCAGGAAAGGGTTGCCACGTGTATAAAAACTATAGTTTGTTTGATTTTTAAATGTCAGGTACCATATGAAAGGCCTTGACCTGAAAATGAGTAACTTATTAAAATTTTTACAAAAAGGGTTGCCACCTGTACAAAAATTAATTTTTACGTTAAAATTTGTTTGATCTTTAAATTTAAAGTATCACATGAAAGGGCTTGCCCTGAAAATGAGTAATTTATTATAAAAACGAGTCGAAATTCTTACGTGGAAGCTGGAGTAAACTTTCTCGAAATTTTTCAAATTTAAAAAGGCAAAAAAAAAAAAAAATTCAAGTGTGGCAAAATGGTTTCGAGGTTTTACTGCCTATATGAGTCTTTCCACCCTCAAATTGTCACACAATCAAATTGGTCTAATTTTCGAACACGGGCGATACTTCTTAGTATGTTTTATTGTTTTAATCTAATTTTAGGTAAATCTTGCTCTGCTACGTAAGGAAAATGGCTATAAACCTTTCTTATACAATTTAACAATTGACCTTTGCAAGTACTTAAAAAATCGCAAATCTAATCCAGTTGTGCAATTTGGGCATTCGCTTTTCGAAAAGTACTCGAATTTTAATCATACGTGCCCATATGGCGAGGTATGTATTACTTTAGTATTACTTTTCACACATATTATTTAAAATTTTTTAAATTAAATATTACAATTTCAGCATGACGAATGGGTCGACAAACTTCCAGCTACTTATATTAATAACATGATCACCGATTCTCTACCGGTACCACACGGAAGCTATGCCACTTCGTTAGATTTTTTTTTTAATAAGAAGAGAGTAGCTAAAATAACTATATATACAACGCTTTATTGATAAATTAATATATCAAAATATACACACATATATGTACATGCACAATGCGAATTTTGAAATTTTTACATTTTCAATACACAGCAAAATACATATGTATAGTTTTTTGGGTATTTACTCGTAACCAAGAAAAAACGAAGATCAAGTGGGGCTAGAGTATTGAACTCGCGCGCTTGAAATTAGGCACAGACTGTTGCTAACCATACATAGTATGTAATGAATAAAAAAAACTAATTTTTGATGTGGTAAAAACAAAAAACTTAGCCGATCTCACTTGTTAGACACAGCCACAGTCAAGCAGCATCTATTATTAAATCAACAAATTTATATAATCAAAAGCTTACTTGGAGGCACAAACCCCCTTAAGGTCGAGTAGGGCATGAGAAACACACTGAGGCATTTTTTTTGTGCTTGTCGATTTTTATATAAATGAAAAATGAATAATGAAGAGTTTCTATTACAACCTTAAATGTGTAGCATATATTTTCGCTAACGAGTAAATAAGCCATAAATCATATTCATTTAACAAGCGCCCAAATTTGACAATTATGAAGAATCTTGCTCTGGCCGTCTCAGTAAATATCAAATCAACTCTTTTTTTATAAGGTAAAAACTAATAATGTAATTAAAATGCAAATTAACACAAACATTTACAAATCTACACTTACACACACATGCAGCCATTAACTCTCCGCATGATTATTTACATGCTGGAATTTTATCTTTTTGCTAAATTGTCTTCGCGGCTGCCATTAAGACATCATAAAATTTCAACACCCAAAGCAATCTTGATCGTCTTTATTTTAAATTACAAAACATGTATGTATGTATTTATGTATATATGTATATATGTATGTATGTTTGTACATTGTATTTTGTGTTTAGTATTTATAATGATATTTAGCAAACGCCCACATGCTTGAACATACATACACATATAAATGTTTGCATACTTGTTTAACTTCATAGAAAAGCTCACTTTATTGTTGTGATAATTTCATTGCATGTATGCAAATAACAAATACTATATACATACATATGTAGCTTAAGCAATAAAGCATTTTGTATTCTACGCCCAAAATCTAAACGAAATAAATTTGCTGAAGAGAAAGCAAATTAATTTGGATTTGCATTTAGTTGAAGTTGCAGCAGCAGTTGTGCGAAAATTTAATTTCATTTGTTGTATAAATTTCCCGTCAAGCACATGAAAGATATAAATATGTATATACTTCGTATGTAAGTACATAGAAGTGCAACAGTAAACACTTACTGCACCCATAGGCTCATATCAGTTATAGCAACATCGATTTAAATTGAAGTGTGCAAGTTCGTTGAAGCAGTGCCCGGAAAATGCAGAAACTATAGAACCCAGGCCCGACGAGAGGGGGGGGCTGAGGGGGTCAATTGCCCCGGGCCCGGGCTTTAGAGGGCCCGGGAATCTCAAAATGATATCCAAGTTTTTGCTACGGAAAATAAACAAACAACACCTTTAATCACCTTTCGTAGATAGCAATCATTTTAAGTTTCAACAAATTTTATAAATCTCTTAACGTGTCTGCATCCCACTTAAGGAATTGTTGGTTTTTGGCGTCGACTTTGCAGCATAAATTTGAATTCGTTTTCTGTTGCAACAGAAAAATTCGGTATGATGCAAATTCTTATACAGCGATATGGGTATTTCCTGGGCGTTTCGGACGGTATGTTCGCACGATTTTTTGAACTTTTGATGCAGAAATATCGCAAAATATTGTATCGTTTTATGATAAAAGGAAAGATTTAGGTCACAGCTAATGACTAAAGTATGTTACCGACAGAAATTTAGTTTAATGCCTCTGTGTAAGCCACTTAAACTGCGTTCCGGACGCTACAAAAACACGTCCATATTATAAAAGTAGCTAAAACAGAGGCATTAAACTAAATTTCTGTCGCTAACATACTTTAATCATTATCCGTGGCGTAAATCTTTCCCTTTATCATAAAACTATACAATATTTTGCGATATTTCCGCCTCAAAAGTTCAAAAAATCGTGCGAACATACCGTCCAAAACGCCCAGGAAATGCTCATATACATATGTACGTGTATGTATGTATGTAAACAGCGATACGCCGAAAACAAACAAAGCTTGCGAAGCTAAAATTTGCTTTGGTGCTTCGTACAGTTGAATTCGATTGCTGTTTCACTAAAGCGTTCAGCAGAATCAGTCTTTTGATATACTAAATTATTACCAACAAATATTTGTATTCCAATTTAAAGAAATTTATTTCATACAAATAAAGCAATATGTATTTAAACAGAATTCATTCAGACCTATGGTCCCTTGGACAATATTACTCAGTATGACCCATGGATTCGGAAACTGGATGTGCCTTTTGACAATACATTTGACCCACCCTAATATGTATATTTCTATGTAAACATATTTACTTGATCTGTATTAATGTATAGATAAATTAAAGTTCGTAACTATATATTCATTGAATTTTGATTTTGAGAATTTGTTCATTTAGTATAGGGGCCCGTAGTTATTTTGACCCCGGGCCCGGATTTTCTCTCGGCGGCCCTGATAGAACCCACATCTTATAAAACTCTCTAAAATTCGAGGCTTATTGGCTTCTTAGTTCTGGCTGAAAATGCACCAATAGATTTATAGGTTATTCCACATATCCTTATACAATTAGTGCACTTCTTTGCCCAATATCATTGATATACATATCGATATATTGCTTTAATCACAACTTAGCTTTGCTTTTATGAAAAAAGTTTTGCCAAAATGAAAAACAAATTTGGAAATGTAATATGTTTTTGTTTACTGGGTGCATTTTTTATCTATTTACAGCTGCAATTTTAATTTTCTTCAACAAAATTGGCAACAAAATGCAAAACGAGCTTTGCTGGTGTCTGTTTATTGTCAGTACATACATATGCATCAGTGGCGGACGCTTTACAAAAGCCGAAAAGCCCGGCTGGCTTAAGATTTTCGTTCATTTCATTTTACAATTTCTCTGGTGCTATATAAGGAAATCTACTTGCTACTGCTGAAATTGCCGTCAGCATAAGGAAACTAAAAATACCTCCGCGCTTTTGTGTGTGTTAGCATTTATTTCAGTTGCATTCTCCCCAAATTATTCCATTAATAACCCCTACTCTACTTTTGTGGATAATCGCGTTCTGATGGTAAAGAATTTGAATTTATTTTTGACTGAGCCAGGCTTGTCGATGTGCTTAACAAAAGTAGGTACAGCATACCTTCATATTATCCGTTGCATATCAAAACTTAATTATTCTTCATCCTCTTGGTTTACCGCATTTATTCCAATACACTTAAGTTTCATACAGAAAATTGCATAAATGGATATGCTTCATACTTAGGCTTGTCCAGCCAATTTATGTTAGCGACGCCACTGATATGTATGTACATATGTAAACAACTAAGCTTTCCGGCAAGCAGCCATGCATACAGAAATGTTTGTGCCACCATCGTCTCTTCAGTCAGCCTCCTTCCTCTTCGTTTACTGCCATCTACTTATGTATATCTTGCTCTGCCGTTTTCTTTTTTTTCTGGCTTGTGTATTGCAGTCGGTTGCACTTCATTCTGTCACTTTGCTTCTGGTGTTGACAATTGAGAAATTTGTAGCTCATTGCTGCTTGCCTTAGCGCATATCTCTTCTTGGTTATTTCAGCATTTTGTTTTTTTTTTTTTTGTTGTTGCTGGTTTTGTTGCAAAATCGAGTGGGTTGTTAAATAAGTTGTTGTCGAACATAAACAGACCGCCCACAATGTCGATGTTGTTGCATTCAAAACGTTCTTTTATTCTTTGTGTGTGTGTGTGTGTTTATGTTCATACCCTTCAAAAATTTGAGGACCAGGTAGTCCAATGGGACGGGGCTTTAAGGTAGGGACCTGGTTACGGACTTGGTTACATGTTATGCTGCATCGGACCACATCGAATGTAAATTGTCGTTCGCCGCCAACCAAAACGTGGTCCACTGTAAGCAGACTAGTCTATGGCCGAAATGGGGTGGTTTTTTATATATTCCTTTGTTATGCAGCGTTGAAGCAGGAGTGGTCATGTTCTATGACATCGCAATGTTAATGTAACCATATTTGTTTCATATATTTGGACCATTTCTGTAACTAGTAGTTGCCACAACGTAACCTGGTCCTTTACTAGCATATTACGTGATCCTACTTTTTGCAGGGTACTTACCCTGCAAAAATTGTTGGACCACTTGGTACATTTGTGCCACATTAAACTAGCTACGAACTTGTCACATGCAGCCAATCATTGGGTCAGTTCATGTATATGTATGTAGATTCGTGTTTGATTATTTTAAATTTGATAAAAAAATATATCAAAACAAAAATATAAAAATTTTAATTGTTGGGGTAAGTGGAAAAAAATTCAACAACTATTTACAGCGAAGGTTGAGTGTATAGCTATTTCACGAAAAACCATTTTCGATCATCAGCACTCTTTTCGGAAGTGGATGCACCGGGGATTGAACCCGAGTCCATTCCATCTTCAGCCGCAATGACCCAACGCATAAACACACTCGGCCATTGAGACTCTGTGCAAGCTGTTGGATTTTCCCCACTTTTGCCTTTTTCATTTTCAACATTAACGTTAGTGTGTATATGCTTTTGCATATATTCTCCACAAACGTGCTGAATTTTTGTTGTAGGCAGTTCGCAATGAACATTGTTGTTGGTATTTATTTTATGTATATACCAAACAACGTTAACAATTTTACTTGAAAGAGTTTTTAGTGCTTAGCACGAAATTTTTATTTTAATTCAATTTTTTTAATTGTTGGGGTAAGTGGAAAAAAATTCAACAACTATTTACAGCGAAGGTTGAGTGTATAGCTATTTCACGAAAAACCATTTTCGATCATCAGCACTCTTTTCTTTTAGTTTCACAATAGATTAAAAATATGGACAGAAAAGAAGTCAGTTGAAGAATAAGGAAGCATCGTGATTATAAAAATATGCATATGGCTTGATTCTAATTTACTGGGCGATATTCTCAGCCAAATATCATCGGAACGCCAGGCGAAAAATCGCCCAGCGATAGATTCTGTTAAAGCCTTAGTCAGAATTTTAAGCAGTTTGACGTCAGGTAAACACACAACCAATTGGTTGAAATCAGCTGTTGCATACATCTGTATACTTAATTTGGTAAAATGTTCGCCCCAGCAATCTCGAATGTATGTTTTTAGCTTAAACAGAACCAATCGCCGGACTTGTTTTCGTGTGGTGCGGCGATGACATTTGTTTGCGGATATCGCCCAGTAAAACAGAATAAAGGCGAAATTGTCATATGCATATTTTTATAATTACGATGTTTCCTTACTTCTTCCTTTGACTCTTCTCTTCTGTAAATATTTTCAATTTTTTCCACATCAAAAAACGTTTATTTTTGTGTTATTACATGTTTTTATCAAATTCCAAATAATTCATTTGGCAGGTGATAGCGTCCAAATTAGAAATAAGTCTAATTAAGAAAAAATGTACAAAAAAATACGAATAAAGAAAAAAAATTATATATTTATGAAAATTGTATGTCTTTCTGATGTGTGCATGAGCAAAAATGTGTTTCTTGTAATACCGGCTTTATTCTCCCGTAAGTACTTTCGAAAGTAATTTGGCATAGGTGTTCTATAAAGTAATCTTTCGGGGTAGTTTTAAAAGCAGTTTTCCGTATCTGGTTTATGGACTAACTCCTTGGAGTAGTTTAAAAAGTAACCTCTTGTAGGTGGTTTGCAAAGTAGCTACGGCAAGTTAGTTCTTAAACTAGTTTGATGCGATCGAGCAATGGACCATGTGGTCCTGTGCTAGGACATTACAATGTTAATTGGACCAATATTTTTATATGGAATGTGGCAGGTTTTGGGCTAGTTGATTGCCACAAGAGGCTGGTTTGTACATGCATGTATGGACTAGTTCCGTTTTCTGCAGGGTACATAAATATATGAATACATAGTACATTAGTATTTTTGTATGAAATGTGCCTATGTTTATAACTACCGACATTGGTTGCTGCATTTGGGGCATAGGTTGCACGCTTGTCAGCTCCTATAATTTTCATTTCGACTCTTAAGCGGCGGATATCATTGTACAAATGTATGTATGTGCATATCGACGGCTGAGGATAAAATCGCCCTATTTCAAAAATTGTTTCAAAAACGCCCTATTTGAAAAATTGTTTCAATAACGTCCTATTTCAGATTTTGCTTCAAAAACGCCCCATTTCAGAGAAAATTTCATATATATTTCTCTGAAATAGGGCGTTTTTGAATAATTGTCTGAAATAGGACGTTATTGAAACAAATTCTGAAATAGGGCGTTCTTGAAGCAAAATCTGAAATAGGACGTTATTCAAACAATTTTTGGAATAGGGCGTTTTTGAAACAATTTTTGAAATAGGGCGATCTTATTCTCAGCCGTCGATATGTTTGTGTTAGCTGAGTCTTAAAAAAAGTTGACTGCTCTTATGTAATAGAGCCAAAACTGTGTTCATTTTTTTTTTAAATACATACATAATTGAATCAATAAGCCACAAGTTTATTATAAAAAGTTGACAAAGTTGGTTGTTTTCAGACCGCATACTTTTATATGGGATTGCACTTCAGTAATGCCGCTTGGATAACTCCAAAACATAATTCAGAAGGGAAATGAAATGCAAAATAGTCAAGAAAGAAGTACTTACTTAAGTTCACAAAATATATGCTTAAAGAGAGGAATTGAATGCTCAAGTTAACAAAGAACAACTTGGTACTTACAAATTTCAGAATTTCAAGCAGCAGGATTATCTTATCTATAAGAAAAAAAAAAAAACACTGAGAGAGAAAGCCCAAATATTTTTCATGCCAATCTATAAGTCGTTTGCCACTTTTCCGTATGCTTTAGCCATTAAATTGATAGAAGCGTACACAAATAACTTCAGCTGATTTCTGCGATACCAACTTGACGTTGTTAGCCAGTTAAGCCTACGAAAATTGAATGAAAGGGAGCAAGCGAAAAACTGGAAACTGAAAATTCCGAAACAAACCAGAAAAAAAAGCCAGTTGAAACAGCCTTCCTGCTCGCATTTTGACTGTCTGCTCCCCAGTGGGAGAGTGAAAATAGCGAACAACACACAGAAAATCACACATTTACCTGCGCAAATGCAACAAAACAAAAACTGGGAGCAACAAATTTCAGCCGAAAAGAAGCTAAAAAAAGCAAAAAAAAAAAGCTCAAAAAAAGAGTGGCCAAAAGGTGCAACAAAAACACCCGCTCAAGCAACAGCCACAGCAGCAGCAGCCATTTTGGCATTTCCAACGAATGAGATGAGGCGTGTTGCGAGTACGAGCCAAGCCAAGTCAAGTGCTGAGCATGACCGACCAGATGTGATACCAGATACTCTGGTTACTCTGGTAGTTGCGCACAGCAAAAGGGGAAATTTGTGAGTTCACAAGCAATTTGCTGCACAACAAACGAGAGCAACAAACAAGATGCAACTAAAGTGAAGTAAACGAGCAAAGGCCATAAAGTAGCAACAACTGACGACGGTTACCGCGGACTGTAGGAAGCTGCGCGCGGATGCACGTTAAGCACACTTTTGCACACAAACTTGCATTTATTGTTGCATGAAATGGATGCGCTGAGTGGTGGAGACTGCGAATTGATGAAGGGCGTTGCTGGCAAAAGACAAATGGAAGAAATGACAGACAATGTTGAAAACTTTGTGGCGATGCCTCGAATTGCCGGGGCCGGGTGTGGTGTGTCGAGTCGATGTCGTTGTCGTTGTCGTTGCATATAAATATTGTTGCAACTATTTTTTTTAGGCAATTTAAATTTTTTTCTGTTTTTTTCTTCGTTTTGTGATAGAAAAAGCTACAAGAGACATAGTGGAAAGCGAGCGGAAAAGTGGGTTGGCTTGGCTTTAATTAGAAATGAAGTGAAAAAGTTGTAAACTGCGACTGTATAATGAAAGATGTTTTTTCAACTCACTTGTTACGTACATAAGTATATTATATGTACATAACTGTGGAATATGCGATCGATTATTTTTTAATCATTTCGAGATGCAACTTTGAACATGTGTAAATGCGAAAGTCATTTGAGTTTTTCATTAATAAGGCAAATTGGAGCAAACGGGTAGCAAATTTCTCTTAGTGGTTTGCTCGGCGTAAATATCGCAGATATATCTGATATTTATATATGTACTGAAAAATTATACATGAATAGAAAAAGTATGGTTATTCTCACCAGATTCAAGGCATTGACATGTCTTTGTAAATTCACGCTTCAATTCAATTAGTCAAAGAAGCTTTTTCATACCTCATCTTCTTGTACAACCTCAATTGCTGCTATTACTGCCACAATATCTGCTAATACATATGTACACATATATTTTCCCCTCAGAAAATTGCACTAGTCCCAGGCAAGTGCAGAAATAGTGCAAAAAAACTCAGGGTTGGTTCTCGTTATATCCTAACGCAATGCTTTCAGCTGTCTTCTTTAACACGGCGATCTTCTACAAAGTGGCAATTATCCTCTTCTGCAGAACTTTGGAACTCATTCAAAACTACTTCCCATATGGACAGTCCTGGGATAGTTCAAAAGGAAGCAGGAAGTGTTCAAAAATAGACTGTCTTTGGCCGCGCTTTACTAAAACAATCCTCAGCCGGCCGAACTCTTAACATACTGAAAAAAAATGCGGCATTATATTATAAAATATCAAGTTTTTGAAACTTAACCATACAAAAGGTGGAAATATCCCCATTCACCGACAAATGCCAAGCAATATTACTTTGGTTATATGTATGTATGTATGCACAGCCTTTTAACCAAGTTCCATTTGGTACTATCCAGCAAAAGACAACAAAGAGGCACATTATTATAAAGTGCAGCATTTGTTGTTGCTCAACTTTAAAGTAATAGCTGTGAACATAAATTTTTCATGAAATCACAATAATAAACTGTCTCGCCTTGTATACCTTTGGAACCAGTTCTGTGATCTAGTTGTGAACTCTCTAATTCTAGAGTGTCGTTTTTCGCGATTGTCCCTTATAAGTATTAGCTGCAGGGTATGTATACATGCCTGTATGTATATCTGCAAGTGCATCGTTGGCGCTTTGTTTTTTTTTTGTCTTCTGTCACATGTCACTGACAATTGTTGACTTGTCAATAGGCGCTCGCGTGTGGCGTGTTGACTCAACACCAATGTGGTAGCTGTGACTTTTTTTTACCGCCGCCACTTCATTAGTTCTCACTGATTACAGCTGAGCGTTTTCGATTCAGTTTTTTATTCGACTTTTCAATCGATTCAACTGTTTATTGGACTTTTCATACACTTAGTGCTGCTACTAAAATCTTTGGCGCAACGTGAGGTGGTCCCTGCTTGGGTGGCTTGCGGTGATTTTATTTTAGCGTCGCGACAAGGCGCGCATTTTTCGCTGATTTTTTAGCTAATTTTTCTTTTTTGCTGATTTAAGTTTATTTTCACATCTGCACTTATCGATTAGTTTGCTTTTAATTAGTTTCATTTCCGTTTTTTTTTGTACATTTTTTCAAAGTAGCAATCGCAGCACCGTTTGTGGTGTGGTCTCTGCTGTCATGTTGATGCCTTGGAATTTGGCAACATTCTGTGAAATAAATGAGTCGTGTAAAAAACTGTTCTTCTTTTTGCTTTTTTGTTTGCCTTCCAACGCCTATTTTAGGACGACCACCTCAGTAATTAAGTCGACACTTTGTAGTTGTACATATGTATATACGCAAGTTTTGCAGTTTTTGTCACAAGTTGTGGGGTCCTGTCAAACAATTTAAAAGGCGCCAACCCAAGTTGCATGCAAAATGAAACATGAAAACAAGAAAATATATACATATGTAACATTAGGATGGCTCGTGGCTTCGGTTAAGTTTTCTTTTTAAATAGATACAATATCGTTGGCTGAGAGGAAATCGCCTAGTTCAAAAATATTCAATTCAAAATTTGATTCAAGAGAGCACTATTTTGGAGAAAATTTTATACAAGTTCTTTTAGGTTCTTTGTACAAAGATTTTGCCTCCTAGTGAAATTTTATTGCGAATAATTTTCTAGAACATTTTAACCCTCTATCGATCTTCAAAATACTATTTTTTTGGACTTTATAAAATAGGGGTCAAACAGACCCATTCATGTAGGTGTTAGCGGTTTAAAGTATTCTACGAAATTAAAGCTCGTGAAATTTTACAATATGTTTTCTAACCACATATTTCTATACAATGTGAATTTTAACCTTTTTTTCCTTTATTTAAAAATCACTCAGACGAAATTTCGCAAATTTAAGATGGCAATAAAAACAAGTAAGGAAGCCTAAGTTCGAGTGGAATCGAACATTAGATACTCAGCTGTATGCTTTCATTGTTTGTTTTCGTTTGATGGAATCACTGTGTATTTTATATAAAGCGAGTGCTGCATAAAGTGGGCGTAGCCACGCCCATTTTCTAAATTTTTATCAGTCATCCAACTAAGCATATGAATATTATTCTTTGTGCAAAATTTCATTCCTTTATGACTTCTAGTTATAAAGATGTCACGTTACAAATTCCCAAAGAGTGTTCCAGAAATATCTTTCTTAACCCATTACAGCATAACGTCCGATATATCGGATCTCAATAAATGTAAAATTTTATATATCGGTTATGTTATTTTTCGACGTTTAAATAGTGCGATCGAAAGTATAATATTCGTTTAACATTGGGAACACTGAATTTCTCTATATCGGCTTAATATGATTCCGTTATTTTACATTGTTCATTATGACGGAGTGCAAGCAGCCAGTTTCGCCAAAAAGGGTATTATATTTTTTAATTTTTTTTTGTAAATTGATATCGTAATGTTGAAATATTTGATTTTTCTTTTTGTTTGTGTATACTACTAAACAAAACTGAGAAAAGTGTAAAGTTTGGTGCGTAGAAAAAAGTTTTTTGTGATTCTAAGTTGTGATGTCCGATATATCGGACGTTATGCATAGCGGTCTCTATTATGTTAAGTTTTTTATTTATTACAGATTGACAGTGGATGAAATGCCAAGTCTCCTTGAGTGCGATGATGAAAGTTCTGATAAGGAAAACATTATATACGTAGAGTCACCTATCGAACAAAAAGGCCAAGCTACTGATGAGGATAGCGACAAATCGGTTGAAGAGCATGATGCGAATCTGAACCACTTAGGACGTAAATTGTTGCAGACTAAGGGCGAACTTCGGCGTTTTCCTACCAATAGTGAATCACCAGCAGATCACCCACAGCAAGAATACCATACAACTGGCACGTTACGAGCTAATCGCTTGGAAAATTGTCCTCTGAAAGATGTAAATCTTTTCAAACGCAAGGATCGAGGATACTCTGATTACAGGACATCCGATGATGTGTTCGTTTGCCGGTGGGAAGATAACACTGTCACAGTGGCAACTAATTTCGAAAACATGACAATGACAATTTCCACGCGCTGGTCCCACGAAAATAAAGCAAAAGTGGCACTTCCACAACCGCCTTTGATGTATATGTATGGGTCGAGTGGACAAGTGCGATCAGGCAGTTGGAAATTTGCGTACCAGGATGCGTATAAGGAAGTGGTGGTGGCAAATTTTTTCCTACTTTGTAGATGTTGCCATTGTAAATAGTTGGTTACTCGCCCGAAAAGTTGGCTGTAATAAAGAAACGGAGTCCTTCTTTACACTTAGGAGATTTGCAGCTCGCAGCCTGCTTGGCACATATGGAACTCCCCCGCATCAAAAACGTAAACCAGCTACTCCCTTGTCTAGGACACGTTTTGATGGTTTTAACCATTGGATTGTTCCAATAAACACAGAGCGGCGGTGTGCAAATAAGTGTGGCGGAAAATCGAAATACAAGTGCCAATAGTGCGACGTAGGTTTTCATCCCAACTGTTTCATGGAGTACCATGTAACAAGTGCCACTTAAATAATTTTTTAAAACATTCTATGCCTTCTTTAAAAAAAAATTAGAATAAACTTTGGTAAAAACCTAAGCTTTGTGTATTTCATAATAAGGTAACAAAAGGGGTCGGTATGCATAACGTCCGATAAATCGTACGGGTCATAGTTCAAAAACTAAAAAAAAAATTAATTTTTTTTTTTTCACAAATTGATTAAAATTGTCTCTAAAAAACGTAATATTGACTAAAATTTACGGAAAGTATGCCCACAAACTTTATGCTGTAATGGGTTAAAAAGTAGGCGTGGTCATAAACCGATTTCAATAAATTTTTGCGTGGCTATTAACACATGTTATGAAAGTGTATAAACCAAGTTTCGTCATAATATCTCAATTATTTGTCGAGTTATAAGCTAAGAAATCTCGTATATCCCTTTGTGTAAAAAGAGACGGTGCCACGCCCATTTTCCAAAATTTTTCTATTTGTTGTTTCCGGTCTATTGTAGAAATCATACCACAAAATTTCAATGAATTATCTTTACATTTGACAAAGATATCGGTTAAAATGTTTTTATTAGGTCACCTTATAATACCCATATATAAAAGTGGCCGTGGTCGTCAACCGATTTCGCTAAAATTTTCAACATGTATTACCACAAGTAATAAAAGTATACACATCAAGTTTAGTCATTATATATAAATCATTTGTCGAGTTATGGGCTCAGAAATCTCGTATATTCCTGTTTATAAAAAGAGGCGGTGCCACGCCCATTTGCCAAAATTTTTGTGTTTTTCGTTTTATGTCCGCAGTTGGACTCCTGCTGTAAAATTTCAATGACATATCTTTATATTTGACAGAGATATCGCTTAAAATGTTTTTATTAGGTCACTTTATAAGACCCATATATAAAAGTGGCCGTGGCCCTCAAGCGATTTCGGAAATTTTTCGTCCAAATATTTGACTAAATAAGTGTATCACGCGTACCAAATTTCATCGATATATCTTCAACGGTTTCTGATTTATGACTCATAAAACTTTCAATGTTTGCCCCTTAATAAGTGGGCGTGGAACCGCCCATTTTCCCAAAATTTTTGTGTTTTTTGTTTTACGTCCATAGTTGGACTCATGCGCCAAAATTTTAATGATAGATCTTTATATTTGACAGAGATATGGCTTAAAATGTTTTTATTAGGTCACTTTATAATACAAATATATAAAAGTGGGCGTGGCCGTCAACCGATTTTGGAAATTTTCCGGCCAAATGTTTGCCTAAGTAAGTAAATCACGCGTACCAAATTTTGTCGATATATCTTCAATGGTTTCTGAGTTATGACATATAAAACTTGCAAGGTTTGACCATTAATAAGTGGGCGTGGCACCGCCCATTTTCCAAAATGTCATCAAATTTCTTCCTAGGGGCCTGAGCTCAGCACGTGGGTAAAATTTCATCGCTTCAGCTATATTAGTGACTGAGATACCAAATTTCCGATTTTTTCTATATAGGAAAAGTGGGCGTGGTCATGGTCCGATTTCGCCCATTTTCAATACCAACCGTCCCAGCCTCGATACCAACTTGCATTTCAAATTTCAGTTCAGAGTTAGAGTGTTTACAGACGGACGGACAGACGGACGGACGGACGGACGGACATGGCTCAATCGATTTCTCTTTTCACCCTGATCAATTTGATATATATAAGTCTATATCTATCTCGATTATTTCACTCTGTTACAATCCACCGTTATGTGATTAAAACTATAATACTCTGTGTACTAGTACAGCTGAGTATAAAAATTACTTCAGGGAGCAAAACGGTTTATGGGCTTTAGGTATTATATGGTTTAGGTATTATAGTGGTCTGTCGTTCTTTGTAAGAATTATATAGTATGTAATATACATACATATATGTATTATTCTAAGGTAAATTTCTTAAGATTTCTAGATGGAGTTCACTGAGACCCACTCTAATGAACATACATACATGACATCGCAAAAGATTCAGTAGCATCAGATGTCTTGCACACGAAGAAGCGCCAATTAAGCGAGATGAAATGTGTTGGAATTTTTTAAGGAATAGAACTTGCCTCTGACCTTTGAGCACATGCTGTAAGGGATTGAAACATAAATGTACACACATACATATGTAACACTTTATAAACTAAAGTTTGCTATAGAATATCTTATTTACTAAAATTCTTATGATAGAAGACTGTCAGCGAAGGTTAATCGCAATTCAGGAATGACATTTTTACCAAAGAAGGTTAGGTAAATATTTTTAAGGTTTGTCATAGTCATTTACCAATACTGAATTCAATGCGACAGCTAAGCGCACTTCATTAACACATCCGGCAAGTAAATGATCTTGAGGCCACCCAACAGGCAGTCACTATATGTATGACCGTATAGCTGGGTATAGTGAAACAGACTTACATATGTACATATAAACATACATACATATGTTGCACAGCCCAATTTTAATAGCAGCTAATTATGACACCTCGAAAATATGTTGAGTCTAGAGCTTGTGACAGATATCTTTAGCAAGTCAATGGCAACATTAACATATTGTAAATATATCTATATGAAGATAAATATGTATAACTACATTTTTTTACACACAAAAAAAAGATATGCATATACAATATATGTATGTACATATATATAATAATAATATAATAATAATACAATGGCGCTATTATAACTCTGACGAGTTTTATGGCCGAGCTTCTCTCCCAATTCTAGGTGTGCTCCTTTTTGTTTTTCCTACTAATTGGGTGGACCTACAGTTTTATGCCGACTCCGAACGGCGAATGCATTTTTTGTGAGAAGCTTTTTCATGGCAGAAATACTCTCGGAGGGTATGCCGCCCACTGCCGAGAGGTGACCGCTGCTCTTAAAAAACCCAATAATTGGATTTTTACTAATTAGAAAAATTTTTTTGGTGTTTGCTCGGACTGGGGTTTGAACCCGAGACCTCTGGCATAGTAGGCGAGCACTCTACCCACTGCACCACAGCGGCCACACATATATATAACCCACATAAATTTCTCATAAATCGGTTTTGCACCACAACCATACAAACATCGATACAAATAAGTAGATACATATGTACATAGTACGTCTGCAAGTCTCCCTCAATCTCAGCGGCTGTACCCCAAAGCATGGACTATGGAATTTTCAGCTGAACATTTTGGGGGAGCACAAATGAATGTGTGTTAGTTTGGCGCCACTTAAACAGCTACGACCGACAGCATCCACCACCAACCACCAGCACCAACGCTAGCACCACCATCGAAACCGAAATTGCCCCATAATTTATTAATTGTCAACTAAGTTTGACATTTCAATGCATTTGACATATGTATATACATACATTGTATATACCATATGAGCGCGAGCTAAGTAATATGGATATGTATGTATGTATACCCTCTTCTTATATACAGATGTATGCATAAGCGCCATATTGGTACTCGTATCTACATGAGTATGCAAAGATATCCGTCACAATTATGTCCTGTAGGAAATGTGTTTTATGTGTTTTATGTTTTGTTATATCTTGCCATTTATACAAGTAATTGATGAGAGTAAACAATTAGAGAATAAATAGCCATTCTAATAATTCCTGCAGGGCATGTTTTTAGCGGAAAACGGGAGCCAGCATATGTTAATGGGGTGAGTGCAGACATATCAAATATCTATAAGTTATATACATATTTTGTTTTTGTATTTAAATATGTTCATCTGTACTTTTCGATAAGCATATACATACATATGTACGTAAATATGTAGTAGTTGTCTATATACATAATATTTAAATACATAACTCTGTGATGGCCCGCGGAAACGATTTTGTTGTCTGCTCGTCGAAGTGTGAGAATTATGCTCGAACGGACATGAAATGTCATAAATTTCGGCGCATTCATTAGCATTTAAATGTCGCATAGTTGCAGTTGGAATTTTCATGTATGTATTTGTTTTAGGTTTTTTGCTTTTGAATTTTGACTTTTTTGTTGCTTGATTACGTCGATTTGGGGTGTGCAATGGGCTGGCACAATGTTGCAGTTCATTAATCAATTGTAATTGTTGGAAATTTTTTGGTTAAAAACTATTTATTACAAACATATATTGGTTGGTTGCATGTTTGTTTGTTTGTACATGTTTGTATATAATGCTTGTCACATTTTGAGGGCCACACATGCAGTGAGCGTAATTTAGATTTACATACATACGTCTGGGTATAATATGCATATGTAGATATACATACCTACATATATGTATTTACTATGTGCTATATACTATACGATATTTCTCTATGTGTATCTATACATTTACATCCCCATTTAAATTACATGCACAAAAATTTCCTGATTGACAGCTTATAAACGGCTTTCGTACCCCGAAATAAGTCCCAAATGAAATAAGTCCCAATGAAATAACTCCCAATGAAATAAGTCCCAATAAAAATGAAATAACTCCCAACTTTTAGAAATGAAATAACTCCCAAAGAAGGAAATGAAATAAGTCCCAATATTTGGGGCTTATTTCATAATGAGGCCCCAAATCCCAAAAAATATGAAATAACTCCCAAATGAAATAAATTCCTAGAAATATGAAATATCTCCCAAAAAGTACTACGCAGAAGGGCATCTATCGCGCGATTTATATTTCCAATTTTTGGTTTTTTTTTAAATATGGTGTTTGTTTTATTGGAAAAGCCGCCGCAGGCGAAAAATTGAAATAAAAAATCGCGCGATTTTTAATTCCAATTTTTGGTTTTTTTAAATATGGTGTTTGTTTTATTGGAAAAAGCGCCGCAAGCGAAAAATTGGAATAAAAAATCGCGTGATTTTGAATTCCAATTTTTGGTTTTTTTAAGTATGGTGTTTGTTTTATTGGAAAAAGCGCCGCAGGCGAAAAATTGGAATAAAAAATCACGCGATTTTTAATTCCAATTTTTGGTTTTTTTAAATATGGTGTTTGTT
Source organism: Urophora cardui (assembly GCA_960531455.1). Classification (NCBI taxonomy): domain Eukaryota; kingdom Metazoa; phylum Arthropoda; class Insecta; order Diptera; family Tephritidae; genus Urophora; species Urophora cardui. Next base: position 7,151,209 of record OY482674.1, read on the forward strand.
TTATTGGAAAAAGCGCCGCAGGCGAAAAATTGAAATAAAAAATCACGCGATTTTTAATTCCAATTTTTCGTTTTTTTTTTAATATGGGGTCTGGCCCGCGGGCGTTATTTCCATATTTCACTGCACCGAACCCTTTTCCCTGGGCTACGCATCCGTCCGGACGTGTGCCCTTCTGCGTGGTACACCCTTCAGCGGCGGCGATAAAAATGTAAGTATACAAATTTCGGCCTTTTTCGGTCATTTTCCTCATTTCGACAGTTTTTAATTCGGTCAAAAATGTATAATAAGGCCTTTTTCAATTCGGTCTTTTAAGATTCGACATTTTTTTCGATTTATCGTACGGATCCCGGCTTTCGGTTACTTTATAACGTTACAAAAACGTCGAAGCTTGTTAAATTGCAATTTTAAGAGAAATGAAATAACTCCCAAGAAATATGAAATAACTCCCAATGCATTTTTAAGAGAAATGAAATAAGTCCCAACAAATATGAAATAACTCCCAAAGCTGGAAAATAATGAAATAATTCCCAACGGAATTTCGTTGGGAGTTATTTCATTTGGGAGTTATTTCATTATGAAATAAGTCCCAACAAAATATTATGAAATAAGTCCCAATGCATTTGGAGTTATTTCATTATGAAATAAGTCCCAATTTGTATGGAAAATATTTGGGAGTTATTTCATTTTTTTTTGGGACTTATTTCATTTGGGACTTATTTCGGGGTACCACGGCTTTAACTAAAAATTTGAGCATTTTTCAAAAATTTACTATTAATACTTTTGCTGAAAGTCGCTAATTTGCATTACTTCAAAAGCAATTTATCACTTTGAAATTGTGTTGTTTAGACTTTTGTCATTGCTTAATGATTTAACTGCTAGAACGCGTTGAATCAGCTGTTGTGGTAATCTACTCGTGCTCATTCTATTGGTTCGTCGCAAAACAGGTGCTTCCATCAATTTCTGTCCTCTCATTTTTGCCGCGCTCCAAATTCAATAACATCAATTATAAGTAAAATAAATATTTTTGTAATTAATTTCGTAAAGAAAGAATTAATTTTTACAGGATCGTGCCAACCAAGCATTATGTTGTAGTTGAATTCAACGCAGCGGCAGCTACTTTGGTAAATTGTGGCATAGAAGCTGGTAAACATTCGCTGGTCAGTCAATATGCTCACAGAAGACGCGTGCATGGGGCTGCTGTTCGGCTCGCTGCTTGAATTCGTCGAATTCACCACATGTGGCCCCCAATGACACGTAGAAAAATAACATTTAAAAGCAAAAGAAGAGACGAAAACAGGTGAAATTAAAAATTTATCTACTTTTAAATGAAAATTTAGTATAAACATTTACTGTAAACAAAAAAAGTGAATTTCCATAATTAATTAAACAATTTTGAATAACTGAAGAATTTTACATTTGCTAATAAACCTACATACATATACATATAAACTATTCAGTAATTCAGACATTCAAAGCAATGAAAGAATAGACCAGAATTGGTTCACAATGTTGCCAAAACTACCTTGATCCGAATGCAGGTCTTTGCGAGTTTCAATATTTGATGCAAGCAATGTCTTCTAACCCCAAAGGGTTACGGGCTTAGAATATACCCGCGGTAAGGAATGCCTTCCGTAAGAGGCGACTAAAATCCACAGATCTAGAAGGTTGATAATGGTCAAAAAAGTCATTCGCACGACAGTTGGGCTAGTGTCAGAAGGGACTAGTACCCATGCGTACCGGATTTATCCGAAAAAGCACTGTCGCTTAACCTACGCTCCCAAAAAACCTCCACGTAGTATCTTGGTGGCTACAACAACAACAAAAGAATGTGCAAAGCTGATATATCTGATTGGGAGAAGGACTCCTTTGACTCTTTACGACTCCCAGAAACATCACTGTGACTCCAAGTGACTCCCAAATAGTTTTTTGTCATTCTGGGAAAGATGTTGTTGTTGAGTGACTACGCTATTCGATTTGTACTTGCACCCTTGTTCTTGAGTGCCAATAGTGTCGACTTCAAAACATGATTTAAGTGCAACATAATTTAAAGAAGTACCCACTTTAAGAGCTACAATTTGTACATTGAAAATTGATATCCAATTCAGAAAAATCTCGAATTAGCACAAAGTCTCTATAACAAATTGCGGATGAGCTCTGCTAATCACCGACACTCGCTCGCTTTTTGTGCGGCACGACACGTGTTTAGGCCATATTCCATTCACGAGGACAGTTTCACCCACAACTGACCCTCTCGCTCAAAGCGACGGCCTACAGAAATGCGGCTACAAGTAATGCAAAAAACACCCCCTTTTCAGCTCAGGACTTCAAATATCAATGTCTGCTTAAAGGAGGAAAAAAAAGAATTTACCGCTCACCTTACAACATTACGAGCAACTCACGTGGCAGACGAATGTCAGCACCAACTCATTCACAAAGCTGGACCATTTTTGGCAACAGTCAACAGACAGTGCAGTCGAATATACATTTTTATGGCATTAATGTCAAATCGATAGGGCGGATTGTTATTCCTACCAGCACTATGGTCCATATTTTAACATGATTTTATAGTGGAGTGGACAATAACAGCTAAGATCTTCGCTCACTAATCAACAAACTTCTTTCATTAACTTCTTCTTGTGCTCATTTAAGTACTCGTGTAATTCTTTAAACATTTTATTGTTGCTTTTTAAGCATTTCACAACGAAAATTCACATCGCCAGCACATTTTACGCATTTGCGTTGCAAATCAAGGATTTTTCCAGCTTGAATAAATCACTTGGCACATGCAACAATGGCTAATTGGAAATGAAGATTGTTGCTACCAACAGCAACAACAACGCAACACATTCGTCCCTGAAGCTCTTTGCCATTATAATATATAATACAATGGCGCTATTATAACTCTGACGAGTTTTATGGCCGAGCTTCTCTCCCAATTCGAGGTGTGCTCCTTTTTGTTTTTCCTACTAATTGGGTGGACCTACAGTTTTATGCCGACTCCGAACGGCGAATGCATTTTTTGTGAGAAGCTTTTTCATGGCAGAAATACTCTCGGAGGGTATGCCGCCCACTGCCGAGAGGTGACCGCCGCTCTTAAAAAACCCAGTAATTGGATTTTTACTAATTAGAAAAATTTGTTTGGCTCGGACCGTGGTTTGAACCCGAGACCTCTGGCATAGCAGGCGAGCACTCTACCCACTGCACCACAGCGGCCACTCTTTGCCATTAGTATGAGTGAAATGAGAATGCTCGGGTTGGTGGCATCTTTTGGATGTCAGTGGTTGCTCATGTAAAACAGTAAATTGTTGAAATTACAAGGTTGTAACATTAATTTAATTAAAATACCATATAGAAAGAATTAATGTGGCATTTTACGATGTCGATTTAATCGCAACGAAGTTACTTAAAATGAGCGCGAAATTGACCGATGTCGCGTTTGCTGAATGTGATTTTAAGATGACAATTTGACATGTCTTATTGTGTTTTCTGTGAGATAATTCTTAGCTGGTGCTATAAGCAGCGTTGCCGTTTTGTGGGTAATTCTCCAAATTTGGGGAATTTTTAAATATTTGGGTAATTTTTGGGGAATTCGCCTTTTAATAGTTTTATATGAATAATAATACTTTTTGGTTGCTTGTTTTTCCGAGAACGAAAAAAGACACTGAAGATGGCGCATATTAGCCGAAACCGGTTTGTCTCCAAACCAAACTTGACAAGGGATGACGGAAGATCGTTCCACAATACATCGAATAATAATACCTATAAAAAAATTAATTATTTTCATGAGTTTCTATTACATTCGCATTGTGCGAAAGTGTGCATGAGGTTTTGCAGCATTTATTTAATCTTTAATTACCGGCTAGTCGAACATGTACAAGCAAATTTAATAAACCCATTAAAGTAAGAAGTTAGCTAGGAAAAAAATAAGCAATTTTATACCTTTCATGAGCATTATAACATTGATCCAAAACAGGTTTGTCGAAAGTTCCAGAAGGAGAAAAATTAGACCCACCAAAATATATACCGATATGTATCAGAATCATGAGCTAGCTCCTCAGTTGTTAAGATACGCTGATCATTTGTCGGAATCGGCCAAATTGGACCATTATAACATATAGCTCCCCTACAACCAACCATACATTCTGGGATAAAACTTCTCCACTTAAATAGCTAAGATCATTACAATATTTTTTTATAAATATTTGCATAAACAACCCACAGAATTGGAGGTATGTACTATTTAATGTTTCATTTCTCTCTTACTTGTTTTATGTTTCTTTATAACTTTTTTTAACCACACATATACGAGTACATACATGAATTTAAAAATACAAACCGTCAAGGCCGTATCTAGGGGGGGTTGGCAGGGATCAATCCCCCCCCCCCGAAATTAATGCGATTAATTTTTCTTTTATAAAATAAATATGCTTAATTGTATTTTTTAGAAGCATAGAAATCATGTAAAAAGTTAGTCTCAGTTATTATTTGTATCTATGTATGTACTAGCAAGTACCCGGCTTACTTCGTTGCGCCGCAAAAATTAAATATACTGATGTTTAGCTTTGAGTAGAGTGTAAGAATGGGTTACACATTCATATTTTGTACTTGTTTTCTGCAAGGAATGTAATATACCACCCTCCTTTAGATGAAATGCAAACACTTTAAAATTAAACAACGTTATAAACAATACATTTATTAACAACAAAAAACTCAAAGTTATAATAATTCAAACAACGTTTGATACCTGCACAGAGCGAAAACCACCTAATAAAATAGAACAAAAGTAAGAAGATATCTCTATAGTTTTTCTTTAAGAAGAATCCCTACTTACTTTTAATGGGATAGTCTATAGACTAGATATATGTGGATATCTCCTTGAATTAATAAAGAGGGCGTTCTTCTTATTTTTATTAGGTTATCTAATTAAATTTATTATAAAGTTAGTCTTATATACATACATATGTAAACTGAGTTAGCGGTCCACAGTCGACAACAATAATGCGTAAAGAAAAGTTGAGTAGAAAGTTTTTTATTTATTGTAAGAAGCTATACTTTTAAATAAAATTAAAAAAATTTACCTCCCAAAAATAAGAAGAAATCTCTATGGAAATATCTTCGAAAAATTGAGTAAGAAGTTTTCTATTTATTGTGAGAAGAAATCTCTATGGAAATATCTTCGAAAAATTGAGTAAGAAGTTTTCTATTTATTGTAAGAAGGTATACTTTTAAATAAAATTAAAAAGATTTACCTCCAAAAATAAGAAGAAATCTCTATGGAAATATCTTCGTCTCTGACTTCTGTCCTCTTTTTGGGCCACGAAGCTGTTCAAAGAGACAATCTTCTTATTTTTATGAGGATTATTTGGCTCTGTGTACATTAGTAGGCTAATTTTCATAAAATAAGGTACATCTTGTTCATTAATTAAAAACTTCCGTGAACACAACATTGTTTGTTTTGTTGCCATTTCCAGGTATAAGAAAACTCTGGTTTTGTGGTGAACCAGTACGCGACAGAGCGACATACATTTGACCGTAAGAAAACACCTCGTTGCGAAGGTCTACCCCAATATAGCTAAATGTTTGCTTTGGGACTTAAAAAAACGCAAATTTCACTCATACGACCCATGAAAAGGGAAGAATGTTCCATATAGTTTAAATCCGGTCTGTAGTTAAATGCTGATTTCGTATGAATCGCCACATGTCTCCTCTGCATTCCACGCAACCGTGAGTTCTCTAAACGATTTGCATGTTCAGCGACTGTCCCGTTTCTTCTGAACCTAATTTGGCGCCTGTTTCCAGAAGATATAGATAACTGCGGTTTTGCTTTTGGCATGTCTAAGAAATTGTTTAACAAAATCATAAACTTATAATTAACTTAATTGGGTAAGAGCTTAATTTAAAATTTTACCATTGAAATTAATGGTGATTTCGTTTCATCAAAAAATGCGCATTTCTGTTGTACTCTTCAATTTTCCGTTTTCGTTTGCAAAATGAAGGTAAAACGTCAAACAGAATATGTCTTCTTTTTTTAGTGGTTTTATTAGGCTAGTGGATCTAGTGGTAATTTAGTGTAAAAAAACTACATAAGTTTTTCATTTGCTACCCTGTTTTCGTTTCCTAAAAATGTACACTTCAGTGGTGTAAAAAACTCACACTTTTTACCCTCTGAAGCTTTGACAGGGTAGCTGGTTGCACTGAAAATCAGCTGACGAAAATTTTATTTGACAGATAAATTTGGTGAAATTAATTGGATTTTGCAATAACAATTAAATATGGGTGATAAGCGAAACCTAATTATTCATGCACATAGCATAGCAAACGGGGCAGACATGTATGTAATTTGAATTTGAAATGTTTTTTTTTTTAGTTAATCCCCCCCCAAAATGAAATCCTGGCTACGGCCTTGCAAACCGTTATAAAGTAAATTGAATTTGAAAATACTTGTTTATTGGAAATCTCTTGATAACACTACCCGACAAAAAAATATCCTCGACATTTGATTCCTATGTATTCCTGCTGATTCCAAATATATATATAATCAAATGGTTCAAAAGTAGAACAGTTTTCGAGATATTTTGAAATTTCAGTTTTCGAGCTAAGAAGAAAAGGAGGATTACTAATCTGTCAATATCTCCGTCATTACCGTCTTGAGTTTAAGGTTATTTCATTTTATTTTGAGAGGATGAAATACCCTTTCCAATTCCACATAAAACCGACGTTAAAGTGACGGAACTATGGCGGACAAAAGATTTGTTTTTATGCAAAAAATAAGTTAAATACAAGATTTATAAAATGTCGAGAATATCAAAATTTTTGAAATTTTGTTGGGTAGTGTAATTTGAAAATTTGTATGGGGAATTTTGTTCAATTATGGGTAATTTGAATATTTTTTTGGGTATTCTCAAGAATTTAAAACGGCAACGCTGGCTATAAGTGCAATTATTTGTTCTTGCCACTTTAATAATAATAATAATACAATGGCGCTATTATAACTCTGACGTGTTTTATGGCCGAGCTTCTCTCACAATTCTTGCCACTTTACGCTCACGAAACTCCAATACGAAAAATTACCAAAATTTTTTCCAATGTGCCTAATCATAATTTGAGACCATCCAACTTTCCAGTTACATATGTACATACATTGTTGTTTATTTGTACCTACTGCACCTATTACCTGGTACTTACTACTTAGTACCTAACTACCCACATTCTGCCAACTCATGCTGCAGTGATGCTATCATTAGCGAATTACAGTTGAAAACCGCAAGTAATTAAAAATAAATTAAGCAAACAATGAAATGCTGTCAGAAAAAGCAAAAACAACAACAGAAAAAAAATTTGACGTCTCTAATACAGTTTGCGCGCGTTAGCAAATTATTCGTTTATACTTTTTTTTGGCTTAGATGGAAATCTCCCCCAATAAATGATGAATTACCCGAATATGTTTGGTTGTTTTTGTAGTGGCGGATTGACATTGCGTTCATTTTGGTCTCTTTGGGTAATTGACAGAGCACCACTTGGTTCGGCGCGGTCAGTGTGACCAGCTGCGTTTTGGTTTTCACTTACTAAGTATATTTTTGCTCATTATTATTATATTTTGTTATCGTCATTATCGTCATCATCAGCCGGATCAGTCTGTTTGATAAGCACGCGTCGCGTTTTTTTGGCCGTCAGTCAGGTGCCACACAAAAGGAAAGGCCTAATTTAGATGAGCCATAAACAAAGTCAATGTGCGTTCCCTTTATTAAGTTGTAACTAACAACGCGTATATTTTACAAATTACATTGTTTTGTTTAAGATGCCTTATCATGCTGACGCTCAGTAGTTTTCTGACATTTATTATTGTGTTTACGACTCCTTCTTTTTTTGTTTTTTATTTTTTGGCTAATTGAAAAACAATTGCATATTTAGTCAAAAATTTCTGTTTGTTGATTTGTTAGTGTAAATGTTAGCTTGTAATTATGAGAGTGTGTGCTTTTCTGGAGGAACAATATAACATACCTAATTGATATTGAGGAGGAATTCGTAATCGCCACGCGGTTGAAGAAAACCTGATTTAAAGTCTAGCAGAAGGCATTCACGAAACCATCTCGCTTTTCCGTTGTTTCTCAAAGCCAATGAAAGTCCTTCTTCCTCTAATTAGGTTAAGTTAGGTTGGCTAGGATAGGTAAATTGATATTGGAGGCGTTATACTAAACTTGGAATGCACCCCTTGTGGGGTGCCCCTATGTTCCCTACTTGACCCCCACCCGTCACCGTCCGACAACTCAAAAGTTCTTCGATCCAGCGCTGAATAATTGGGGGCATTTCGATCCATTCGAGCCCCTCCAAAAGCACCTCAGTAGAGACTTCGTTAAAGGCACCTGAAATATCAAGAAAGACACCTATCGCGCTGCCTGTAGTAAAGGGCTTTTCGATATGTTTTACAACGTTGTGATTCTTTATTCTGTTTATCCTCGATCACGATAGGGTAAATTCGTTTTATGCCTTCCGCCAGGCACCTCGAACCATGTCTGAGACCGTCTCGCACCTCCCTACCTGTTTCGCGCCTTGAGGGGACCTACTCGACGGGACAATAGCTTTTGCTAGCCTTCGCGGTATCCACCCCGCAGTCTGCCATGGCGCAAAAACCTTCAGTACCGCCTGTCTATCCGAGAAAATTACTTTCCTCTTTCCGACACTGACACTTTCCGCTGTAAGTAAAGCTTTGCAGGCGTTCTGTATGGCGACAAGTTCAGTTTGAAAAACGCTTGCCGTGTCCGGGAGTCTGATTGTTATGGAAGTGTCAGCGGCTGCGTTGTTAAGATACTCGCTACCACTCCGTATGCCATTTTGGAAGCGTCCGTGAAAACTGAAACATCGAATCTCTGCGCGAGTTTATCGTCTCCCCAGTTCTTCCTAGATGAAAAGATAATCACATGGTTTGTATCGAATGTATGTATAATGCTTCTTTTGGCCTAGATTATCACACATTTCATCTTTATGGACAATGTAGGGTTTTAGGCGCCGTCACGTAAACTTTCCAGGAAAAGTTTTCAGGTTTGACTCTACAATTTGTTTATCAAGTTGGCAATAATATTTTTTGTTTACAAACGCGCCGCTAATAAATTGCCACTTTCTGTACAGCTTGTTGTTCTTATTGGCGTTGTTGGTGTTGCTGTCATTGTTGTCTATGTTTATATGTTGTTGCTGGTATTATGGACGTCCTCTTAGCTACTGATCTATACAATTAAATCTTCTATACATAGTTACGTGCATAGTACTGCAATAGCTGCTGCAACTGTGGCTTTATTCCATGATCTTTGGCTTGTCGATATTAGCAAGCAATAAATTCGCCATCTACAGCACGTAGCTACTTGCCACAACAACACCAGCGGCAAACAGCAATCACAAACTAACAAAACGCAAATTTAATAATGCATTTATGTATGTATGCATCTCATATCAATTTTATTTATATGTAAATCTAAAGCACAAAAGCAAGTGGCAAACTTTGCAAGATCGTAGGAAAATAAGCGTGTTTTTGACTTATGCCACTTTTGCAGTAAATAAGTGAAGTGTCGATCTAGAATAAGTGATCTTTTCATCACAGCCACTTGCCCACTTTTCCATCAGCCGCTGCCTGCAACACCACCACCACTGCGCCAATTGCATGATCACATGCCCAACAACAAAAACAAGAAGAAAAAAATGGAAAAAAATCACAGCTCTTTCGACGGTTAATTTCGGTTTGCGATAATTATAGAGCGGCAAACTGTTGCACACACAGAGAATCTGAGAATGTGCCGCAACACCTTTTCTGCGGTGCTTCCTCAACTTTAAATGATCTGACGATCGACGGCGAGGGTTTACCCTTTTTGCTTCCGCAGCGCCCGAAGCTGCAAAACTTTTACATTGCTTGTGTAGTTGTTGTTGTTGTTTTGCTGTTGTTGCACGTACATGCACTGCAATTCATTATTAGTTGCTAGTGGTGTATAATAACCGGCTAGAAAAGAACAACTCAATGACTTCGTATATTCTAACTATCCATATTAAGATCAAATGATCTTGGCTGGCGATGAGATGCAGATCAGCTAGACTCTAAATAGAGTGATAGTAGAGCCCTGTTGCATAGAAACAGGTTTTTAAGGCTGTCAATATTTTCGAATGTTAGTACTGAGAGAAGGAGGGCTCGGGGGTTTCGAAACTACGCATTACAACTGAAGTAGAGACCCAAAAAGGGACACCCACGTTTCTCCGTGAGTGGATTTTATATTAATCAAATATTATACAAATATACATATATAAATTATAAATCAGTCTCATCGACAACAGCTTCAATAGTTACATGAGTTACTAAATTTCACTTGCAACATGCACCATGTAACCTGCCACAATTGCCTCCTCCCCGACTGTCACTCGTCAGCCGCCAACATGAAAATCAACGTCAGATCAGTATACAAAAATGTTAATCTTCATCAGCGCAAGTATCGAAATCTCACAGAGCTTCTTCGCGACCGCATACCTGCACACATTTACAAACACATGCGCATAACATTGGCAGTCAAGTTGGCGCGTTTGGGTCAGTATCACCACCAACATACAAATCACTACATTTAACTCGACGCGATCATGTGGCAAGTGTGCCGCAATGCAAGCTTATCAAAAATAAAAAACAAAAACAAAAATTCTCACCTCTTTTTTCATAGTTTTTGATGTGCGCAGTCAGTGCCATTGATGACGCGACGCGATGCGATGGTCTTGATTGTTGCTGCTTGTGATATTTGGTGCCGACCTCCGAAACACGCCCACTGGAGCGAATGAAAGAATTTATTTTTTTGTTTTTTTATTACACATACCTACCTGTGTGTGTATATATATAAATTTTGTACTACTTTATATGCGTTATGTACGGAGTATTTTGGAGGCGTTATGCTGCGCTGATCGCTCTGTCGGCGATCAAAAGCTGAAATGATCTTCATCCTTTGTTTTAAGCCGCCGCCACCGATGTCTTTTTGATTAAAAGCAAGTGCAAGCGTGCGCATTTTGTTTGATGATTCACGACTTGGTTGCGACTTTCGAAACATTTAGTGCTGCTTAATTATGGGAGCATGTTGCTGCTGTTCTTTTCGGTTCTGTTTCTAAGCTCTGACCGCGATCGCAAGTTTGGCTTATCTTGTTTGTAGGTGTGCACTTGCCTCAATTGTACGCTTTTTTCAGTTTTTTTTTTCCTGCTAGATTTTGGACCTGCTAAGTGCCATTGCAATAAAAAAAGGGTTAATCGATTTTAAATCGCTTGCGATGGTATTTTGATTGAGGCAATAATTCATTTTTTCGCCTTCTTCTTCTTAGCCTACTTTGTTTTCTTTTTAGTTGAAATATTTTTTATGAAGAAATAAATTGTCTAGATACACACGTCAATAGGAAAGCATGTGGTGGTTTTGGGAAAAATAGAAATTTGAATTTTCTAAAACATCGTCACGGTATATATACATAAAGTAGTGTGGAAAGATGTATATTGACAGTCTTGCATGTAAGTGATTAGCTTTTTCTCATCGTTCTATGAATTATGTGCTCAAAAATTATGACAACTCATTAAGGAAAAGAGCTGAGCAGAACGTAAAAAGAAATAAATCTATAGCATATTAAGTTTCATGGAAAGTTATGACAAGGGTATCTGGAACTGTACCTACTGGCTCATACAGTCCTTTTTGTGTAATAGACGGAATATAGAACCAGAAAGGCTTACGGTGCTTTCTATTCCTGCAACAGAATGCTGAGTAAAAAGTGGGGTCTGAGGCCAGAACCCATGGCATATTCTGCTCCGACCGACAGTTTTCGATACAAATTATGACATTGTTTTTCCATCCAGGAAGGACTGGGGAGATGGTAAAATAGGTCAGAGGTTCGATGTTTCAGTTTTCACGGACATGGTCAAAAATGGAATGCGGATTGGGAGCGGGTATCTGCTCAACTAATACACCCGGACACGGCGACCATTTTTTAAGCAGAAGTTTTCGCCCTACAGAATGCATATAAGGTTCTACATACTAGCAACGAAAAGTGCCAGTGTTGGAAAAAGGATAGGAATTTTCTCGGATAGTCGGCGTCTCTGAAGGCTCTCGGAACTGTAACTTGGGTCTTGGGGCCAGCAAGTTGTCATAGTGTATCTTTGGTCTGGGTGCCGAGGCATCGCTACGTTAACGGCTTGGCAATTGATATCGCGGAGACGCGGGAGGTTATTGCGCCCCTGGGCTTCATCAAGGCACTGTATCGAGGAGGCAGAAACCAGTTGGAAGTGGTTACAGCTATTGGTACCCACACGACCCGATTGGAATTGGAACACAACACTCTATGCCGCAGCTGTAATCTGCCAGCAACGAAGGAGACGAGACGGAGCACCTGGTAGGCTAATGTCTTTCGCACTGCCGAGGCAAAATGAAATTCCTTGGAAAGCCCTACATCGACAAAATCTCGGAACTCAAGGACGTCAGGGCTGGACGGCTTCTTAGATACTTAAGCCCAACAGGATGGATATGGGGCGTAGAACCTGCCCTGGTTTTCGAATTGATATCCTCGCTTACTCCATTCTTCTGGTTCTGGTTCTTGAGTCACAACACATCAGTGATACATTTCACGATCAAGCAGCAAACAGCGGCTGCCGAAAACTACCACCCACAGTTAATTGAAAAGAAAGCGTTCAGTTAAATCTCGTGCATTACAAGAACTGCAGAGCAAACACCTTCGCAAACTAACATGACCGTTGTCGTTGTGGTTTGTTAAAAAATTTATGACTGAGTTTGCTGTCAGGACTTTATGTCCTACGCTCGTCATTAGCCAATGATCTTACACGACAAACGGTCTTTCACTCGCAATCACTTGGCGACTACTGCTGCGGAGGCTGGAGCTGATGGTGATGGTGGTAGCGGTGGTGGCAACGGTGGCGGTTATGTCATGATGGATTCATACCACCAACAAATTTGCCACTGATGAATGATCTGCCTTTTACGAGTATGTGCCATCATTGCAAAAACAAAATCCAAAACCACTCAGAAGCTGTTTGAGGACAGCCATCATGATAAGCACGGCGTATGCGAAAGCCATGCGATCAGCGAAGTAGCGAAGAAAGGAATACTCGTAAGTGGTGATCAATATGGGATTTACTGTTTGAGATATAATTTCTCTTATTTTTTTGTTGTAAATGTAATACATGCGGGAATGTTTCTATGTAAGCACGTATGCTTCTATATTTGGTGATATCCATCATAACTTGGCTGCTTGTGGTGGAGAGAGGAGCAGTTGGCAGACATTATCCACGTCGCAAGCAACGGTATGATTCAGCCTATGGAAGATAAATATGTTTGTATGTATGCATGTGCCGCAGAGCTGGTGTAGATATTTCATTTGGCTTCTGGAATGCTTCGCGCTTGTTTTGGCCAAGATCAACGTCTGTTTGCTTGATCGGCGACTGGGGATCAAATTTATTAGTTATACGAATGTATGGCATGTAGTGTTGTGTATTTTGCATATACATTTTCTTAACACATATAATAAATGCATATGGAGAATATACAAGCATACTTAACACAGATATTCGATGAATATTTTGTGTTGGCAACTGAAGCTGACACAAACGAATCGCCAAACGCGCGCACAAGTTTTCTTTAAGGCATGGAATTAAATACGTTTTATGGCATTATGACAAGCGTAATTATTACGGATTTAAAGTGTTGTCTGTTTAACTTTACTTTGAGATATGTATGTACATATGTGTGCTTGATTGAACGCCAAGTTGGCTAACTGATCTGCTGCTGCTGCTCTGCTCAGTTGAATTCCCAGAAGCCACACACTGTTCCACACTGAATGGACCGACCGGCCGTTTGCGTGGGGTTTCTTGAGAATCGTGTTGAATTAACTTATATAAAATCATAAAAGTGCCATAAGACGGGTGTGATTTTTTGACGAGCAAACAATAAATGTTCGTTGTAAAAAGTTGGCACAAAAAAAAACGATGGTGTTGATTGAAAAAATTGCAGAAAAATACACGAATACGAATTTGTATGCGATATGTAAATATCATTAGACGCTTATGATGGCTGCGCTTTTTCCTATAATTTTCCTCTCTGCAGTGGGTGCGACCATCAAAAAGTGTCAATCAAAGTGCTGACAACGCATGATTCGCTGCTGCTCTTTGCTTATTTAACCATAAAATTACATTTATTTTCGTTCGAATAATATGATATGATATGCATAGCACAGATATAATTATGTATACATACAGACGCAGTTATGTTACAAATTTCCTTAATTCGTATGTGTTACTTGTTTACAAGCGTTTGGTGTGGCGGTTATAACGTCAATCTGGAATTGAACATACCAAATAATAGCTTCGATTTTCATCGTCCACCAAAGAACACTAATCACCAGTATTTTTTACAAATTTATACATACAAACCATGCCGCGAGTGAAAATGATTCAAGCACGGCGGGACTGTCAATTGGGCGAGTCAACATTTCTGTGCATGTCAAGTTCAGTTCATATATGTACATACATCATACATATGTATCAGTGGCGGTTCTACCATAAATTGTGGCTGGGTAAGCCTCAGAGGCGGTCGCTTCATACAAGCCGAGAAGCCCGGCTTGCGTACACATTTTCGTTCATTTCATACGAAATTCCTTAAAATCTGGTTAATTTACGTTTTAAATCTGTTTACTATTTAAGTTCTCAATAATATAGCCCCCACTGTAACATGCCCCTAAAAGCCTGCTAAGAAAATAGCGCAAATACACAATCCACCTCACAATGTGTATTTTGTTTGTACAGCCAATCACAGCACAGTGAGCATGCTTCAACGTTTCCACACATTAGCTTTTACGTGGCTTTCAAAACAGAATAACATAGCTTGTTTTCTCGCTTTCGCTAAGGAGAAACCAATTGCTTATTTTTAGACTTAAATTGAAAAAAACTAGCAAAGCACTTTTTTTATTTTTCACATCAAATTTGTATGCGAATATGAAGCTCGCTTCGGCATTCAAAAGTTCAGTATTCACAGCCATATGCATATTTGATTTGATTTTCGTTTGCATGTAGGTACATACTTATGCACATAATTTCTTACATCTGCATGTGTATGAAAACATAAATATCAAATACCAGATTATAAAAGGGTTGATTGTGATTTTTGGCGACTATTGGCACAATATCAAGATAATTGCAAAAAGCGGTGGAAATCAAATTGGACCTCAGTTTTTCAAACACTAAAGCACCAATTTTTTAGGCAATAAGCAAATACACTTGCTACTGCTGAAATTTCCGTCGGTATAAGGAAACTAAAAATACCTCTGCGCATTCGTGTAAGATTTCCCTAGCGCACGTTTTTATATTTAAGAATTATGTAAATACGAAATTTTTTATTTTAAAAATGTCCAGAGTAAAATTGCAAAATCAAGAAAAACCAATTTTAATTTATAAATGTTTATTTTTATTTTAAGCAGATTTAAGAGATTTTGAAGGAAAAACTTCCGTTTTTATTCTATTAATTTTAGTTTTTAATTTGAACATGTTTCTTTTTAAACGGTTTTATTTAGCTCACCCCGTTTGTTTTTTTATTTATTATTTATTCTTGGGTCAAATTTAGTAATTCAAATTTCACCCTCTTCCTGTCAACCGATTAATCTGAAATTTTGTACGCATGTATAACCCCGATGACAATGCAATATTATGAAAAAAAATTCCGATAGGTGGCGCGTGGGTCGCTATATTTACAAAAATCGCATTTATGGTCCGATTTGGCTGAAATTCGGAACATGTATTACTGCCTTGAAAAGAAATATTTTCTTTAAAAAAAAATTCCGCTAGGTGGCGCGTGGGTCGCTATATTTACAAAAATCGCATTTATGGTCCGATTTGGCTGAAATTCGGAGCATGTATTACTACCTTGAAAAGAAATATTTTCTTAAAAAAAAAATTCCGCTAGGTGGCGCGTGGGTCGCTATATTTACAAAAATCGCATTTATGGTCCGATTTGGCTGAAATTCGGAACATGTATTACTACCTTGAAAGGAAATATTTTCCTAAAAAAAACTTCCGATAGGTGGCGCGTGGGTCGCTATATTTACAAAAATCGCATTTATAAGTTAACGACCACAACTCTGCTGTATTGAATTTGTACAGAAATAATGGTGCTCGCATTTACAAAATAAAAGCGCAGGATCAGCTAGTACACGCCACACGAAATGCAGACCATGTGGATATAGCTACTATAATACCAGCTGATATCAACAAAACTGGGGGTTTACCAGCGGAACTGGAAATATTTGTGGGGGCAAAAGTCATGCTACGGTCCAATATTGACGTTTCAAAGGGATTAGTAAATGGCGCTATAGGCTACATCAACGAAATCGTTTGGCCTTAATTTCGTCGAACTCAGATGTATGCAACAGATGTACCTTCCGTCCGAATTGATTTCGCAAGAGACGGAGTACATCTTATACACCCGAAAGCCATACAGTTTCCAGCTAAGTACAATTACGGGACGGCTGAAAGAAGAATGTTGCCTTTAATACTATCATGGGCTTCTACAATACATAAAATGCAGGGCAGCACTGTGGATCACGCGGTCGTATACTTAGGTGCGAAACTGTTTGAAGAAGGTCAAGCCTACGTGGCTCTTAGTAGAGTAAGAACTTTGCAGGGGCTACGTATAGAGGCGTTGGACTGCAATAAACTAACGGGCAAGAAACCTTGCAATAATGAAGCACTAAATGAATTAAACAGAATGCGAAATAAAAACTAAAAACTAGAAAATAAAAATAGGTAAAAAAACTTTTTAAGTTAAACGGTTTTATGTTATATACATACATTGCAATGTTTAAGATAAATGTACTAAAAACCAAAAAATAATAAAATAGATACAGTCGTGGGAATTATAAACATTTGCATAGACTAGACTAAAATAAAACCGTGGGGCACGTCAATTGTCTACAATCGTTGATTAAAATGTTTGTTTTGTAATGCTACACTATAATTAGGCAGTTGTTCAACCGACAACGATGGACGTGTGATAAGTAGGGCTAGAATGTGGAAAAAACCTAGCAAGCTCGATTATAAGCGAGTTTTAGGGTTTCATAGTGGTGAGCGAGTAGTACTTTTATCATATGTTTTGTCGATTAAAGACAAACTACGAGCAGTGAAACGATTCCTCGTGTGAATGTCCAACGATAAACTAGTTGAAACATCTCTTTTATTAACATGGAGTGTATAACTATTGGAATTTCCATGAGCAAGAAAATAGTAAGTAATTTCCTCACCGTCTGCGGGCCAACTGCCTAACGACGAATTAAACGATTCTTCTATCGCACATTAAGTCGATAATTTGTAGATAATTGACGTGCCCCCCGGTTTTATTTTAGTCTAGTCCATACAAATGTTTATAATTCCCACGACTGTATCTATTTTATTATTTTTTGGTTTTTAGTACATTTATCTTAAACATTGCAATGTATGTATATAACATAAAACCGTTTAACTTAAAAAGTTTTTTTACCTATTTTTATTAAATGCTAAATACATTTTAATTTAAAAAATTTAATTTTTCATTTAAAAATTTTCATTTATAAAATAAAAATGACTTGGTTTAAAACGTGCATTATAAAAATAAAAATTTTGTTTTTGATTCCTTTTCTCTGAGTATACAAACAAAAAAATGTGTATCAGGAAAACAAAAATAAAAAATACATATGAAAAAAACAAAAAAAAAAAATAAAAATAAACGAGAAAAAACGATCTTCAAATACCCGAATTGTTCAAATGCCCGTACAAACATACGCGTAATAAACAAACAAACGAGCGTTCGAGCATTGAAAAGCATTTATTCGGGCCACTCGAAAATGTTAAAAAGAAATCGAGAACTCTAAATCAAAGTCAATGACGGAACGCAATCAGACTTTTAAATAACACAGCAAAGGAAATTACAGAAATGGCTAATGGTTATGCTTCACCCAGGCAATTTATGCTAGGTCCGCCAATGGTAAGCCCATGTATGAAGCATAGCCGTTAGCCATTTATGTAATTTCCGTTACTATATTATCTGAAAGTCTGACTGTGGTTCCGTCATTGACTTTGAATAAATTCCTTTTGCATATTTGGTTTGCTGTTTATTTTTACACCATATGAAACTGAATGTGAATATGCAAAAAAAATGGCCATGAGATCTCAAAAATTATTAATCAAAAAAAAGTGTTTTGCTACTTTTTTTTTCAATTTAACTCTGAAAATAAGCAATTGACTTCACTTTATAGAAAGCAAGAAAATTAGCTATTTTATTCTGTTTTGAAAGCCTCATAAAAGCTCATATGTGGAACTATTAGGGCATGCTCACTAATACAGGTTATGCTTTGATTGGCTGTACGGATAAAATACATGTGGATATTGTTGGTGGGTTAATGTGCCATGAGAACTTAAAGAAATTCATAAAATGAAATGAACGAAAATATTTAGGCAAGCCGGGCTTTCCGGCATGTATGAAGCATCCGCCACTGATATGTATGTAGAGTTTTATGAGAGTAACATATTTTGAGTAGATTTTTAAGGTGTTTGCTGAATCGACTGGACACAATTGATGGTATGTCTTATCTATAACTAGTCATCTCCAAGAGCCCAACGACTACTGCTTTCTGGTAACTGGGCCAAAGTCGAAGTTTCTCTGCCTATCTCCGGCATTTGTGAATATCCTTCCACATTATTAAACTTTATTTAATGCTTACTTAGTTCACTAACAGGCTTGTATTTCTATAAACTTTACTAGCTCCGTTACTTATTCAAACACATGGCTGTGCGTTATGTTAAAACGTCATTTTTTTTGACAGTTTTATTGAGTGACATGCCCGTTTAGTCATTTATAGGTATGCATGATGACTGTTACAAAAATTAGAAACGCACAATGATAGCCAAAGAAAATTGTTGATGCTGCGCTGCACTAGTCACCACATTTCCAATTACATATTTTTTCTACTATATACTTTATACAATCACACGTTAGGTTTTTTTTGTTTTTTTTTTTTGTTCATTTGACATGACGCTGCCGACGCCCTATGCCTGCGGGTCTCAATATCTCGTTATGCTTAACTTCAATTAGTCGATTTTGTGGTTTCGCTGCTGTCGCTTGCCGCGAGCTCACATTGTTACCACTTAACATGCAACATAATTGCCATTAGATTAGCTGTCAACTTTTTGTTTTTTTGTTTCAAAACTTTTTTTCTTGATTTGATGACAATGTCAGTTTTGACGTGAAGCGTTGACTTTGTCGAAGGTAAAGTAAAATATTTGTCGCACAAAAACAACAACAAAGCAAAAAGAGAACCAACAAGCCTGGAAAATAGTGAATAGCAAAAAAAAAACCAACGCCGAAATCAGAGCAACGATTGTTTGTAGCGCACATACATATATGTACACGCTCAAAAGTGTCCATTCATTTATGTATTTAGCCAGGGGCGGTTTAGTTTAGCTGCTGGCTCAAAGGGATGTTATGTCACATGAAATTATGATTTGACAGTGACGTGTCAGCTTGTTAAATGAACAAATAAACGACTGGTCCTTAGGTGTTCTTGGTTTGAGGCTCTAGGTGTATCACTAACACCAAGCAACACCAATACTAAAGGTGCTTACAACTTCCCAGCAAACATTCGGAGTCATAAAAGAGCCAGAAAGGAATCCTAAACCGTAGCGTTCACACTCATTATGAGCTCATTTTCAAGTCCGAAATGTATGTATTTCTGTTCTAAAGGTGGTCGCCCGATATGAGCCTAATTTCATACACCATAATATGAGGGTCATAAAAGCCTACCATTGGATTCATATTTAAGTCCCTTTTTTGATGTTTTATGACTAGTAAAACCAAAAAAACATTTTTTTTTTTTGAATTTTGCTTCTCGTGACCCAGTTCTATTTATTCTCTCTCTCAATTCACCTCGAATGTTTTCCTCTTCTCTCATTGTGAAATGTTCTTATCTTCACCGCTTGGTTTATATATCGGACTACAAAATTATGAGGGCTCAGAGAATGTTTGCTGGGTTTTAGTTACGCAGAGAAAGAGAGTATGCTCTTTGACGAAGAAGAAGAACACGAAAATCTACGTTGGCAATGTCACATGTGACCCACAGATGATCAACAAAACAGCATCTGACACAGAAAACTGTTACAGATCAAACGCTGATGAACTTTATTGTATTCGAACGAATCTTTTTTTTTTTTGTGAATTCTCACAAGACTTTTCAACTAAAATTTCAAGGTTGACTGCAGTAAAAGAATTACAATGAAAGGTTGGTTAATTGGAGATCAGCCAAGGTGCTGGGAGAGTGTGTGCTGTTCGTTTTTATTTTTATTTTTTTCTTTGTGAGTTTGGGCTTTCGATTTATTTTGGTATTTTGAAAAAAAAAAAAAAATAATAAAAAATAAAAAATAAAAAATAAAAAATTTTACGTTAATCTGCAGCACTTTGTAGAAGTAAAACTCCGTATTGTCGCTGTCAAAAGCCCTTGAAAGCACTTTTTTGTGCCATTTTTATACTCAGCTGTACTAGTACACAGAGTATTATAATTTTGATTTCATAACGGTGGATTGTAACATAATGAAATAATCGAGATAGATATGGACTTATATATATCAAAATGATCAGGGTGAAAAGAGAAATCGATTGAGCCATGTCCGTCCGTCCGTCCGTCCGTCCGTCCGTCCGTCCGTCCGTCCGTCCGTCCGTCCGTCCGTCCGTCCGTCCGTACGCAGGATAACTCGCGTAAAAATTGAGATATTTTGATGAAATTTGAAATGCAAGTTGGTATCGAGACTGGGACGGTTGGTATTGAAAATGGGCGAAATCGGACCATGACCACGCCCACTTTTCCTATATAGAAAAAATCGGAAATTTGGTATCTCAGCCACTAATATAGCTAGAGTGATAAAATTTTACCCACGTATTGAGCTCAGGCCCTTATGAAGAAATTTGTTGAAGTTTTGGAAAATGGGCGGTGCCACGCCCACTTATTAAGGGTCAAACATTGAAAGTTTTATATGTCATAACTCAGAAACCGTTGAAGATATATCGATGAAATTTGGTATGCGTAATTTGCTTACCTAGACAAATGTTTTGGCGAAAAATTATCAAAATCGGTTGACGGCCACGCCCACTTTTATATATGGGAACTATAAAGGGGCCTAATAAAAACATTTTAAGCGATATCTCTGTCAAATATAAAGATCTATCACTGAAATTTTGTGGCAGGAGACCAACTAGGGAAATAAAACAAAAATTATAAAAATTTTGGAAAATGGGCGGTGCCACGCCCACTTATTAAGGGGCAAATATTGAAAGTTTTATAAGCCATAACTCAGAAACCGTTAAAGATATATCGATGAAATTTGGTACGCGTGATATATTTACTTAGCCAAATGTGTGGACGAAAGATTACCAAAATCGGTTGACGACCACGCCCACTTTTATATATGGGTATTATAAAGTGACCTAATAAAAACATTTTAAGCGATATCTCTGTCAAATATAAAGATCTATCACTGAAATTTTGTGACATGAGTTCTACAATAGACCGGAAACAAAAAATAAAAAAGTTTGGAAAATGGGCATGGCACCGCCTCTTTTTATACAAAGGAATCTACGTGCCTATTACTCGACAAATAACTGAGATATTATGACGAAACTTGGTTTATACACTTTTATAACATGTGTTAGTTGGCCGCTGTGGTGCAGTGGGTAGAGTGCTCGCCTGCTATGCCAGAGGTCTCGGGTTCAAACCACGGTCCGAGCCAAACAAATTTTTCTAATTAGTAAAAATCCAATTATTGGGTTTTTTAAGAGCAGCGGTCACCTCTCGGCAGTGGGCGGCATACCCTCCGAGAGTATTTCTGCCATGAAAAAGCTTCTCACAAAAAATGCATTCGCCGTTCGGAGCCGGCATAAAACTGTAGGTCCACCCAATTAGTAGGAAAAAACAAAAAGGAGCACACCTCGAATTGGGAGAGAAGCTCGGGTAACTAAAAGTCATAGAGGGATGCAATTTTGCACTAACAATAATATTTATATGCTTATTTGGATGATTGATACAAATTTTGAAAATGGGCGTGGCTGCGCCCTGTTTATGCAGCACTCGTGTCATATAAAATACACCCTATATCGAACAAACGCAAACAAACAATGAAAGCATACAGCTGAGTATCTAATGTTCGATTCTACTCGAACTTAGGCTTCCTTACTTGTTTTTGTTACATTTTTTTTTCAAGCTCTCCAAGTGCTTTGTGCTTATTCATGTCTAGCCAACTAAGTTTTTTCTGCTATCTTATAGGCATGCTAAAAACATTCTCACAAGCTTCGAACTTACTCTAACTAAAAAACATCCACCCTGTACAATTTCACACATAATAAAAATTTAAATCGAATTAAATTCCATTTACTTTTTTTTGCAATGCCATCACGGATTCCCACGATTTGAAAAAAATTAAATAAAAAAGAAAAGACGACACTCGCTACCGTGGAACCATACGTAAATTTGTGTTAATGCAAAAGCGAAGCAAATCAACTTTAAATTCAAAATTTGGCATGACAAATTCAATGAAAACATTTCGACTTTTTAAAATGCATTTTCACAATTTTTTATCAAAGCCTAACGAATTTCTCATTCTCATTTCAATTCAACTCTGATTTATTGCAGGCTGGCTCAATTTAATGCTAAAGTATACCCGCGATAAGAGAAACACTTCATAGTCTCACCCTGGCTAGCAATATCAGTTTTCTTTATAGATGTCATACTGTACCTAACTGCAATGTTGTTCATTTAACTGTTGTTGTTGGACTAACCGGAAAAATTAACAGTGGCTGCCACTAGAACAACAACAACAACAACAACCGGAGAACCACCACCACCAACACAATCAGCGCTAATTTCAACATACTCATTGGCATCATCAACGCTTGGCATCATGCTTTTCAACACAAAAAAAAAAAATATCAACAACAACAACAACAATATAAAAATGTGACACTTTAACGTTTCGCAAGTGTGACAAAATTAATTTTCAGCATGACTGCATACGTTCAACACTCGCTCGCGCCCAACACTGGCAACACATACAATCGCACAATCAACAACACCAGCCCAACAGACAGCAGCTACCAAACTACCAACAGCAAACGTTTTCCAATTGATTGCAAGGCTACTCTAATGCAACAAAATAAAGTGGCGCTGTGCTAGATACATACAGTGTAACAAAAGCATCTACTGATAATGAGACCAGAGATAACAAACAAAATTAAATGTTGTCAGTTTGCACAAATAGTTGCGCGAATTTCACACATTCTATTCCATTACTAAGTAAGTGTGCGGCAAGCAATTTCGGCTAGTGGTGGTGTTGATGGCGGTTGTGCTGATTAAACATGTGGCATGGCCACGGTGGTGTGGCTGGTGAACGCGGCGGGCATTTCTGCTCCACAATTTATTAGGTATTTGATGTGAATTTGCATGTCTGTACATGTATGTGCATGTTGCCGCTGGCTACTGCTTCAGCATTGACGACTCCGTTGAGCGGGCGGCGTTGTTGTTTGCGAGGGAAGAAAGTGTTGTTTGCAAGGCAGTGTTTGAGAAAAGGGTGGTAACCACCCCTTTTTATAATGCTCATAAATTAGCCAACTCTAGCCGTGATACTCATGAAATTTTCTGACAAATTTGTACCACTAAATAAATCACAGCTTCATGATTATCTCCATGAAATTGCAATTTTATGGTTAGTTTTCCTCCTTATAATTCTATCGAATGTGGTGAGAGATTTTTTTTGTTGGGCGTACGAAGGTACTAAATATGTACATATATCTGTGTACACGTATGTGTGTGTGTTCATACATTAATATTTATATTCATATGCCTTAAATTAATTGAGTTCTAGACAAAAGTTGCAGGTTTGAACTCAAAAACTCAACCAACTGGATATTTTTCCTCTTCTGTTCCAAACTTTACTTAGAATCCAACCTCACATTTTTTCATATCAGCGAAACGAACTTGAAAGGAATATTATACCATTGTTTTCACAGTAAAAGTAAGCAAGTGCTCTTTCGTCAAACTGCTTTTAAAATCTTAACACTTCCATAACTACAAAAGCTCAACTTTCGTACTTAATCAGATCTAACTATTCAAGCGCATTTTTCTACTTGCTGCAAGATTTTCGTTGGGGGAATATCGAAAATGAACAACATAATTCAAATGTCAATAAAAGTTGTCAACAAAAACAGAAGCGGAAGTATAAGAAGAAGAAGAAGCCGAAGTCTATGAAGAAGCAACAATGCAAAGCCTCAAAGAGAAGGGGCAAATAATAGAAAATTCATTGAAGCGTAGCGAAAGTGTGAATGACCATTTGATCGACTTGATGAAGCAATTATTGGGGGTACGAATTTGAATGGATTTGATTTTCGATTGGCAATTTCTGATATACGATTTACGTTTTTCTTCTTTTCTACTATTTCTGCTATTTTTGTGTTAATTTTCCTTGACATTTTTCTTTACGATTCTTGTTTCAATTTTCTGTTGCCGGTTTGGTTGATGGTCATGCCTGCGCCAGCAAAAGAACGTAATTCACACTCACGTCACGGGCAGTTAAGCAGCGCACTATAGTGCCACTTTGACCATGTATTATGTAAAAGCAAAAACAGGAACAAATACAACATCATCATCATCACCATTGACGGTGGCAGTCGAAGTATTATAATGTCGAATTACAAAGTTGATATTGCACCGGTGCACAGTAGACCATATCGCAAAAAATTATAATGTAATTTAGGAAAACATCTTCGGGAAAAAAATTTTTTTTTGGACGCCGCTTGATGTCGCCCAAATACATTTTTCTTCATATCTCCGGTATAGTCCGATTTTAAAATTTAATACACCATTGTGTTTCTCTTTAGAGGAAAGTTTTTACTATATAGTCGCATTAACCCTATGTGTATCATTGGAGTCAGTGCCACCCAGTACTTAATTTATACCACCCTAATGTAACTTTTAGTAGGAAAAACAAAAGGAGCACACCTCGAATTGGGAGAGAAGCTCGGCCATAAAACTCGTCAGAGTTATAATAGCGCCATTGTATTATATATATTATTATTATAATGTAACTGTATTACGCCTGCATGTTAAATATCTTAGAAAAATATCAATCCTTTGCAAAAGAAGTATTTCGACCCTACAGGAGAACACGAAATAAAACACATTAAACATTACGAGAAACATATATAAGTTTTTCGCTTACTATGGTCTTTTAGGTTAATTTTACAAAGATTTTTTCTGAGAATACCCCCAGTGAAATTTCATGGCGAATAATTTCCTAGAATATTCTAACCCTCTAACTACGCCACGAAAAGGTTACTTTGACCGCTTTTTCAGAGATTATGAAAAAAAGTAGTATTAAGGTCACTATGCACACCAGCCACTAGAGCTGCAAAACTATCGATGGCACTATCGATAGTATCGATAGTTTTTTTTTCGTGTCACTATCGATAGTTTTTTTCCACTATCGATGGTTATCCCTATTCATTCTTGTAGTTTTGTCCCAAGAGAAGAATACTGAATGTTAGGGAGGAGTTGGATTTCGATATCAAATTGGTCAAATTAATACCCCAGCGGGTTAGGGGGCTTAGAATATACCCGTGGTAAGGAATGCCTGTCGTAAGAGGCGACTAAAATCCAGGCTTCTAACGATATAAAACTTGTAGTAATTGAACCACACCTCGCTAAATGACATCTGGTCAATGTCAACATTTTTAATTTTTTGCGATTTTTGAAAGTTTTGATTTTCAAATTAAGTTTTTTATAAAAACTTGTAAAAGTCAGAAAAGTTTTATTTTTTAAAAATTAGCCCGTTTAATTGTTAACGTAATATCAAAGATATCTGATAAAAACATTATTTTTAGCAATTTCTTTCATGTGAAACAAAAAGAATATTTTATGGACTAAAAACTCGGTTATATGACTCATCCGTGTATAGGGCGTCGTTTTACAACATTTTTTTTTGCAAAACACTATAGACTTCTTGCGCGGCCTTAAACTTATCATTTCAATAGTATTGCCTTTAAAATAGGAAACAATTTGCTCGCACAGCTAAATTCAATGAAGGTGCAAAACACGGTAACTCGCATGCTTTGATCACAGATGGAACATGGTGCAAGGTTTCCAATATATTAGCTGAGGAATGATTTGTATCTGACAGCAGCTTTTGTGTCTACAGTACAGCTACTCGCAATTTGAAATCTTCTTCTGATATAAAATGGCAAGCAATAGTTAAGTAATTTTCATTATTCCTTTTTTTGCTTGGTTTTCCGATGGGGCACAGTGCCGCGAAGGTGGACAAAAATACAAAAATCGACTGTCTTGAAACTTAGATATTTTGATGTCAAGTTACAGTTAAAACTCCAACTAAGAGAAATTCGTAAGTTATTTTGTGATAAAAACAACTTTCAGCCTCACACACCCCCTCAAATTTCACCTATTTTCTACATACCATTTCATTTCGGCGCTTCGCACATAAAAGTGGCCGCAGTTAAAAATTTGTTAAAAATACATTTTTTATTCCTAGCAAGATCAACTTTTGCGATTTCATAAAGATATATACGACAAACCAAAAAATGTATGGTTCATGAAAAAAACAAATATACAAATATTTTTTTTTATTAATAAATAAATATATGATTAAACATACCAAAATCCGGAAATTAGTAAACTTTGGAGGCAAAAAAAACCATCATAAAATTCCCCGAAATTTTTTGTTTTTGTTTATGGTAGTTTGGACCTCCTACTAACAGAAACAGTTGAAATCTCTTCCACCTTTTTCCAATATTTGAAAATTTTCAATTTTGAAAAAGTGACTAAATGCCCTTTTTTTGGTATTATTTTGGCTGATCTATATTTATAATACTTTTCGTGAATGCCCTAAGATCTAAAGTTTTGGTTCGTTTTTCAAAATTAAAGTGTTGAATTAAAGCTAAAAGTGCCAAAAAAATTTTTAGAGGTACAGGGTGATTTGAAATCTAAAAATTATGAGCTAATTAAAATACTTAAATATGCATCACGGTATGGGAGCCAAAAACAAAGGTATACGAAGATATATATATATGACACCAGTTTACAAATAATATGTTAACCAATTCGGGTAAGCAAATAAATGCAATCGAGACACCTTACAGCGCCCGAACAAAAAGAAAATAAAAATAAATAACATACCTATTACTCTTTATCTGCATAAAGAATAATATTTTGCTTAAGCACCAAACAAAAACAGCTTGCAAAAATGATAGTACAAATGTATACACATCAGGGAGGTCCAATTTTTTTATTTAATTTAAATTTTTTTTATTGTCTTTTTTCATGAATAAATTGTACATATTTGACATATTTTTTACCCATATACACAAAAAAAATATTTAAAATATAAAACACCGATGAGTTATGTTTTTATTAACATACATACAACAGCGATTATTACTTACTTACTTAACAGCGATTATGCTTTATTTTCAAGAATTTTTTTTTTCTAAAGGTTAACATGTAAGGGAAAACCTCAATTTTTCAAACCACCGTAATGTATTCACTTAGGGAGTAAAGTTTCGACAAATTTTAAGTATTAACTCTATTTTTCTGAACACTTAGCAACAATGATATGCCATATTTCATTTTTAAGTAATGATGTGCAAAAACTCGGTATTTTTTAAGGGGTACCCGTTACGAAAAAACCGATTACTTTTTTAAAATAAGAGTAATATAGAAACTTTAGATGTAAAGTTTCAATAAATTCTGACAACTCCTTCATGTTTTCGTAAACACCACAATCAGCAATGATTATGCCTTATTTGTCTTTCATATAGTAATGTAAAAAAAATAGTTTTTTTTTTAATGGATACCCGGTACCGAAAAATCAATTTCATTTTTGAAATTAGCATGTCTTCGTCCTTTTAGTTTTAAAGTTTCAACAAGTTTTGAATACGATTTCGGTTTTTACCTTTTGAAAAAATTGTAAAAAAAAAATTTGTTTTTAATTAAATGGTAACAGGTGCTGAAAAACGGATTTATTTTCTGAAATTGACGTGACATAAGCCTTTCAGGTGTAAAGTTTCAGCCCATTCTGATGACTGCTTCCACTTATATTAACACATGTTCACAATGACTATCTTCATATAAAAATACAGGAAAACCTCGGTTTTCTCGAAATGAGTAACCGGTACAGAAAAACCGATTTCATTTTTGAAATTAGCGTGGCATAATACTTCCAGGTGCAAAGTTCCAGCCAATTCTGACCACTCCTTCTATTTTTGTCCATCATTTGTATGGAGTCGCGGCACTGTGCGGGGTAGGAATATGATGTATTGTGGAACGATTTTTTCACAAGGGATGACGAAAAATCGTTGCACAATACATAAGTATCTATATCTTTAGCTTAAGGACCGTTTACTAAACCTCTGATTAACGCTAACCATATGAGAGGGTGAAGTCACAAACAAATTTTATCTTTTGTCTATTCACGGATGAGTCATCTAACCGAGTTTTTCGTCCATAAAAAATCCTTTTTGTTTCACATGAAAGAAATCGCTAAAAATAATGTTTTTTATCAGATATCCTTGATATTACGTTAACAATTAAACGGGCTAATTTTTAAATAATAAAACGTATCCTCCCCATAACTGAAATTCTTCGTATTTTTTTGTTTTTTGATTTATTTAAAGCATAGTGTATTCTACATTAATGAAATGTTTAAACAGTGTGCCTTTTGATTATCGGTATTTTACATTAATGAAATGTATAAACAATGTGCCTTATTTACTAGTCAGCGCCAACGATGCTAAAAAAACAAATGTACTACTTTTAGTTTTATTACTATAGCTTTTTCAACTCAAATGAAACCTTTTTCAAATCTAGTGAAAATTTTCAATTGAAAAAGGTTTAATTTAACCTGAAAATGCTACATACATAAGCGAAGTATTTAATTCTTATTTGATATTTTATTTAATTATAATTTTGCGTAAAAAACAGAAAAATTAAACACTTTTTGGAAAGAAAAATGTAAACAAAACAATCCCTCTTTTTATTGTAGTGAAATATTCATAAAAAACTATCGATAGTATCGATAGTTTTTTTTTTGACTATCGAAACTATCGAGTGGTCCGACTATCGATGGTTTTGCAGCTCTACCAGCCACCTCTACAGCCCATTTGGCCCACTGTGCGCTTCTGTGCTATGCTCGGCTAGTGGCATGGCAAGCAACAGAAGTGCGCCGTCAACGCTGTGCAACATTGAAACGGATATTGATGACAAAAAATGTTGCACATTAAGCCATTCAATTTGAAAAGTTGCGCATCTGTGACGATTTTGCCGCCATAAAACACAAGTGAATCATTGTTACAGAGAAGGGGAATTTTACAAGAGTTCTAAGCAACAAAACAGAGCAAAATGAAAAGAGTTAAAGCAGCAAAAGAACGAACAATAAAAATTATCGGAAATAAATTGAAATTTAGAAAATAAAATAGTAGAAACAAAGTAGGGAGCAAAAAAGGGTTGGGCAATTGGCAATCGATACAACTGTCATTTATTGTCAGTGCGGCACTTACTACCATTCGAACACCTCATTGTTGTTGGACTGACGCCTTACAAGCATATTTTATTGTTGTTTTCTATGCGCATCGTGTGCCGAATTTCGACGCGTTTGACCAACGACACCGACACAACAACACTTCATCATTGTACGATTGTCTGCATTATGTTTGTAAAAGGTCATTAGTTGCGCTAGAAATTTCATAAAAAGTTTTCAATACGATCGATAAACGCAACAACAGCAATCAAAAAGCAACAACAACGAAATAATAAACAATTTTTTATTACCATCATTTCCATTTCATATGACACAATACTTAGAGAAACAGTGCCGAATGCGTTCTTCTGTTGTCGATGCGCTTCATTGCTGTTAAATAATAATAAAAAAAAACAAGTAAGGAAGCCTAAGTTCGAGTGGAATCGAACATTAGATACTCAGCTGTATGGTTTCATTGTTTGTTTACGTTTGATGAAAACACGGTGTATTTTATATAAAGCGTGTGCTGCATAAAGTAGGCGTAGCCACGCCCATTTTCAACATTTTTATCAGTCATCCAACTAAGCATATGAATATTATTCTTTGTGCAAAATTTCATTCCTTTATGACTTCTAATTGCAAAGATGTCACGTTACAAATTCCCAAAGGGTGTTCCAGAAATATCTTTGTTAAAAAGTAGGCGTGGTCATAAACCGATTTGAATAAATTTTTGCGTGTCTATTAGCACAAGTTATAAAAGTGTATAAACCAAGTTTCGTCTTAATGTCTCAATTATTTGTCGAGTTATGGGCTCCGAAATCTCGTAGATTCCTTTGTCTAAAAAGAGGCGGTGCCACGCCCATTTTCCAAACTTTTTCTATTTTTTGCTTCCGGTCTATTGTGGAACTCATGCCACAAAATTTCAATGAATTATCTTTATACTTGACAAAGATATCGCTTAAAATGTTTTTATTAGGCCCCTTTATGGTTCCCATATATAAAAGTGGGCGTGGTCGTCAACCGATTTCGCTAAAATTTTGAACATGTATTACCACAACTAATAAAAGTGTACACACCAAGTTTCGTCATTATATATCAATTATTTGTAGTTATGGGTTCCGAAATCTCGTAGATTCCTTTGTCTGAAGAGGCGGTGCCACGCCCATTTTCCAAAATTTTTATGCTTTTCGTTTTATATCCGCAGTTGGACTCCTGCCATAAAATTTCAATGATATACCTTTATACTTTACAGAGATATCGCTTAAAATGTTTTTATTAGGCCACTTTATAATACCCATATATAAAAGTGGGCGTGGTCGTTAACCGATTTGGGCAATTTTTCGTCCAAACATTTGCCTAAGTAAGTATATCACGCCTACCAAATTTCATCGATATATCTTCAACGGTTTCTGAGTTATGACATATAAAACTTTCAATGTTTGGCCCTTAATAAGTGGGCGTGGCACCGCCCATTTTTCAAAATCTCACCAAATTTCTTCATAAGGGCCTGAGCTCCACACGTGGGTGAAATTTTATCACTCTAGCTCTATTAGTGACTGAGATACAAAATTTCCGATTTTTACTATATAGGGGAAGTGGGCGTGGTCATGGTCCGATTTCGCCCATTTTCAATACCATCCGTTCCAGTCTTGATACCAACTTGCATTCCAAATTTCATCAAAATATTTCAAGACAGACAGACGGACAGACGGACAGACGGACAGACGGACGGACGGACGGACGGACGGACATGGCTCAATCGAATCCTTTTTTCACCCTGATCAATTTGAAATATATAAGTCTATATCTATCTCGATTTTTTCATTCTGTTACAATCCACCGTTATGTGATTAAAACTATAATACTCTGGGTACTAGTACAGCTGAGTATAAAAACAACAAAAACAATTCACAACGGAAGTTTTTTCTTTTTGGACGCACCTTAGTACACCCCCTCCGCCGCACACCACGCCAACTCTTCTTCCTGTCTGCAGCTTTCAATACATTTTCAATTGTTTTCTAGACCAGCGAAAGGTTAAACGCAGTTCAATTTTTGCTTTTATTTGTTGCTGTTGTTGTAGTCATTGGCGACTGCCGTTAATATTGTCAAGTTAGCGTGCGCGAACTAATTGTAATATTTACCTACGCGTTATTTTTTCGGCACTTTTGTCATTATTTTCTATTCGTCTGCGTTGTAATTTATTTTTAATGCCTCCAATGGCAGTTTTATTGTTATGGCTTAACCCTTTCATGACACATGTACGCAAGTAAGTACATACATACATATTTTGTGCTTTGTTGTTGTCTTTGTATCTATTAGTGAAATGTTTTATTGTATTGATTACCCAACGACAAATTGTTCATTGGCATAACAATCAACGGTGGCAAATTAAAAGCGTTAATGATCTGCGCTTTGCCGCTTGTGTAGGTACTCGTATTTGGTGTTAGTTTTTTAAGGGGTGCCGATCGGTAGCCAGATGACTTTTATTAGCGTTAGTTTTCAATTTGACATTATTTTGTTTCCTTTTGAAACTTACAAAGGCAAAAAACTGTGCAGAAAGAAATCAAAAATGCAATTGATGGAGCAGAGTTCACAAACTGAAAATTTATTCCATATTGGCGCCATTGAAAGTCGAAGCATATATATTAATAATGTTAGTTGCAAATCATGGCGAAAGTTCCTAAATGTACGGCAATGATTAGAATTTGCGGCAAAAGCTGGTGATGAGTTCGTTCCTTTTTCGTAACAAAATGCATTGTTCTTCAAGAAGTGGTACCTCTTGTCATCACACAAAGAAACAGCACATCTCGACAGCCACGTCACGATTAACAGCTACAAATTCGAAACCGTTAAGGACGTCTATGTGGGAACCAGCATTAACACCAAAAATAATGTCAGCAAGAAAATCCAATGAAAAATCAATCTTGCCAATAAATGCTACTTTGGGCTAAGTAGGCAATTGAAAAGTAAAGTTCGCCCTCTGGACAGGACGCTCATCGTTTCAGTCTTAATGTACGGCGCAGAGGTATGGACGATGTCAAAATCAGATGAGACGGCACTTGGAGTATTCGAGAGAAAAGTTCTTCGGAAGATTTATGGACCTTCGCGTGTTAGTGATTATTGATTTAATAATGAGCTCTGCGAGCTTTACGCAGCCAACGACATTATTCAGCGAATTAAAATCCAGCGGCTGAATTGAGTAGGCATATCGTTAGAATGGATGAATGTGCTCCAGCCCAGAAAGTATTTCTATCGAATCCCGCTAAAAGCTGATGAAAAGGACGACCTCCACTGCGTTGGGACGATCAGGTGGAGAGTGACTCGTTCTCCCTTGATATTCCCAAATTTGCGTTAGCCAGCACGAAACAGAAACGACTGGCGCGCTTTACTGGACTCGGCAAGAATCGGCTAGGTGGTTACGCGCAAATTAAGTAGAAGTAGAAGAAGAAGCACTCTATTAAGCCGGAATTACAATAGCGCTGTGGCTGTGGCAGCGTCTGTTTTTCGAAATCAGCTGATTTTTAGAAACTACGGTTTGCAATGAAGCGGCACATAATACAGCAGAGGTGGCTGGCAGCCCAAATTCTAAATTCGCTGCCGCTGCCTTGAATCGCAGCCAACTTTTAAGTGTTGATGTGAACTTATGTCTGTTTCCGTACTATTGAATGTAATATATTTTTTACCAATTTTGTGTTTCCGTACTTTGATGCCAGCAAGCGGGAGAGAATTTAATTTTTACTTAATTAATTTCCACTAACAAATATTGCTGGCGGGATGCAAAAGCAAAGAAGAAGAAAGAGCAGAGGAAAAAATGAAACAAGATTGATTATTTTAATTGAAAAAAGTGTACATGAAAATGGTAAGTAAATTTATGTCACCACGTGTCCAAGGTAAAAGGAAACAGACCTAATATATAAAGAAGTCACTGCCAAATACTGCGAACGCTCTATTGTGTTTGGTCTGGCAGTCACTGCTCATATTAGATGCATCAGCTGATTTCGAAAACCGTCGCTGCCCGCTGCCACATCGCTGATGTAATTTGGGCTTTATTGTGATTTGTTTATACTCTAATGGTTATACATTTACCAAACATCGACTTAAAAGGCCTCTCAGCTAAAAAACTTACTTAATACATATATAAGTATGTAAGTACATATACACTTATAATATAGTCAATAAAATTAGCAAAATATATATTTACACATTTTTTCTAATCACCAACGCGCCACACATAAACTTCACGCCCCTCGAATGCTCAGTTTATGCCTTAAAACTACGGTCAATAATAAATTATATATTAATTAAAATTTAGGCATTCACAATAACTAATGAATCGTTTCACATTTTTCCCACACTTCACTAATAATAGACACCACAACAGTTAATAAGTAAGTAGCACAACAAAAAAAAAAAAGATTTTGCTAAGCGACGGGCATTTTGTCAGCTTCTCACGCATTAAGTTATAAAAGCATATGAAAAAAAAACAACAAAAAATATTAGAAAAACTAAATTCGCTTCAGCTATCAACTGCTGACCTTAAGCATGGCTAAGTTTGAGTTTGTAGGTTATTTAGTCAGCTCCACCGTCAGTTAGTCATGTTGCTTGTGTGTGGCCAAAAATTCCAAGGTACCTCCAAACTATGTATTTTTTAACCCAGAAAAACTGCCACCATGTCGGTCGTTCCAACACTCCACCAAGCACAACAAACAAACAGCCAAAGCTGCCAATCACTCTGGACTCTCAAGAGCCCAGCGCCATCGCCTCCCCAACAACACACATAGTGCTCGCTTATGATTGATGGCGTACACACAAATTAACACCGGAATTACACTTGTATATGCAACAAAAATTATATATAACAACAACAACAAGAACAGTAGTAGTAAATATAATATATATGTATGTATATCTTCTTATGTATAAAAATATCTACAAGAACACTCTTCAACTTAAAGGTAAGTAAATGGTAAGAAAAAATATTAACTGTTAACTTTCAAAACCACACCCCGACATAAAGGGCGTTTACTACAAAAACAAAAATAACCATAAAGGTGCAGACGATGAGAAAGAACGAATAAAATAAAAAAAAAACTTTAGTTAGATTGAGTTAAGACATAGAAAAGGGGCAGACAATCTTTTTATTTGTAGCAAAAGTGCATATATATGAAATACGAGTAGGTATGTAAGCAACTGTGGCGGCTCTAGCATAAATTGGCTGGGCAAGCCTATGTATGAACCATAGCATAGCAAATATCAAAATATATGCGACTGTTAACGACCCTGTTGAGTATCAAATCCAAAGCCTGCTTCTCATTCGTATATAAATTTTATTTGAAAAATAAAAAAAGTGGTTTGCTACTTTTTTCAATTTAACTCCGAAAATAAGAAATTGAATTATCCTTAGAGAAAGCGAGAAAACAAGCTAAGTTATTCTGTTTAGAAAGCCTCTGTGTGGAACTGTTAATGCATGCTCATTAACCCAGGTTGTGCTGTTATTGGCTGTAAAAAACAAAATACACGTGAATGTTGTTGGTGTGCTAACGCGCCATAAGAACTTAAGTAGTAAACTAGTTTCAAGCGTAAAATACCCAGTGTTAATAGAAATTCGTAAAATCAAATTAACGCAAATAGTTAGTGCTGGTCGGGCTTTTCGGCTTGTGTGAAGCGTCCGCCACTGGTAAGCAAGCTATGTTTGCACATAACAACATGTGTTTGGGTGTGCATGTAAGTCTTAGCCGACTTTCAATTAGATCTAGCCGCTAATTTACTGCGCTCATCATTATAATTAACGTAGAAAACTTAATTATTGTTGAGCCAACAGAAACAAAAAATGCTAATACACAAGTACATACATACATATATATGTATGCATTTATGTATGTATGGAAAATTTATATGCAGATACACTTGAGTGTAAAGTACTCATAATTTAACACTTTCAAAAGCTAAATATTAAGTATTCAATGGTACTTTAATATGAGGTCATGCATTAAGTATAGGCTTTGTAAGATCGTAGGCAAATGTACACCAGTTTTTATAAAGCTAACTCGAGAATTTAGCATAGAGTTCATTAGAACACCTAATTTTACCCCAAACTTATCACCACTAAAGTCAGCATGGCACTGTACTTTTTCGTTCAATATTTGCTCTTAAGCATTCTAGAAAGTTTGAGCCTTTCTGAGGCGCCTCCTTGTGCGTGCTTATAAATCAGAAATGAAGCCAGTCAACCAGCCAACAATAATTCAGTGGTTATATCAATCGACCAGCAGCAGCAACATGAGCTCAAGAGCAGCTGAATGCAATGGAAACCTGAACAAAAATGTATATTCTCATGGCAGCTGCACGAATGGCACCCATACCATCCATCCATCCATGTGCGTTTTGCAAGAAAAATCACCAACTAAGGCGCGATCTTGTTGAGTACAGATTTCACGCCTTAGCCGGAGCAAGTGACAACACGAGAGCAGAGGAATGCATGGGATGGCTGGATGTGGTCACACACAAATGTATTAATAAACAGAGGCTTATATCCATATATGAACACATATATGTACATATGTATGTGAATATGCAGATGTAGCCAAGAAGAGAATGCATGCAAAAAGCTCACCGAATAACAAGAACCAAAAGCAAGAACAAAGCGCAGAGTTCGATTACTAAATGGCGTTATGTTGCTGACACTCATGGGGGTCACCGCAAACGACGACGACGATTGCATGCCACCAAATCACCGCGCGGCCGTCGCAATGCAACAGCCGCTGTTGGAGCAGTGGATGGATAGCAGGGAAAAGGATAGAGAGAATGTTGGACAGATGACGACCGTTAACGACACGCGCCGTGTAGCAGCCAAAAGAAACCACAAAACTGCCATCAACATCTATAACTATTGAGCTTGAATGCCCTGAACGCCTTTCAGTTGATTCGGAAGAGAGAAGTGCAGAGGCGCTGCGTGGCTGGGTGATGGTTTTGCACAGATCACCATAATTAATAAGATGTGGAAACCGCAGGAGCGCAATTCACTTTGTATAAACATGTGTTTGTATGTAAATGTGTGCATGTGTGCATTGCTGCAGTTGGAGCAGTTGTAGCAGCGAGTTGTGGAGCTCGAGACATTAAGTAAGCGCTGAGCTGCATGTTTTGTGGTGATCCTGCAACAATCGGGGTGACAGTCTACAATTTGTTTTGGTTTTTTTGATTGTGTGTGATTGCTGCTGGTTTAGTTTTGCGGTGTGCAAAGACAAACAATCGAAAAGGAGGAATAAAATGCAGTGGAAAGAGTAGATTGGGAATATCGACGGTTAGGAGTTGGAGTTGATTTCTTTCGACTAATCAATTGTCAGTTTTGCACTGACGAAATGAGCAAGAAGGAAGAGCAACTAACTTTGAAAAGACTGTACGTTTTAAGTTAGGTTGGGTTGCAGTAGCTGCTAGTTTCCACTTAGCACACTTCAGCCCTGAGGTGCCATTGTGATTCCTCGTGGATCCGAATATTGACTGATAGTCCGATTTTTTGTCACACCATCCGCTCTTAAAATGGTATAATAAGTATTTCGAAAGCCAAACAAACCGATATGTTCATTCATATTTCATTTAAGAAGAAAACGGGATGGAATGAATATCTTAACTTAATATTAAATTATATTGAACCAACATTTTATTGTTGAATGTGATGGCTGAGGAAAATGTACACCGCCAACATGTCTTTCACTAACTCTTCCGGGTAATTAAGTGGCGTCTGCGAGTTTCACCACCCATTGCGCCGCACAAGATGCACATACATACAAAAATACCAAAACCTTTATATACTCGCATACACAACAATCAGAGATATGACTATAATACGAGTAGGTACCCAGCAAGACGGCCGCGGCGGCTGCGCAGCTAAACTGCCACGTTGATTGCACTTCAGCCGGGTTAAGCACTAAACTTTCAGTCAGATATCAATAACAACAAATGCTAACAGTTGTTGTTTTTGTTGTTGTAAGCAGCGCCGGTGTGGCAAGTTTGCTGATGACTAAGCCGCCAGGCCACACTGGCTACCACGCCGTTTAGGCTCCAAGCTGAGCTTGAAAATGTAAAACGAAAAGAGATGATAAATTAGGCGTCAAGCTTATTTATATGTAAGTTCAGCTTGTGTAATACGCGTGGATTATTATTTTTCTTTTTTTTTTAAATTTTTATTTCAATTTTCATTTTGCTTGTGTGGCATTTGGTGGTGAATGGAGGCTGTAAAGCGAGGAAAAATGAACCAAAAGTCGTGTTTTGTCAATAAGAAAGACTCTGTTGAGCTTTCAAGGCTCTTTTGCACACTCGCGCCAAAAATTTCGGTGTAAAATTTCGTAATTGTAAAATATAGTAAGTGACGGCATGAGTTTTTGGGCCAGACTTATGCAGTACATTTCTTCTTAATTGCGATTATGGCGGTGTGGCCTTAATTATAATAATAATAATACAATGGCGCTATTATAACTCTGATGTGTTTTATGGCCGAGCTTCTCTCCCAATTCGATGTGTGATCCTTTTTGATTTTCCTACTAATTGGGTGGACCTACAGTTGTATGCCGGCTCCGAACGGCGAATGCATTTTTTGTGAGACGCTTTTTCATGGCAGAAATACTCTCGGAGGGTATGCCGCCTACTGCCGAGAGGTGACCTTCTTCTTCTTGATTGGCGCTTAACCGTCTAGACGATTCTGGCCGAGTCCAACAGAGCGCGCCAATTGCTTCTGTTTCGTGCAGCATGGCGCCACTTGGGAACACCTAGGGAGGCAGCATCGCTGTCCACCTGATTTTCCCAACGCAGTGGAGGTCTCCCTTTTCTTTTGCGTTCAGCGGGTTTCGATAGAAATGCTTTCTTGGCCGGAGCGCCTTCGTCCATTCTCACGACATGACCTGCCCAATGCAGCCGCTGGTGACCGCTGCTCTTATAAAACCCCATAATTGGATTTTTACTAATTAGAAATTTTTTTTTTGTGGTTTTGCTCGGACTGTGGTATGAACCCGAGACCTCTGGCATAGCAGGCGGGCACTCTACCCACTGCACCATAGCGGCCAGTGGGCTTACAGGGGCTTTTATGTCGGGGTACGTTGATTTCGTCTCAAGTGCTATTCGAATCCAGCACATTTGTTATATACATACATACAACCATGCCTTGGCGGGCACTTCATTTGCATATTTCCATCTCTTTCTAATGAATAAAGTTGTTAGTTTTAGCTTTCAGTGTGCGCAGATTATCGCTGAGTACGTGCTAAAATGATTGGAGTTTCGTAATGCATGATTCGCTCATGTTAATGAATGAGGAATTGCGAAAGTGATCTACTTTAGCCACTTGGATTGATTTTAGTAGAAGCTTATTTTAATGCGAGAACTCATATACACTTCGAGCGGAACAAAAACCTTAGATTTTAAGAATTTTCATAAATAAAGAGAGAGAGAGAGAACGCATCTCTGACAAAATCACTCTCAGCCACTGGAACGTAAAAATATCAAATCGAGCCGTTCCTTTTTCAGAAAAATGACAGCGAAAAAATCACTGCTCATGTCACTGCAACGTAGAAATTAACAGCGACAAAAGGGTTTTCGTATGTTCGTTCATATAAAAGGAACTTTTTACAGACATAAAAGTTTGACTTTGTTATAACTTATAAGTAATTAACTCTGAAAGCATTCAAAATTCAGTTTTCAAAAATGTATAGCTTTTTTGAAATTTTTAAATAATGTTTTAAATTGATTAAACTGATTTTGTTAAACGCATTTTTGGCAACTAAGTAAAATGCATTTATTTTCCATTTCATAACAAGTTTGTTTTTTTTTTATTAGGAAAAATTTTTATTTCAGACTAAAAAAGTATTTGGACATTTTTTTACTTCTATTAAAAAATTAATAAAAGTCCTGGTTCCTGTTAGAAACATTAAAAGACATTGTTACAGAAAAAAATCACGGTGACTGAAAATGTACAGTCACGAATCACTCCGTTCCTCAAAAATCACGGGATCGGCCATCTCTACTTCACAGTGATCAATGGATGGATGGGCCACAGCAACGGCAATCAGTCACACATTTGTAGAGTTTTAAATAAATTTCTTTTACAGTGAAATCTGCTTGTTCATATGCGTGTGAGTATGTAACACATTATGCATATTTATGGAGTGATATCTTTTTTTGAAAATAGCAACTCGAGCCAAAACTCCATCATTCATGATCAAATTTACACACAAAATAATTAAATGCTTGTCTAATCGCACATCCATCAAGACACCATGAGTAACGACAAAGGAAAACAACAACAGCAACAAAAACAACAACAAGATCATCAGCAGCAGCAGCAGCAGCAAACTACAACTGACAAAAGTAACATGACACAATGCTAAATGCGTTGGTTCGAGATATCATTTTGCTGATACATACATATGTATGTATGAATCTATCACAGCAACAGGGTTGCGTGATTTTGATTTGACTGAATCACTAATCAAAAATATTTTCTGAATCTTGATTCAAACTATTTTCAAATCAAAGATAAATTTTATTTGTGATTCGTTTCACAAAAGAATCAGAAATACCCATTGATTCGTGATTCAAACTATTTTCAAATCAAAGATAAAATTGATTTGTGATTCATTTCTCAAAAGAATTAAAAATCTTTTTTGATTCTTGATTCAAACTTCATTTCGAATCAAGATTCTTAATAAATTTTTGATTCGAATCAAATTTTTGATTCGAATAAAATTTTTGATTCGAATAAAATTTTTGATTCGAATAAAATTTTTGATTCGAATAAAATTTTTGATTCGAATAAAATTTTTGATTCGAATAAAATTTTTGATTCGAATAAAATTTTTGATTCGAATAAAATTTTTGATTCGAATCAAATATTTGATTCGAATAAAATTTTTGATTCGAATCAAACTTTTGATACATACACATGTACACATTTGGCGTCAGCATACAATTTGACTGTTATTGGACTTTTGGTGCATTTTATACATTTTTGTGTTTTAAGTTACCGAGAATGTTCGGAATATTTCCGATATGCTACAGTATTTTTGATTCTAAATAAATTTTTGATTCGAATAAAATTTTTGATTCGAATCAAATTATTGATTCGAATAAAATTTTTGATTCGAATCAGAAATATATTTTGAATCAAGATTCGTAATAAATTTTTGATTCGAATCAAATTTTTGATTCGAATAAAAATTTTTGATTCGAATCAAAAATTTGATTCGAATCAAAGATATTTTTTGAATCAAGAATCAAAAAAGATTTTCGATTCTTTTGAGAAATGAATCACAAATCAAATTTATCTTTGATTTGAAAATGGTTTGAATCACGAATCAAAGGGTATTTTTGATTCTTTTGAGAAATGAATCACAAATAAAAATTATTTTTGATTTGAAAATAGTTTGAATCACGAATCGAGTTGATTCTTTATTTGAAAGTTGATTTGAAATCAAAATTGATTCGAATCACGCAACGCTGCACAGCAACAACAAAAGTCAAATGCATCAAAATACATATATACATACATATATACACTTAGTTACAAATGTGACGTCTGCTTTTATTTTTACAAAATCATTCCATTCCGCCTGTCACTCAGCATCTAACAAGCCGATCAAATGGTAGGGCCACACACACGCGCCTCAGTGACAATCAGCAGCAGCAGCAGCAGCAGCAGCAACGCACCACCGAATCGAAGAAAAATAAGCACTTGTGCATACATATATATGTATGTACATATATAGACGACGCTAACAACAGGTCGTTGCAGTTGGTAGGACAAGAAAGCGCAAGACAAGGTAAATTTACACGAGAGCACAAAATGCAAAGCAGCAAAAACAAAAACAAGAAAACGCTAAGAGGATCAGCAGTTCATTGCATGCAGCAGCAGCTTCTGCTTCTCGCCATCTCGTCACCCCAACCAACCCTACCAAAATGCAATAAATTTGCTCATCATTCAAACAAGATCGTTTATGCAGCAACAACAACAGTGAGCAAACGAACGATTTGCCAAAGAAATCCGGCTTGTTGATCAGCAACAATGAAGATGTGTCTTGGCCAAGGGCCTGGCTGTTAAACCGAAACCAAACGGAAAACACCTAAAGAGTAAAATGGTGAATGAGA
The DNA here is from genome assembly GCA_960531455.1 of Urophora cardui. Classification (NCBI taxonomy): domain Eukaryota; kingdom Metazoa; phylum Arthropoda; class Insecta; order Diptera; family Tephritidae; genus Urophora; species Urophora cardui. The sequence goes on from OY482674.1 coordinate 7,192,922, forward strand.
GGAGTAAGAAGGCGGCGAGGAGGAGGAGAAGGCGAGCAAGCGGCGTGGCAGCGGATCAGCGCTAAAATTAAATACATCCTCATCAGTCATACGCGCAGCAGAGTCATTGTGTGTTTGTCGCATTGTGCGGTGGCAGCAGCAGCAGCAACAGCATCGTCAATGAATTTGTTCGCAACAACAACAACGCGTGTGTCTGCTTAGTGAATGTGTTTTTTGTCTGTCTGCTGTGGAAGAATCGGTGAAGCGATAGGTTTTAGGTGGCGGTTGCATAGGCAATATTTTGTTGTTGTTGTTTGGTTTTGTATTTGATTTTACCAACGATCGGCTGATCGCTGATCAAGTTAAGTGGCAACCGTGTCGTGTGACTTTTCCGTTTGTTTGCTTGCTTTATTTGCCAGCTGTATATATGTAAGCCTATTTACATTTTATGTGTTGTATGTCATATCGTGCATAACACGACCATCTATTTGGTATCTATTTACTCATGCCACAATTCGAGCAAATGCGTTATTGCTACCGGGCGGGACGTGTTACTTCCTTTTGTTGTTGCATTTCATGTTTGTTTGTGACAAAGTGTCAACGTTAACAATGCTTAAATGTCACAATTTGACAGATTTTGTTGTTGGTGCAAAGTAAATACATACAAACATATGCAGTATTCTCATGTGTAGGTATCTCTGGCACTTGGGCTAATTCTCCAGCGAAGCGAAACATCCGATTTTGTAGACAATTTTTGTTCATTACCGGGCTGACCTACAACAAAATGATTTTCCGATTGAATCATAATGCATATTGCAAATATGATTCAGTAATCAAAGACATGATTATTTATTTTTTTAATCCGCTAAATAAGTCCTTTTTAACTTACAAGCAGACATGCTTAAATTCTAAAGCTTTTAATAAACCAAAGCGAAGACAAAGACAAATTTTAACCGCTCGTATGCAAAGCAGTTTCAACGCAATTAAGCCACAGCAATCATATTTGCAATTTGACATGTTTTCAATGTAATTAAAATCGCAATAAATTAAAAGTTCTTTGTTCTGAAGTTGTAAATGCATTTTTTGTTTCAGTTGAGTTGAGGTTATGCAAAAGCAAAATGTGCGCATCGCACACTGGTCTCATTTGTATGGAGAGTGGGACAAAACTCAATTTCTTGGAAACAGATGGACCTACCGAAACCAAATTTTGCACATTGATGTCCCACTATACGACTCATCTTTCAGAAAAATTAAAAGCATATATATTGTAATCCACGCCCGCCATTAACGCTAGTTCACAGCCAAAAAATACCAAGAAAACCAGGAATGGGGGAGGATAGGAATTGACCTGCTGAGCTTGGAACTATTTTTTTAAATTTTTTTTTATGGTTAGGTTTTTGAGATAACGCTAATTTTGTGTTTTTTTGTTATCACGTCATTCAAAAATTATTTTCGCTGGAGTTACAAATGCGATAAACGTAAGCAGTATCTCGTTCGAAAGGCAATTAAAATACGCTTCAAATGACATACAACTTGTAGTGGTTTAGTAAAATCTCGCTGAGCGATAGCTGGTCAAAGTCAAAGTTTTGTGGATTTTTTGCGATTTTTGAAAAAATTTTGATTTTCAAATTAAGTTATTATAAAAAGTTGTAAAAATCGGGAAAGTTTTATTCCTTTAGAAATTTTCCCGTTTAATTTCAAAGACTTTAAGCGCAATATCAGAGAGATCCGATAAATACTTTATTTTTGGCGATTTTTTTCTTCTGAAACAAAATGGATATTTTGGACGAAAAACTTGGTTAGGTGAATTAACTATGTGAAAACGACTTCATAGGTCAGAAGGACATTAGAGAGCTTTCAAAGACTCAACTAATGACATTTCGATTTTAAAAATCCGATGTCAAATAACAAAGTTACAATTAAAAAAAAATATTTCCGCGATAATTCGCGGGATCAAAAAAAAAAAAATTTTATGGAGAATGGGACAAAACCCAATTACTCAGATTTTATTGAAAATAAAGTGTTATCGAAAACAGTCGATGTACATATGTACAAAAATACGTAAAAGGAGCATCTTGGGCAACAATATTTTTTATAGACTAGTTAGATTTAATATGATATTTTAAGAAAAAGGGAAAAAAAGGGAAAAATGTATAAACAGGCTTCTCAAGAGAAGACTTGCAAGAACTCAAATCTGCTTATAAGACCTGGTCCAGAGTGGTCCTTAATTGTTAAAAGTTTAAATGAAAATGTTAGTGCTTGAAAATTACGCTCATAGAAAAACCAAGATTTCTTCATCTTGTATTTTGTTAAAAATAAATTTTTCTCACTGTTTTCTTTCGCTAAATCATGAAACATACCTTTTTCTTGCGTTTCCATTGTTATCCGCATTTTTTTAGCACTCAAACTTAAAATATCGCAAAAATCATAATACACTTATTTACACAAACTTTTTCGAGAAAAAATTTTTTTTAAATGTGTTGACTTTAAATGAGCCAAAGTAACATTTAACGGTGTCTATTGCGTATAGAAGGAGGTTTTCTATAAAATTCAATATATTTCCCACGGAAATGTATGACAGAAATTTCTTTTTGAAGCACCAACATTTCTGACTTTTGTGTATGGGGGCTGACCAGTGTGCATCGGAAAGCAAAGGAAACAAAGCAAACCGAAGGCTTAAGTCACTAAGAGTACAAGAGCTCAAGCAGGAGTTATTACAGATTTGGAAAGTGGAAAAAATAAATAATCTGTATTCAGTTGCCTCTTCATTGATTTTGAGATAAATCTAGTTTCGGTACGCTTCAACACCTTCAGCAGAAGGTGCTTGTTTGCTAAACAGAATTTAGAGATTTTGAATAAATGTCATTTAACATTAGAGACAAAAGTTTTGTTAAAAAGGAAGTCTAAAATTTAAAGGCAAAAAGGATTTCACTCCATAACCAATCCTATTTTTTTAGGTATTTTGCGGCATACTCGTATGTGATTACAAACGTGCCTTTAATAAAATGAAATCAAAATGCCCCTCAAACATGCCAATTCCAAAGAGCGAAAGTCAATTTTGAATGTGCCTACAATGTATGTACATATGTAATCACTTAGAATCCCAGCACGTTAAAAAGGTAGTTAATTGAATTAAATCGTTTCGCATATTGCAAACGTAATTGGCCAATTTAGAAATGTCAACAAACAAACAAAAAAATGGCAGAAAAGGGTTGCAGCTGGATGAGAGAGACGTGGTGGCAAGGCTGGTAACACACAAATCGAGTTAAGGAATGCATTCAGTTTTGTTAATTTTATTGTTGTTATTTTTTGATTGTCGTAAATTTTGTTTGCTTTCAATCACTTTTCGTCACGAAGCCGTCAACAAATACAAAACATTTACGTAAATAAATAATGATGAAGCGCCAAAAAGAGCTTAAATGGGTTGCAAGGTAAGCAAAGTTGGAAAGGAGATATTGCATAGGCACATACAAACATGGATATTTGAGAAGGCAACCAACAATAAAACAAAATCAAACAATAATTGTATGTAAAAAAAAAAGTGGTAACTGCGAGACTGACAATCGACAACGGCAGTTGCGGTGGCAGAGCATGGTGGTTGGTGATTGGAGTAGCAGCAGTTTATGTACATATGTATCTATGTAACCCTGTTGGAAATAGTTGAAATATAAAAAGACTTACTTCGATCTTTCTATCAAAAAATATACGAACAAGTAAGGAAGCCTAAGTTCGAGTGGAATCGAACATTAGATACTCAGCTGTATGCTTTCATTGTTTGTTTGCGTTTGATGGAAACACGGTGTAGGTACTTTATATAAATCGAGTGCTGCATAAAGTGGGCGTAGCCACGCCCATTTTCTAAATTTTTATCAGTCATCCAACTAAGCTTATGAATATTATTCTTTGTGCAAAATTTCATCCCTTTATGAGTTACAAAGATGTCACCTTACAAATTCCCAAAGGGTTTTCCAGAAGTATCTTTGTTAAAAAGTAGGCGTGGTCATAAACCGATTTCAATTAATTTTTGCGTGTCCATTAACACAAGTTATAAAAGTGTATAAACCAAGTTTCGTCATAATATCTCAATTATTTGTCGAGTTATGAGCTCCGAAATCTCGTTGATTCCTTTGTCTGAAAAGAGGCGGTGCCACGCCCATTTTCCGAAATTTTTCTATTTTTTGTTTCCCATCTATTGTAGAACTCATGTCACAAAATTTCAATGAATTATCTTTATATTTGACAAAGATATCGCTTAAAATGTTTTTATTAGGCCACTTTATGATACCCATATATAAAAGTGGGCGTGGTCGTCAACCCATTTCGCTAAATTTTGAACATGTATTACTACAAGTAGTGAAAGTGTATACACCAAGTTTCGTCATAATATATCGATTATTTGTCGAGTTATGGGCTCAGAAATCTCGTATATTCCTGCTTCTAAGAGGAGGCGGTGCCACGCCCATTTTCCAAAATTTTTGTATTTTTTGTTATATGTCCATAGTTGGACACCTTCCATAAAATTTCAATGATATATCTTTATATTTGACAGAGATATCGCTTAAAATGTTTTTATTAGGTCACTTTATAAGACCCATATATAAAAGTGGGCGTGGTCGTCAACCGATTTTGGCAATTTTTCGTCAAAACATTTGCCTAAGTAAGTATATCAATTCATCGATATATCTTCAACGGTTTCTGAGTTATGACTCATAAAACTTTCAATGTTTGCCCCTTAATAAGTGGGCGTGGCACCGCCCATTTTCCAAAATTTCATCATATTTCTTCATAAGGACCTGAGCTCAATACGTGTGTGAAATTTTATCACTCTAGCTCTATTAGTGACTGAGATACAAAATTTCCGATTTTTACTATATAGGGGAGGTGGGCGTGGTCATGGTCCGATTTCGCCCAATTTCAATACCATCCGTTCCTGTCTTGATACCAACTTACATTTCAAATTTCATCAAAATATCTCAATTTTTGCGCGAGTTATCGTGCGTACAGACGGACAGACGGACAGACGGACGGACGGACGGACGGACGGACATGGCTCAATCGATTTCTCTTTTCACCCTGATCATTTTGATATATATAAGTCTATATCTATCTCGATTATTTCATTCTGTTACAATCCACCGTTAGGAAATCAAAACTATAATACTCTGTGTACTAGTACAGCTGAGTATAAAAATATATAAAATCCGGAATCAGATAGTCAAAAAAAATGCTCAGACCAGTAGATTGAGATTTTTCCTGCAGGGTCATATGACCGGCAGGCATGACCAAAAGTTTTGGGATATTTCCTATCACATTCTTAAGGGCATCGGTAACTTTTGTGACCGTTTCATTCATCACGTTTCCGTATGTGTATTTTCAAATTCCATTCAATCATTATATATCTCATTGCTTTTGAACTTGGCTAGAAACACATACAAGTGCAAATGTGTTGGTAATATTATATTTTTGTAATGGCGGTAGTACCTACTTTCGGTCACACAATTCTTGCAGGGATCCAAACAGGTAGGTATCTACCACAGAAACCAATCACTGCTGCTCACTCACTAACTGTAAATATGTATGGCAGTTGCGCGGTGCTGAGTGGGCGGCTGCAGTCATGTTGTCGTTGTTGTTGTTGCACTTTGGTGACAAATTGCATTTAATGACATTAAATTGAAAATGATTGTGCAATTGTCATACGAATGTTCAAAAAAAAAACTGTACACCAAAAGCAAAAAAAAACATACCACAACAACAATTTTGATTTGCAATTTGTCGCTTAAATTAAATTTAATGTTAAGCAATGGTGTGTCAAATGACAACAAAAAAAATACAAAAAATATATAAAACAAGTAAGGAAGCCTAAGTTCGAGTGGAATCGAACATTAGATACTCAGCTGTATGCTTTCATTGTTTGTTTGCGTTTGATGAAAACACGTTGTATTTTATATAAAGCGAGTGCTGCATAAAGTGGGCGTAGCCACGCCCATTTTCAACATTTTTATCAGTCATCCAACTAAGCATATGAATATTATTCTTTGTGCAAAATTTCATTCCTTTATGACTTCTAGTTACAAAGAAGTCTTGTTACAAATTCCCAAAGGGTGTTCCAGAAATATCTTTGTTAAAAAGTAGGCGTGGTCATAAACCGATTTCAATAAATTTTTGCGTGTCTATTAACACAAGTTATAAAAGTGTATAAACCAAGTTTCGTCATAATATCTCAATTATTTGTCGAGTTGTGGGCTCTGAAATCTCGTTGATTCCTTTGTCTGAAAAGAGGCGGTGCCACGCCCATTTTCCGAAATTTTTCTATTTTTTGTTTCCGATCTATTGTAGAACTCATGCCACAAAATTTCAATGAATTATCTTTATATTTGACAAAGATATCGCTTAAAATGTTTTTATTAGGCCACTTTATGATACCCATATATAAAAGTGGGCGTGGTCGTCAACCGATTTCGCTAAAATTTCGAACATGTATTACTACAAGTAGTGAAAGTGTATAGACCAAGTTTCGTCATAATATATCGATTATTTGTCGAGTTATGGGCTCAGAAATCTCGTATATTCCTGCTTCTAAGAGGAGGCGGTGCCACGCCCATTTTCCAAAATTTCACCATATTTCTTCATAAGGGCCTGAGCTCAATACGTGTGTGAAATTTTATCACTCTAGCTCTATTAGTGACCGAGATAAAAAATTTCCGATTTTTACTATATAGGGGAGGTGGGCGTGGTCATGGTCCGATTTCACCCATTTTCAATACCATCCGTTCCTGTCTTGATACCAACTTACATTTCAAATTTCATCAAAATATCTCAATTTTTGCGCGAGTTATCGTGCTCACAGACGGACAGACGGACAGACGGACAGACGGACAGACGGACAGACGGACGGACATGGCTCAATCGATTTCTCTTTTCACCCTGATCATTTTGATATATATAAGTCTATATCTATCTCGATTATTTCATTCTGTTACAATCCACCGTTAGGAAATCAAAACTATAATACTCTGTGTACTAGTACAGCTGAGTATAAAAAAACCTGGTAGTTTTATGGAAGAAATTAATGGCTAAAGACCAATAGCTGGAGTGGGAAAGTGTTTCAAGCAATGAAATTAATTAATCAATTTTTTTTTTCAACAATCTATCCCACACTTTGGCTCACTGTAGGCATATTTTCCTCTTGGTGTGTGTTGAAAAATTTAATTCACAAGCAATTTTTCCTTCAACCAATGAAATTTTGTAAAAATTGTCTAAAAGCCCGTCTCCACATAACTTGATTCACCAGCGAAACATCCTGCTGAACATCTCGCTAAATAACCCGTCTCCACGTGGCTAATCGTGATTCAGTTTAACATTTCTCTTTCTTGTTCTTCTTAAATGTTTGTATGTTTGCTCATTTTTGCGTTTTTGTTTTGGTCTGTGTGAGATTTCGATAGATTTTCGATAAAAACTTAGAGAAGGCATCGATATCATCGCATTTGCAAGAGGATTGAGAACGAAACAAGTGTTTCAATCTTCACTCGCTCTCAGAAATTTGTATGGAAATTAGCGCGCTTCGGCACTCGTTTTGAGGTCGAACCAAGATTGAGAGAGCGAGTCGCTGTCCCCAAAAGCGTATGAAAAACGAATTTCGCCTTCAAATTATTGCATGCAAATCTAAACACATTTGAATTAGAAGCAAATTGATTTTCTATTATAATTTACTAATACATATGAATATATGCAACTGTTTATGCACCTCCCACATTTTGTCTTACTTCTCAATTTGCTGTTGAAATGTTTTTATTGATGCGTCTCATCAAAATTATGGCATGTTTTTTTTTGTTTCAAAATATTTCATAATTGAAAAGTTGATGTGCTGCTTAAATTCACGGATGAAATCGTTGTTTCGAACTTACACATTCTCCAAAATCCACATAAGTGTTTGAACGTATGCCTAGAAGCCAACTGGCGGCCATCAGTGATTCGCCTATCTCGAAATGGGCCCATAAATAGAAGCGGCACTTGAGTGCAGCTAAAAGCTATTAGGTGGGTTGGCCCAACCGCGCCGTGGTAGGTAGTACCTACTAGGTACTAGTGGTTTGGGAAAGGAACTGCAAGCAGCAAAAGCTGTTTTTTGTTTTATTGTTTTGCTGATTAGCTTCTAGGATATTTTTTCAATTACATACATAATTTTGTTCCACATTTACATCAAAAATGCTTTTTTTTTTGGCTAGACAATGTTCTACCACTTCAAATTTATTTTTTTCAATTACCTTTACTTAATGATATACATTTATGAATACATAAATGTACATAACTATGATGCATGCATGCTTGCGCATTATTAATTTCGATTTGCTCGTGCTTACTCTCAAGTCAATGGATTTCACTTGGACTAATGCGCAATTAGAAAAATGGGAAAACGCATTTTCATTAGTGTTATCGCTAACATTTTTAGATAGGAAGCTACTTACAATACCACATACATATGTATGAACTATACAGAATATACATACATTTATATTACTTACATATGGTAAATATGTATTCCTACCTCGAGAGCAGCTTCCCAGCAAACATTCTCGGAGCCTCATAGGTTTGGAGTGAAATATGAATCCGAAATAAGTATGTGTGAGCTTAAGAGATTTTTTTTAATTTTTTTTTTGTTTTTTTTTTAATGATAATTGTAATTCATAGATGCTGTTTCGAAAAAGGGGAAGCATAGAAGTATCACTAAAATGCAATACAATATTTAAGGTCCCACTATATGATGATGATGGATTGAATTTCAGGTTGATGTCACGTTCGAATCTGGAGGAGCAAGCAGTTAAGGCAAAGAAGGTTCCACAATGAGGGAAGAGGAGAACAAGCGGAGGTGAAGCCACATACACGGTATGAAGAGAACTGGGTCAGGGGACAGAAAATGCAAAAAAAAAAGTTTTTGGTTTTACTAGTCACAAAAGAAGGAAAAAGAGTCATAAATGTTAGTACAATTGAAGTCTTTTGTGACTCTTATCCAGGCTCATATGATGTATGAAATTAGGCTCATACTTTAAGAACAGCAAAACATATGTACATTTTAGACTCCAAAATAAGCTCATAATAATTGTACGAATGTTTGCTGGGTTGTCCGAAAAAAACGAGTATTAGAATTGATGGGCTATTTCGTATTGAAGCGGCAACATGTGGCTTTTAATTTGGTAATTTATTTCGATATTTCTTAATGCGAAATTTTGTTGTTTATTAATAATTTTCTTCTATTGCCTAATGGAAATTGTTTTTATTTGTTTTTTTTTATGAAAAAAAAAAATAATTTAAAAAAGGCTTTATCTCACTATGAATCATGTTTGTCCAAAAGTAGTAGAGGAGTATGTATTCATTTTCAAGCTAAATTTTCCTTTTAATTCTTATTATGCTCTTTTTATACTCAGCTGTACTAGTACACAGAGTATTATAGTTTTGATTTCCTAACGGTGGATTGTAACAGAATGAAATAATCGAGATAGATATAGACTTATATATATCAAAATGATCAGGGTGAAAAGAGAAATCGATTGAGCCATGTCCGTCCGTCTGTCCGTCTGTCCGTCTGTCCGTCTGTCCGTCTGTCCGTCTGTCCGTCTGTCCGTCTGTCCGTCTGTCCGTCTGTCCGTCTGTGAGCACGATAACTCGCGCAAAAATTGAGATATTTTGATGAAATTTGAAATGTAAGTTGGTATCAAGGCAGGAACGGATGGTATTGAAAATGGGCGAAATCGGACCATGACCACGCCCACCTCCCCTATATAGTAAAAATCGGAAATTTTGTATCTCAGTCACTAATAGAGCTGGAGTGATAAAATTTTACCCACGTGTTGAGCTCAGGCCCTTATGAAGAAATATGGTGAAATTTTGGAAAATGGGCGGTGCCACGCCCACTTATTAAGGGGCAAACATTTCAAGTTTTATGAGTCATAACTCAGAAACCGTTGAAGATATATCGATGAAATTTGGTACGCGTGATATAATTACTTAGGTAAATGTTTGGATTAAAAATTGCCAAGATCGGTTGACGACCACGCCCACTTTTATATATGGGTATTATAAAGTGGCATAATAAAAACATTTTAAGCCATATCTCTGTCAAATATAAAGATATATCATTGAAATTTTATGGCAGGAGTCCAACTGCGGACATAAAACGAAAAATACAAAAATTTTGGAAAATGGGCGTGGCACCGCCTACTTTTAGAAGCAGGAATATACGAGATTTCTGAGCCCATAACTCGACAAATAATTGAGATATAACGACGAAACTTGGTGTGTACACTTTTATTACCTGTGGTAATATATGTTAAAAATTTTATCGAAATCGGTTGCCGACCACGCCCACTTTTATATATGGGTATTATAAAGTGGCCTAATAAAAACATTGTAAGCGATATCTTTGTCAAATATAAAGATAATTCATTGAAATTTTGTGGCATGAGTTCCACAATAGACCGGAAACAAAAAATATAAAAATTTTGGAAAATGGGCGTGGCACCGCCTCTTTTTAGACAAAGGAATATACGAGATTTCGGAGCCCATAACTCGGCAAATAATTGAGATATTATGACGAAACTTGGTTTATACACTTTTATAACTTGTATTAATAGACACGCAAAAATTTATTAAAATCGGTTTATGACCACGCCTACTTTTTCACAAAGATATTTCTGGAACACCATCTGGGAATTTGTAACGTCACATCTTAGTAACTAGAAGTCATAAAGGAATGAAATTTTGCACAAAGAATAATATTCATATGCTTAGTTGGATGACTGATAAAAATTTTGAAAATGGGCGTGGCTACGCCCACTTTATGCAGCACTCGCTTTATATAAAATCCATCAAACGCAAACAAACAATGAAAACATACAGCTGAGTATCTAATGTTCGATTCCACTCGAACTTAGGCTTCCTTACTTGTTTCTTCTATCTGTAATCTGTTGAGGAAAATGTCTCAACTTTAAGCCCCTTCAGTCTGCATTCAATATTGCACAATTGTATAAAATGAAACAAAATTATTCTTGTTCAAATGCGTTTCTCATTATTTGAGAGAATGTAATTAATTCTATAACTGATTTGCAATATCATTACAACACTTTGTAAATGTAAAAGGTGTTGCAATACGTACAAAGTTTGAAAGAAGAATCTTCTTATTTTCTTTCATTCTATTTTCATCAATTTCCATATATTTTCTTTCAGAGCCACTCAATGCAACACCCTTTTCGTTAAAATGTGTAAATGTACTGTTATTTTACTGTCGTTTTGCCTCTACCCACTCACTCAAATCGTGCTTTTTTCTTTCTCCATCGCACATTCATTTCCACATTCTTGTCAGCAAACGGCATTTCTTTCATTTTATGTTTTCAATTTCACTGCAGGATTAACAAGGATTTCTTTGCAATTCACTCCAGCATCGCAATTGGCAAGGCATGGAACAACAATAACAGCAGCAAGAACAACAACAATCACAGCAAAAATTTTATGAAGCATAGAAAATGTCGTATGAATGCCGTCAACGGCATCGCACATCGTGCAAAATTACAATAACAACTTTTCTACTGACGACATTTTCAATTAAAAAGGATAACAACGAGGATTATTTGAAAGCACTCAAGCGAGAGAGTGCGGAAGAAATAATGCTGCAACAGAGTTGCCACACAGAAGAACTCAAACTATTGTTTTTTTTGCGTTGCTGGCTTGGCGGGCAGAGGAGGTGGCGGACTAAATGTGGCATTTAATGTCGTCAACAGTTGAAGCGTATACTTAATTAGCTGATGTAGCACAAATTAAAATTAAATAAGAATTGTTAAAGTTAAGTTAAGCAACAAAATAAGCTTTGATCAAGTTATGAGGTAATTAAATCGCGGAGAGGGAGTGTGTGCAATGCCATTTAATATTAAAAAATCATCAATTAGGCAATGACCAGTTTTATTTGTTAAGTGTCAGCTGTCAATTGGCAACATCATCAATCAAGCAACTTTCAACACACTGATCTACAAGATTATACATATACATATGTATATATACGTATGTAACTATGTATGCATACTCGATCATTGACTTATTGGCTTTGCATTCACGATCAACTGCCATGTTAGCCGTGTTAGCAATCAAGTTTTCTATGCAAATGACAATAAAATTGCGAAAATTAAATAATTACGAATACATTTTATACCTACCTACGTATAGTATATGTATTTATAACTATCTACAGTGTATGCTAAAATTACGCGCATGTTTCTTAAAAATAATTTTAAGCTCTTTAGAAGAGCCAAAAATATATATATGAAGTCACTAAAAGAAGGACGACCAAACGAGCATTTGGTGCGCTTTGAAAAAGATTTATAAAAGCATCTTCAGTTTATACTGCTGACTTTTAGGCACCACTGTATACGAGCTTGTTTATAAATACATATGTGCAGATATAAATATCTGGCTTTCAATTTATTTCGGTTTCCACACAAACGAGTGCAACTACATAAATATGCAGCTCTAAAGTGCCAACAATTTTATATGCAAATTTTTCATATCCAATCACAATCATACTCGCTTTGGCGATCGTGTGAATTGATTGCGCTAATTTATTGTTGTTGTTGTTATTGTTGTTGCTATAGGCGTATACCAACAACTGTTTGTATTTTGCAGTTTTGCGATTTTTTTATATGAATAAATAAATAAATTGCTTGTAAATTAATAATAAATTAGCAATATCACATTCGCTAACACATTCTGCCACTTTAAAAATTTACTGAAATTATACGAATATGTGTGCAGGCCTGTATGTACTTATATACCCTGCAAAAAGATTCATAAGCCTAAGCTTTCAAAATGGAATGCGTTGGCGGCTCTGCGTGCTGTCCCATTCCTTTTTTTACGAGGAACCAGCATCAAAAGCTTTACCCCGTCAGTGTGGAACTCTAACCAGCACTAAATGTATATGTATACACGGAAAAAACATCCATAGTATATGGATCAGACAGGATTATCCATATATCGCAAGTTTTATGCAATAGGGATTTAACTAGAAATTTTCGATTTCTGGGATTTTGACATATATTTCAATAACTGGGTCGTGCCTTTGAGTCTAGTCTTATAAAATACTCAAAACGATAAAAATGGCGGAAATAAAAGTGATTTTGTAGTTAGCCGTGGAAGGAAACTCTTTGAAATTATAAAAGTTTGTTTGCGTTTTCCCAAAAAAAAATTGTTGAGTTAAATCCCTATTGAATAAAACGTGCAATATGTATATGTTGGTATGTGACATCCATATAGTTTTCTCCGTGTGTAAATGAATGAATATCTTTCAACTCTAGTAGAATACATTTTTAGTACAAAAAAGCAAAATATTTGAATTATGCAGCTACACAAAAAACTCCACATAGTCCCTTATTATAAGAAATGATTCAGGCCTTATTTCCTATGGAGAAAAAGTCTTATTATAAGGTATTTATACACCGCATAATCCCTTATTATAATGAACTATGAAAGCCTTCATTTCCATGACGAATAAGCCTTTGGAATAAGGTTTGCTCTCAGAGAGAGAGAAAGAGAGAGAGAGAGCGAGAGAGATAGAGAGAGAATAGTCCTTATGTCCTGATGATATCAACACAGGAAAATCATCCCTATTATAAGACTTTGTCCATAAACTTATATTCCTTAAAATAAAATTAAAAATATTTTTATTTCATAAGCCTTATCACCTTCTGGAATAAATCTTAACTAAGACGTAGGTTTTTTGGTGGGTATATAATATAATAATATAATACAATGGCGCTATTATAACTCTGACGAGTTTTATGGCCGAGCTTCTCTCCCAAATCGAGGTGTGCTCCTTTTGTTTTTTCCTACTAATTGGGTGGACCTACAGTTTTATGCCGGCTCCGAACGGCTAATGCATTTTCTGTGAAAAGCTTTTTCATGGCAGAAATACTCTCGGAGGGTATGCCGCCCACTGCCGAGAGGTGACCACTGCTCTTAAAAAACCCAATAATTGGATTTTTACTAATTAGAAAAATTGTTTTGGTGTTTTGCTCGGACTGGGGTTTGAACCCGAGACCTCTGGTATAGCAGGCGAGCACTCTACCCACTGCACCACAGCGGCCGCATATATGTATGCGGTGGGTATATATGTATGTATAACCACGGTTTCATTTACAAATACGCGGCTCAGTATATCGTGTTTTTTAGATACTTTGTTGCAGAAAAATTAATTTGCAATTCATGTCTATGATTCTAATCGAAATTAAATACTTTGGTCACTGACTTTTAACATTTGACCGCATTTTTAGCTCAACTATTATTATTAATATTATTTATGTATTTTAGCTTAACACTTTTGCTTTAGTGTGTCAGATTAAATAAACCTTGAACAAGTAGGGGGAAAAAATAAAAACAATTAAAATTTTATTATCAGCACAACATTGAATTAAATTGAATTAATTAATTAGGCGAAACTAAAAAATGCTATTTTTGATGTTTTTTTCTGCCACATTACACTGCTCTACAGCGAAAAAATACTCTAAACGCGACCATCCTACCTATATGTAAAATGGGTCGCTGATTACGAAAATCGGGTTCATTTTTAATATACAGGATTAAGTGGAGCCATTGACCAAATAACGGTAAATTGCCGATATCTCAAAAACCTTCCCATAGAATTAAAAATGAACCCGATTTTCGGAATCAGCGACCGATTTTACATATAGATAGGATAGTCACGTCCAAAGTACAGAAAAAAATTTCATTTTGTGATCCAGTGTTATTACTGTTGATAGAATATAGTAGCACTTTTAATAATAACAAGTAAGGAAGCCTAAGTTCGAGTGGAATCGAACATTAGATACTCAGCTGTATGCTTTCATTGTTGTTTACGTTTGATGGAAACACGGTGTATTTTATATAAGCGAGTGCTGCATAAAGTCATCCAACTAAGCATATGAATATTCTTTGTGCAAAATTTAATTCCTTTATGACTTCTAGTTACAAAGATGTCACGTTACAAATTTCCAAAGGGTGTTCCAGAAATATCTTTGTTAAAAAGTAGGCGTGGTCATAAACCGATTTCAATAAATTTTTGCGTGTCTATTAACACAAGTTATAAAAGTGTATAAACCAAGTTTCGTCATAATATCTCAATTAGTTGTCGAGGTATGGGCTCCGAAATCTCGTAGATTCCGTTGTCTAAAAAGAGGCGGTGCCATGCCCATTTTCCAAAATTTTTATACTTTTTGTTTCCGGTGTACTGTAGAACTCATGCCACACAATTTCAATGAATTATCTTTATATTTGACAAAAATATCGCTTAAAATGTTTTCATTAGGCCCCTTTATAGTTCCCATATATAAAAGTGGGCGTGGTCGTCAACCGATTTCGCTAAAATTTTGAACATGTATTACTACAAGTAATAAAAGTGCACACCAAGTTTCGTCATTATATATAAATTATTTGTCGAGTTATGGGCTAAGAAATATCGTATATTCCTGTTTCTAAAAAGAGGCGGTGCCACGCCCATTTTCAAAAATTTTTGTGTTTTTTGTTTTATGTCCATAGTTGGACTCCTGCCATAAAATTTCAATGATATATCTTTATATTTGACAGAGATATGGCTTAAAATGTTTTTATTAGGCCACTTTATAATACCCATATATAAAAGTGGGCGTGGTCGTCAACCGATTTTGGCAATTTTTCGTCCAAACATTTGCCTAAGTAAGTATATCACGCCTACCAAATTTCATCGATATACCTTCAACGGTTTCTGAGTTATGACTCATAAAACTTTCAATGTTTGCCCCTTAATAAGTGGGCGTGGCACCGCCCATTTTCCAAAATTTCACCACATTTCTTCATAAGGGCCTGAGGTCAATACGTGGGTGAAATTTTATCACTCCAGCTCTATTAGTTACTGAGATACAAAATTTCCGATTTTTACTATATAGGGGAGGTGGGCGTGGTCATGGTCCGATTTCGCCCATTTTCAATACCGTCCGTTCCTGTCTTGATACCAACTTGCATTCCAAATTTCATCAAAATATCTCAATTTTTGCGCGAGTTATCGTGCGTACAGACGGACAGACGGACGGACGGACAGACGGACGGACGGACGGACATGGCTCAATCGATTTCTCTTTTCACCCTGATCATTTTGATATATATAAGTCTATATCTATCTCGATTATTTCATTCTGTTACAATCCACCGTTATGTGATTAAAACTATAATACTCTGTGTACTAGTACAGCTGAGTATAATAATAAAAATATTTTTTCAGAGTTAGTAGTCCAGAGATGAAGGGCACACAATCCCATACACAAATTTCAAGCATTTGTAGAAAAGCACTTAAATTTTCAATGAAGTCACAATAATAAACGGTCTTGGTCTGCATCCCTTTAGAACCAGTTCAGAGCTAGTTGTGCACTCTCCAAATCTAGACTGTTGTTGTTGTTGTTGTTGTAGCCACCAAGACACTCCCCGAAGGGTTTGGGGAATGCTGGGGATGTGACAGTCCTTTGCCGGATAAATCCAGTACGCTCGGGTACTAGTCCCTTCTGACACTAGCCCGTCTGTCGTGCGAACGATTTTTTTGGCCATAATTAACCTTCTGGGCCGGTGGATATTAGTCGCCTCTTACGACAGGCATTCCTTACCACGGGTATATTCTATGTCCCCTAACCCGCTGGGGGGTCTCTTATATTAGCTGCAGCCTGCAGGGTATTTGTGAATGACAACAGCAAATTCCAATATGTACTCGTTTAATATCAAACAATTATAGGCGCATTTCTGTCGTACCCAAGCATGAAAAGAATACTCGCTTATTCATAAAATTTATTTTAAAAATAGTCGAGTTGGTGTTGTTGCTTTGAAGGTAATTTGATGCATAAGCGAGTATTCTTTTCATGCTTGGGTACGACAGAAATGCGCCTTATGCAACGCGAAAATATCTTTGTACTCGTACATATGTACATAACTTTTTTTCGAGCCTAAGTCAAAGTAGCTAGAAGAAACACAACCTTGTGTGATTCAACAGATCAAATCGATTTCGTTACTACAGACAGTAAGGCGCGCCGCCACCAGCATCAATGCGCTCTCTTCCCATTTTGTGGTCTTTTGGTCTTATCAATTATGAAAATCTATATCTTTGGTTAGCTTAAAAGTCACACCTTCGTTTCAAAATAAATATGAGTGCTGCGTTTGCGCATGCGCCTTAAGTGAAATCGATATATCCGACCTGCGCTGAGCGAAGGCGTTCTAAAAAATGCGCAACCGAAGCCATTGAATGAACACAGGAAGAAGGAAATGATTAGTAGATGTTAGAGATAAGAGATGAAGACATGAACTGATTGAAGACACACATACATAAACGGATTGGTAACTATGGTAAATAAGCAAAAATTGTGGCATCGAATTTGTAGAAAAAAATAACTAACACGCCTCTTATAGGTCTTACATAGTTAGTATCTAGTAATTTACTGGTTAACTGCAAAGGCATGTCAACTGCGTTATCAACGTTTAAAATAGAGAAAAGGGATAGAGTGGATGCGAAATATTTTCCCTTACATACGAAGAATGGAGTGCTATGCCAAAGATTTCATAGAACCCATGGATTCCTGCAGTTTATCTATGTGAGCGCGCTTGAACAAAGTGCCCTGTATTTGTGTTGCCTTAACATTCAAGGAATGTATGTATGTATGTGGATGTTTTTAAGCAGAAACTTTCGTAATAAAAAAATATATAAAAACATTCAACTAATTAACATTTATGCACAGCTCCAATATTTATACCTACCAGTGCTGTAAAGTAAACGCTTTGCGCTGTGCCATGGAACGAGAGATGGTGTCGCTGGCGATGGTGTGTTGAAAAATGTGATGTTTAATTTCGCACATTAAAATCAGAAAATTATCAGACACGACAAGTCATAAAAATCGATATTAAACATTAACAACAACAACAACTTAGCAGGACAATTACGCAAAAAAGGCTTAATATAAATGCGACTGACTGAGAAAAACAAAACAAGCAACAGCAATAAAAACAATAACAAGCAGCGACCATGAGCGCTTAAGCTTTTTTGTGGAGCAGGAAAGAGGTGTTGTGAGAGGGGAGGGGGAGTGTGAGGCAAAAATAGCTTAAGGTTAAAATCAGCAATTTAGTGTGTGCAAAATGCATTGATTGCTCTGAACAAACTGTGAACGTGTAGAAGATTAAAATCTTCCGAGAATGCCTTGATAGGCTCCTTAAACTAAATACATATGTACATACAAACCTACAGGTATTGTATAGAGAGGCAGGGACCGCAAGCAAGCAGGAAGCATAAAAAGTATATAGATGACTAAACGTTTGCATGTAAATGAAAATGATTTCTCTCTCTTAGTAGAATAATTACTTTTGGTCTCTGTTTAATATACATATTTATTTGTATATATGTACATATGTACTTATATATGTGATTATGCATTTATATGTATATGTAAAAGTTCTTATAAGTATGTAGTAGGACAAGCAGAAGTGTATATGAAACGAAAATGAATATGTTCAGAATGGATGCGTTGTATGCAAATGACACACAATAAAACGGCAGCAACAACAGCAGCAGCAAGCAAAGGCAAGTGAACATCGGACTGCAACAATAACAACAAAAACAGCTTAAATGTTTGTGCATTGAAATGATGTTATGTCCATATATGAAGATGCAGACGTCGATATCGCCGTTTAAACTTCATAACCGCCTAAGTGAAACTTTCATAACTGCCAAAATTTAGATTTGCCAAGCTTTAACTACTGGCGCCCAGCGCTATCGAGCCATACCATAAAATTGATCTTTTGGAAGCTCTATATTTCCTTCTATTGTCTTTTTCAGCTCTGAAGTTCTAGAGCTGGGCGTCAGCAATTCGGTTTTAATTTTTGGCACAAATGTTGGTTAGGTGGTTATTAAGTTTAAACGGTGATATGTATGTTTGTATGAATGTATGCTTTGCCGTCGATGTGAGGTAAGAAGTCAAATCGATATAAAATACAAATCGATTTGTTACTTTGATGACACCAGCCACACTGACCTGCACACACACACAGGCACACGCACAAAAACGCCCTGCAGGCAACTCAATAACTAGTGAGCAAAATTTCTAGTTCCGAACTAGCGAAAAGGTGTCAAAAAGGAACTAGATAAATTTTAAATAGACCCTCACCAGTTCAGAAGGAGTGAATTGAGTGACCATTATAAGACACACTTTGATTTGTATGCAATTCTATGAAAATTTTTCGTTGGTTCAATTGCCGTCGGCTTTGTATATTTCTGCAATTCTCAGATGTTTAGTGAAGCATTTTATATAAAGAGTTTTCTATTTGCATCTTGTATGAAATGAAATGTTCCCCTAATTATGCTTTTTTCGATCCCTCAGGCTTATTTTTAATTTTTTTTATTTTATTAATTTTTAAATATTATTGTAAATTTTTAATTAATAAATAAATAAAAAATATTAGTTTAAAAAAAATAAAAAAAAAATTATCATCCAACTTGACACCGGCAGGATTCGAACCCGCGGCTCTCAGATTGAAAGGCACATGCGTTATCCAGTCGGTCATCGCGCTACTTGCATGAAGTGTGTCAAATGCTGCACTTAAGCGGCAGATGTAAAACTGTAGAATTTGTAGGTACTTGTAGTTAGTTCAGAACTATCGAAATTGTGCCAATAAACGAACTAGTGGAAACTGTAGAATTTAGTACTAGTTCGGAACTATCGAAATTGTAGTGCAGAGAGTGACAATTGACACCGCCTAGGACATCGCCGTGTTAAATTCGTCAGTTGATAACATGCAAAAGAGATTTAGCTCGCACAAGTAGTGTCGAAAAATGCACTAGAAGCGACCTAGTTCGGAACTAGAGATTTTCCCTACAGGGCGTTATATCGATCCAGTGTGTTCTGTATATGCACATAAGTCTATATGTTCATTTGTAATTGCGTGTTATTTTGTGAACTGTCATAAAGTTTATGGCTTAAGTCTTTTGTATCGAACTAGTCAAGCGAGTGCCAAGGCAACAACAACAACAACAACAACAACAACAACAACAACAACAACAACAACAACAACAACAACAACAACAACAACAACAACAACAACAACAACAACAGAAAAAAACAACCTTGCAAAAATAAAAATTGCAAAATTATTTGGCATGCACAGTAGGCCCTCTCGCCTTATATGGACCAAAAAAGTGCACCATACGACAGACTATATGATCTATTTTTTGGAAAACATTTCCGGAATTTTTTTAAATTTTTTTCTGGAAAACATTTCCGGAAAAAGATTTTAATTTTTTTACGCCGCTAGATGTCGCTAAAATACATTTTATTTCATATTTTCGCTATTTATAGTCCGATCTCTATGTTTTATATTCCCTGCGGTCTTTTAAGTTCATTTCACTAAGATTTTTTATGAGGAGACCCCTAGTCAAATTTCATGGCGAATATTTTTCTAGAACATTTTAACCCTCTAACGACCTTGAAAAAACAATTTTCTCCTGAATTTCCAAAAAAGGTGTCAAAATAACACTTTCGTGTCGGTGCTAGAGCCTTAAAATATTCTAGAAAATTATTCGACATAAAATTTTGGTAGGGGTCTTCTCTGCAAAATTATTCGCACATTTCACTTTGCCAGCCCTTGTTACCCACTGTACTAGCAACAACGCAGCGTAGGAGTGAATTGGCATTAAGAGCACAAACAACATCGGCAATGCACATATCATTATTAACTGCCAATTGATGTGAACATGAACTTTCTTATCATTTATGGGGATATTTTTTCACTAAAAAATTTTTTTTGCATTGCGTTAAAAAACTGCGCAACTAACGGGTGCTCAGTTCGCTAAGTCAACGCGGCTTTAGAGATTCGCTATTTTGAACAGCCAAATATTTGTTTCTGCAATTCATTTGTGTGGTGGGCAGTTCAGAAGAATAACTTTTTGTTGTTTCTTTTTGTTGTTATTGACTTTGTTTGAGTTTTAATTCTTCACAATCACACCTTCAAAAGTGTCACGCAACAATTTGCGCCGATTTGTTTTTTTTTTTTTCTTTTTTTTGCATTCAAGCAATTTGAGCTTGTCGCCTGGCTTGTATTGTTTTGTGTTGCTGTTGTTATTGTGCTTGTTGTTGTTGTTGTTGCTGTTGTTGTTTTTTGTTTTTGTTGTTCTCGTTGTTGTTGTTGGCAATGCATTTTTTTTGGCATAAACACACAGTTTTAGTGGAGAAAACAGCGACACAGCAAAACGTATCGCACACAAATTTTACGATTAAGACGTGTTAAATTGTTAACAAGCCACTTGAAATTATTGGTAATAAGCTGAAAATTTACGACGATGCTCAATGTCAGCACAGCTACAGC
The DNA here is from genome assembly GCA_960531455.1 of Urophora cardui. Lineage (NCBI taxonomy): Eukaryota > Metazoa > Arthropoda > Insecta > Diptera > Tephritidae > Urophora > Urophora cardui. The sequence continues at coordinate 7,214,294 of OY482674.1, forward strand.
AACAGCAACAGCATCAACAACAGCAATAGCAGCAACAACAACAGCAGCGGATACAATGAAACCATGAAAGCAAAATAACTACAAACATGCTCAAGAGGTTAAAAATCGGCAGAAGGTTCCATAAGGTATATATACACCACATAAGACCTTATTATAAGGAATTACCAAAGCATTATTTCCATGGAAGATAAGCCTTGGGATAAGGTTTCCTCTCAGAGAGAGAGAGAATCGGAGAGTAGTCCTTACCGGCTGATGACGTCAACACGGGAATCCTTTGTCATACAACTTTTAGTCGCTTAGAATTTTCAGGCATTTTTCGAAGCCTTTAAATCTTCTGGAATAAATCTTAAATAAGGCGTAGATATTTTGGAAGGTTCATGCAATTTTGCTAAATGTGTGCACTATGTAATACATATATGAACGTGCGCATATAACACGAGCTTATGTCTGCGTTTCAACAAAATGCGATCCGCTTACTCAAATGTGTCATAGTTTTTATGACCTTTTTGGTTGTTGTTGTTGTTGCAAAATTGTGCATTTAACATTTTTAACCTAGCATAATAGTTAGCAAAAACTTACAAAAATCTTGCTTACATATTAACATGCTTCCAAACAAGCGCGCTCTTGGCTCCTTTGTCCATTTAGACGGTGCAACACCAACCAAAAGCACCACCAGCAACCGCTCTAGGCCATTAAGGAAGCTATTCATTTGGATTATCAACATCTATGCTTGTACGCACGTATTTACATACATATTCTAGTATGTATGTATATGAATAATTGTATGTAAGTATGTACGGATGAATATCCTCATGCGCATGCGCACTCGCAACAAAACAGCTTAAAGCCCACACTATGACTTTATGATGCACATTCAACATTTAAATGCCATAAAAAACTAAGCACCAACAACTATTATTATGCATTTGTTTTTGTTGTTGTTGTTATTGCAGCTTGCTTTGTTTTTGTTGCCACACACAAGCTCTCAGTCAGCCATAAACAAATCGATATTATAGTTAGTAGACAACACTAGCCCACCAAGCGTCATCTCAATTGGGTTCCTTAGTCTTCTTCTTATTCTTATTGTAGCTCTTGTTGTTGGCGTGATTTTATGTTTGCTTCTCTATTGAATTAATTAATGCACCAAAATGCGCTTTCATTCACTACAATTCATATCGATTGACGATTGACTCATCTCCGAATATAATCTTCGATTCTATGTACGTCAAAGAAAATACAGCAGAAAACAGCTTAATAGTGCCAGTTGAAAGAGATGGCATGCAGCTTGTGCATTTTGCGAGGAAAAGCACATTTTGAGAGACAACTGTTAGGAAACAATTGAGCTTAGCAGTGGCGGACGCTACAAAAAAGCCGAAAAGCCCGACTTGCCTAAATATTTTCGTTTATTTCATTTTACGAATTTCTTTAAAATCTGGTTATTTTACGCTTGTAATTTGTTTACTATTTAAGTTTCTCAATGTTTTTACTTGCGTTGGCACATTCACGTGTATTTTATTTGTGCAGCCAATCACAGCACAAACTGGGTTAGTGAGCATTTTTATTTATTTATTTATTTATTTATTTATTTAATATTAAAAGTTGTTGTTTATTATTTATTTATTCATTTATTTATTTATTTAATCAGACTTTCAGATAACACAGCAGAGAAAATTATATAAATGGCTAATGGCTATGGTTCGTACATAGGCTTGCCCAGCCAACTTATGTTAGGACCGCCACTAGAGTTGAGCATTTCAGCTTCTAATTATTTTGTGATTACTATGACTCTATTATTTGGTGACTCTATTAGCTTAACCAGCACCTGTATACTACCGAATATATTTTCCAGCAGCCACTTCGTACAGCTTTTTCATTAAAGACCTCATTGATTCACGCTTGCTGTAATTTATTATTATCATTTATTGATGAGTCGTCGCTGGTGGCTAATCGCTTTGAATGGCTCTTTTCTTTCTTGCTCACTTTTTATAGCTTTTTTTCATTCAATTTAAGCATAAAGCAATCGTGTTTTCGTATGTAGATAACTTGTAATTTTACATTTACATATTTTAAAAAATACGCTCGTGTTTAAATTTCATATACCTATGCATGTATTTATGAAGCTATTTATATATGTAAATAGCTAAAATTATTATATCAACTAATGTATTTCATTCGCCATTAGTTTCAGCTTTGGTTGGTTGATCTGCCTATTGATGAGTTGTTGTGACATTAAATTTTAATATCTAGGCGTTTTTTTTCTTCGTTTCTTTCTTCCTGTTTTGGTTACTTGTTTATTTGATCTTCCTAATAATGCTTTTGTGTGTTTCTAAGGCTTTTACCAAAACCCAAAAAGCTATCGACTGATTGTTCCAAAAGTGTTTGTTGTGTTTTGAGTTTCTTTTTATGGACTTGTCGTAATTTAAAACAAGCCTAATCCCTCCGTTTTGAGGGCAAATCATTTAACAAGTTATGATTTACGCATTTCAAATATAGCAATAAACAGCATTTTGTGGAGCTTTTGAAACAAGCTAAGTAAAAGGAAATGAAAGAACACAAGTTGTAGCGTCATTGTACGATTTTAATTTGGATAAATTGTATTTATGGGAAGATCACTAAATTTGTATTGAAATCGAACTAATAAACGCTTTTTTTAACTATTAACAGACTAGACATTTTTATCTGATTTATTTTATGTTTTGACAGCCTATGAAATCTATGTATGGATAGATACTGTTGTAAGTTTCTATCTATTCGCTAGGCACTTTGATTTATAATTGAGATTTATTATTCTAGTTTTAACATTTCCAAACATAACAAGACCGTGCCACCAAACACTCGCGAATGGATATCAATTTGAGAATGACTTGAGATATACATAGCACTTTTCTCAAATCTCTAACATTAGAAGATGACTCGAGAAACTGCCTAGAATCAGAGAGTTCTAAAACAAAATGGGAAATTAGTAGATACGCAAATCGAGGAAATTATAATTCTCGAATCAAAATCAAATGTAGTTCTATAATCAGATTCTAATGAGAAATTGTAAAAATTTGTTTCTCTAATATTATTGAAAACTAGCGAAGTTTTCTACCTTCGCCTTCGATTATCAGATGTAGTTCTCTAATGAGACTCTAATAGCATTGACACACGGCAACGATAATCCGGACTATATAGCTCATTCGGAGTTAACTTGAGAATTAGCTATAGGTAATCCGGACTATCTCTTGAGTTAGTCTTCCAAAATTTTAGCAATACATTACATTACATTTTGTAATGGCAACTCTGTCCAAAAATCTCTATTGTGAATGGAAAGTGAAGAAAAAGAATAACTAAATGTAAACAAAATAATCGGAATTCACGTGCAAAAAGTAATAAGGGAATAATTTATTTTTATTTATTTTTAAATTATTATTATTATGAAATATGGGCAGAGCGCTGGTAATGCGGTTTATGTTATGTCTGTCAGTGTAAAATTTGAATCGAATTAAATGTTGCGGTAATCCGGTTTATCGCTGCCGTCTGTCAAGCCTATAATGTACTCTCCCAAATTTGCTAGTGCTGAGCTAGTCAAAGACCAAACTTCCGCAGGCTCAATCATGTCCTGATGAATTTCCTAAAACTCAAATGATACTTCTGGTGCGGACCAAGGAAGGAACTAAGTCGATTAACAGATCTTAATGCATTTCATTTGACCCAAATTTTGGGAACTGTTACCATAGGCGTCTCAGCTGTCTTACTATGTAGATCCGAGTGTGGATAACAGGTTTTTTTTCTTTTTCAATATCTGATACAACTTGATTGTATTGCATTACTTCATGTATGTATTAATAATGTGAACATATGTAAAATGGCTACATTTGCAAGCTAATTAATTTTGTAACAGCAAAACAAACAACTCAATTGCGTAGCCAAAATCCAAAATACGAAATGCACACAAATTATAACCAAATTAGCAAATGACAAGCACTTGCTGTGCACGACACACCAAACGCAACCCCCTTTGAGGACACAAACACGCATACATACATATGTAGTTGCAAGCACAAAACCGAAAGCAAAGGCAATTATTTACACACCAGCAACACTGATTTCTCGATGTAACCACAGACAAACAATCAAACATACATAAATACATGAATGCTATGACGCAATTGTTGGTAATAAATATTAACCGCATAAAGTGACTTAATCCTTTGCCGCTGCGGCAGAAAACAGTGCCACTTACAACAAAATCCATACATATGTATTCATGTCTATATATCTGTGGTCGCAAGCCATAACCGCTTAAGTCGACTTAGGAAGATTTCGAGTTACATATATATACCACGTTATTCTCCTTTTAAAACTCTATATTTCTGTAAAACCTCCATGCTTATAACTTAATTCAGTCAAAAGATATAAGTAAAAACATTTAGGCTTAACTTACAATAGAGGTATTTTAAACTTGCTATAACAGGCAAAGTAGATTTATAAATTTAATCAAATTTCTTCAGGACATTTTGTTTTATTTACAAAATTTGATCGTAAGATTGTGGATGGCTCACTGATTCTGCGTCCATAGTTTTTAACCGACTTTTATGATTTGTTAAGAAACACCTTCGAATATAAAAATCAATTTATCTCGAAATCATATTTTTCGACTTAAGCGATTATTGAAAATTGCCACAGATATGTATGAATGTTTGTATGTATATATGTAGGTACGTACTACCCTTAAGTGTAATTGTGATTTTGTTGACTGAGTGGCCTCAACAACCCCTTTTACTGCTGCTGCTGCTCCTGCTGATTTGCCTTATTGCCAACAATTACTCAACATAATTTCAATAGAAAGCGGCGGCGTAGGCAAGCAAAGCAAGGAATTGCACATATGTATGAATAATGTATGTATGCCAGTATGTATGTGCATCATGGGCACAACAAACAACACTAACAAAAGTTATAACAAACACAAACCGGTGTGTAACAAAGTTATCAATCTCAATAACAATTCATAATTCATGTTTAACACGACCAACACCGATTCCAATACGCCACCCACCCCCTGCAGAGCTAAATGCGTGTAAATGCTGGGCGAATATGTACATAGATTCATAAATTGTTGTTGCTGTTGTGTTTACTATTATTATTATTACTATTATCTATTGCCAACCACGGCGTTGGTCTCAACCAGCGCCACGGCACCGCACAGCATCCCAAAGCGTCTGATTGCTTTTCCATATCAAGGGTTGTTTGTAATTGTTGTTGTTATTGTTGTTTCACAAGTGCCTCGAGGGTGTTTTAAGCAATAGAGTATATGTATGTATGTATTACACTAACATAAAAGCGCAACTCAGCTCCTCACCTTCCTTCGCCCCCTGCCTTTCTCGACACCAAGTGCTTTGCTGAGGTGTTGTGATTGTACGCCCTCAAGTCACTTCATCTACACTTCTGCGCCCACATAAATTGTTTATTGTTTGCATATCCTGTTCTACACATACAAACACAAAAGACACACATGCACGTGTATACTCCGCACAGCTTCCCCCTTCCTCTGACAAAACATTTTATCCTGCGGAAGCTTTGTTGCCTCGCGTTGAACTGTTTCACTTTCTTATTTGTTTGTCTATGTATTTTTGACAAGTTACAATTATTACAACAGTAAACCGAGACAACACCAACAACAAGTTAGCACAACAACAACGTTCGAAAAATTATATCCTAACAATTTATGTAAGTGGCAAGTCAGCAATGCGAACAGCATCAGCAACAACAGCAACAAAATAAACAAACGACACCCCAGGCGACCCGCAGAAGTGGCGATGATGATCATCCCTAATTGGTGTTGAATTGACTTTTACAACAACAATTTACTACGCATAGACATACATACATCTATTACACAACAAGCATAGCAGAGACATGGCACTCCACCACTGCAGCACTCTAGCATCCTGCCAATCTGCCACCATTGCCTTCACCCAGCCTCCACCCACTGCCAGCCACAATAAAGTAATATTTCTGTTGCGGAAATTTATGCTTTCCTTTCGCTTGCTTATCATTTTCAACTTTTTTTTAACAAATTGGTTTTGTGTTTTTCGTTTTTTTTTTTCTTTGGTTTGGCTTTCAAAGCGTTTGCTTGTTTCATTTCAAAAGCGACGCAGCGGGCGGAGTTCCATCAGGAAGCTGGTTTTGTTGCCACAATTGCCTTAAGTGAGCAAGTGTATCCATGAGGGGAGAGGAATTGTATTGTTTGTTTGTTTTTTTGCGCTTTTGTTGTTGTTGTATTGTTGTTGTTTCCTTTTGAGGGTGGTTAACTTTTACTTTGTTTATTTGTTGGGGTTGCTGGGTTGTTGGGATATAATTTTGGGTAATTGACTCTGCTAAAGTTTGTTTTGTCAGAGGGCGTGTGACTTATTAACATAATTGAGCAGTTTTACAATATGGAAATTTTTTTTTCTTGTTTCTATTTTTATTGCGCTTTCAAATTCAACTTGAAACAGTCTGTTCGAGAATCAATGTAGTGTAGTCAATTTGTGAAATATGTATGTATGTTTGTATGATTGTAAAAAAGTAAAGGAAATTGGCTAAATCTATTTGTTAGCATATGGCATAGATGGGCATGCTGAAGTAAAATTGTAATTCAGTAAAGCAAACAGTAAGCAGTAAAAGAATATTGCTTACTTAAATTTTTTTACAGTAATAAGTAACGCGTTACTTATTACTTAAAATTTTTTACAGTATTAAGTATCGCTTTACTTATTACTTAAAATTTTTTACAGTATTAAGTACCGCGTTACTTATTACTGTAAAAATTTTACAGTAATAAGTAGTCTTTACTTACTACTGTAAAAAGTTTACAGTATTTCAGTATTATTTACTGTTTACTGTAAGACTACTGAAGTAGCGAGGATACAGTAGTCTAAGAATTGGCATACACACACACGCACATTGATGAGCACAAGCGCATGCGCTAACGAGCATATGAGGTACGATGCCCAATAAACATAATAGAAAAAATCTCGAACGTTGAAAAAACGTTTATACGCATTTGTAATTCCAGGGCATTTTGAAATTCACAATTAAACGTACCTAGTCTCAATTTTTTCTCAAATATACCAAGGTAAGTACCCAGGTATGTATAAATTAAGGATATAAAAATAAAAACTATATTTTTACCACAATGCTCGGTAAAACGTCGGGAAGCAAAGATTTACTTAAAAATCAATTGAAAAAATAAAATTGCTTTTCATCCAAATGTTATTTGAAGCAGTGGCAACAAATATCTTAATTGTATTCAAGGTTAAGATTTTATAAAAAAAAAATTAAGTCAATTTTTGCTTCCTGACGTTTTACCGAGCATTGTGGTAAAAATATAGTTTTTTTTTCATATCCTTAATTTTAACATATATACCTGGGTACTTACCTTGGTATATTTGAGAAAAAATTGAGAATAGGTACGTTTAATTGTGAATTTCAAAATGCTCCGGAATTAGAAATGTGTATAAACGTTTTTTCAACGTTCGAGATTTTTTCTATTATGTTTTTTGGGCATCATACCTCATATGCTCGTTAGCGCATGCGCTTGTGCTCGTCAATGTGCGTGTGTGTGTATGCCAATTCTTAGACTACTGTATCCTCGCTACTTCAGTAGTCTTACAGTAAACAGTAAATAATACTGAAATACTGTAAACTTTTTACAGTAGTAAGTAAAGACTACTTATTACTGTAAAATTTTTACAGTAATAAGTAACGCGGTACTTAATACTGTAAAAAATTTTAAGTAATAAGTAAAGCGATACTTAATACTGTAAAAAATTTTAAGTAATAAGTAACGCGTTACTTATTACTGTAAAAAAATTTAAGTAAGCAGTAAAAAGGGTAAAAATAATGAATTACTACTGGTACTTAAAAGTGCCCATCTATGGCATATGGAAATGTGACGGTGATGAAGAATATAAATCACACAAGTAGATATCGGTTTCCATTTGGGACATTGTGTGATTTCTGAATAAGCCATTTCGATGATACTTTTGACTTTTAACGGTCACTGTTCTGGCGGTACTTGGATGAATAAAATGTAGGCTTCTTTGCTCAAATTAGCTCAGAGGTTTTAATGGAATGAAGCTTAACACAAAGGTTTAATTTTTCTTATTCTTCTCCTTCTTCTTCTTCTTCTTCTTCTTCTTCTTCTTCTTCATCATCGTGTTCTTCTTCTTAATTGCCGCGTAACCATCTAGACGATTTTAGCCGAGTCCAATGAGGGGCGCCATTCGTTTCAGTTTCGTGCCACCTGGCGCAAATACCAACACCAAGGAAGGACAGTTACTCTCCACTTGATCTTTCCAACGCAGTGTAAGTCTCCCCTTTCTTCTACCTTTAACGGGTTTCGATAGAAACCATTCCATTACCAGTTCTAAAGTGATTTGATTTCACTGAAATGTACTTTCATCAAAGAAGTCTGTATTGAAATGGGAAACCCTTAAACGAACCATGATTATTGTCGTAACTCTTTGACAAACACATATACACCCTTCAAAAATTTGAGGACCAGGTAGTCCAATGGGACGGGCTATAAAGTAGGTCTGAAGGGACGCGGTTACGGACGTGGTTACATGTTATGCTGCATCGGACCACATCGAATGTAAATTGTCGTTCGCCGCCAACTAATTCGTGGTTGGTTGGCAATTTGGCTCGGTCTAGGGTATTGGGATGTAGTTTAAAACGTGGTCCACTGTAAGCATACTAGTCTATGGCCCAAATGGGGTGGTTTTTAATATAGTCCTTTGTTATGCAGCGGTGAAGCAGGGGTGGTCATGTCCAATGACATCGCAATGTTAATGTAACCATATTTTTTTCATATATTTGGACCACTCTGTAACTAGTAATTGTCACAACGTAACCTGGTCCTGTACTAGCATACTACGTGGTCCCACTTTTTGCAGGGCATATCATGAATGTACTCTAACTTATTAGCGGTTTTGTGCATGTAAAATAAGCTCGCAATTTATTATACACGCGGGTGTTTCTGGTTGAATTCTCATGGTAAATACTTCTAGCAAAAGGAGATGCAAAGCTTCGCATACATACGTCAGCTCTCCACACACATCCTTCATCTATGTAACACATTCACATAAATTTTACCTTTTTATCAACAAATGTACTCCCGTGAGAAGATACATACACATATACATATGTATATACCAGTGGCGGACGCTTCATAAAAGCCGAAAAGCCCGGCTTGCCTAAATATTTTAATTAATTTCATATTACGAATTTCTTTAAAATCTGATTGTTTTACGCTTGAAATGTGTTTACTGTTTAAGTATTAATTCTGTTTAAGCTGTAAGCATTCATTATTAAAACTGCTATGGTATTTGTGACTAATGATAGCCCACCATAAACATTCATGTGTATGTATTTTGTTTGTGCAGCCAATCACATCGAAGAAAAGAAAAATCAGCTACTCTCCTAGCACAACCTGGATTAGTGAGCGCTGAGCAGGCTGCAACAGTTCTACACAAGGGCTTCTATGAGGCTTTCAGAACAGAATAACATAGCTTGTTTTGTCGCTCTCTCTAAGAAGAAGACAATTGCTTATTTTCAGAGATAAATTGAAAAAAAAAGTAGCAAACCACGAATGATTAATGGTTATGCTTCCTACATAGGCTTGCCCAGCCAATTTATTATGGGGACGCCACTGGTATGTATATATACGAACATTTGCACACACATTTGTAAGCTGCTCTTTCGCAAATGAAATCAAAAAGGTGAGATGAATTTAGATCGAAAAGCTCTACATATAATCCAGGCCAGTTACACTTTTCTACCGGCATTGACGAGCACTTTGCCAATTTCTTTGTGCTAACCACATTTTGTGATTGCGTCGGAACAATGTGAAATATATTTACATATGTTGGTATGTATCGGTGAACGTAGAAAGCCATGGTGAATAGAATGGCTTACCTTTTTCCGTTGTTCAGCCGCATGACAAGTTACTTGTTGGTCTGTTGACAAATCGGCTGTGGGCGCGATTGCAGACAGGCAAATTTGACTTGTCGATTGCGCCGTCACTGTGACTACCATGATTACTATTCCACGCCACTACTTCAGTACATATATATACGAGTATATACATACATATTTGCGAAATACCTATTATTTAAAAGCAAAAGCAACTGACCTTTGAACGAGATTGGGTATGCGGTTGTTGAAGAAGCAAAACTATGAAACCGAAATGCCTAGAAATCTCTTTTCCGATATCTTAAAGTAATAAGTAGATGTCAAACAAGACTAAATATATTGCTAAGAACTGCAAAAACATATAAATTAATACAAAACATTTTGTTTTACCTTCTTTGCTCTACTCACCAAGCACTTTCAGTCAAGTCAAAACTTTATCCACGTCTTTTCTCCAATTCTTTAATTAAATAAGCTAAAGGAAAACAATAATGAAAAGACTAAAAAAAATTAAAACACAAAAAAAGACGCGCTTAATCCGCGACTGCTGACAATAAAATGTCCATTTTTACAGCTCATAAACAAAACGCCTTCAACGCCTGCAAAAGCCATGCAAAAACCAAATCGTCGTCGCACGCCCCTCAAAGCTCCTACGGCGTTCCATTCGAAAACACAAAACGACTTTGATTATCGAACGCGCCCATGTGTCATATTTCAATATATTATTAATAAAAAAATGCCAATGAGAAAAAAAGCGACTACAAGACTGGATGTCGTTCGATGAGGGACGTACCGACAGAGGAACGAGCAACGCGCAACGATGGCATGGCAAAAGCAGTAAATGACAGCAAAAATCTGAAAAAATCAATAAATTATAATTAAATTATACCGATTATGCTAATTTTACAATCACTCGATGCTTGAGTCTTTAATACGAATGATTGGATTGTTGTTGTAGTTGTTGTACATTTGTATGTATGTATGTGTCGTCGTTGTTGATTATTTTTCGCCACATTGTTTCTTAAGGAATTTCGCTTAATTAGGCGTTGAGATATTAAGAACCCCGCGGTTGTGCTGCAAGGCAAGCAATTTCAAACTCTGGACATTTGTATGTATGTAAGCAATGTACTAGTTAAGCAAAGTTAAGCTTAATTTAAGAGCAGACTGAAAGCAAGAAATAATAAAATTTATTTAAAACCTTAATTCATTGCATTTTTAAGCAAATTCTTCGGTTTTGCGTAAGTCGTTATGACAGAACTAGATCCCGAGATATGTACGAGCAACAATGTAGTTGGTCAAGAATGAAATGCTTGAAGGCAAAAAAAAAACTCGAATTAAAAATGATTACAATAAAACATTTATTTTGACGTCAGCTTGTAGTTTGTTGCAATTTTTATGGGCGATGGAAGTGTTCATTCGCATTTACATTAATAAACTAAGTCTTCCAAAGTAGTGAAGTAGTGGTCCTAAGACAAATCATTTCGGGACACCACTCGTTATTTTATATCTCTTGATTCCTCAAACTGAAGACTTGTACGACTTGTTGAAACAGCCAGAAGGCCTCATTACATATACAGATGATCTGATTATAATAGGAGTGGCTAAGCAACTAGAAGACCGCCCGCGCAACTGCAACGAAGCCATAATCCGTGTGCGAAAATTGGTTTCTCTCTATGGATCCGCAACTGGCAGAACAAAGAAAAAGAGGTAGTACTAGTAAGCACCAGGAAAGTTCGTGAGAGCATATGCATAACGGTTGCAGAATGTGCAATTCATTCGCAACCCTCACTGAAATACCTAGTAGTAATAATTGATTATAAACTGAGCTTTAAGGAACACATCAATTACTAGGCGGCAAAGCCTTGAAAGCAAGCGGTGGTCTCTCAAAGATGATGACCAACAAGGGACTCCTAGGCATCTGAAAGCGAGAGCAACAAATTCGGCGATGTTATATGCGGCACCAACCGGACAGATGCCCTGAAATGTAAGGCGTACGTAAAGCAGCTTAAATGTATTCATCGTCTTGCCGCGCTTAAGGTGTTAAGTGCATTCCGCTCCGAGCATGAGGAACTCAACTCGTATCCGGGCATGGTTTTTTAGGACCTATTTACTTAGGTTCAAACGTAATCCTAGTCCCTTTTGTCAGTTTGGTTGTCCTAGATTCGAGGCTGTGAGATCACGTCTTAATTCAATAGCGGGAACTACAGTTTTTTGAGAACGCTATGAATCTGGACAGTTACTCCAGTAATTTTCCAAAGTAAGATATTTTAGAATAGGACTTGCTCCCTAATCATTCTCAAATCATCAACTAACTGCAGTGTTTGTTGGGTTACTACTACTACTTTTCCGTTGGTTCAGTTATCAGAGAAATTTATGAGAACTATTCACATGCCTTTAACACATTTTTTTCAGCATTTTATTTCTTATATTTTTGCTTTAAAAAATGCAACTTTCACTCGCACTAACATTTTATTTTTCACAATTATGCAAAACAGTAAAACAAAGAGGAAATTACTTAAAAAAAAAATGGCGGAATTAAGTAAAGTAAAAACAACAAAACACAAAGCGAAAAAAATAAAGTGCCAACCACTGCCACCCAATTTCGTAATGACATGACAAAACCGCTGCAGGGCAATTATTTACAATTGCAAATTAGGGAAAAGCCATAAAAAGTCAAAATGTTAGGTATCTGCCCCAACTGCTCACAATCTACCCCCTTCGCCTCCTGCGCATCTCGCGCTCTGCAGCGCTAAAGCAACGAATTACAGCAGTGGAAATGAGCAGCTTTCACACGGATATGAAAATTACAAAGAGAAAAATGCCAAAAAACAAAAAAAAATGCAAAAAAAAAACAAAAAAGAAAAAACCATAAAAGAAATTTTTTTTCGTTTTATGGAAATAAATTGGATCGGTTGATGGCTATGGAGGCGGAGCGCAAATTCATCGAAGAAATGCGACATTCAGCCATAAAACAAGTCAACGGTAAAGTGGCACTTAAGGTCAACGAAGCACAGCGCGTTGTTACTGTTGTTGTTGTGGTTGTTGTTGTGACTTACCGTTATCGTTAACGTTATACATACATATATATACATATATAACATCATCATCAGCACCACAAACACCAAAAACATCAAACCAACATACACGCACACCGCTTACTTTGCACTCCATTGCCAACACTAATGGCCAAAATGAGAGCGAAGGTGCGTCAGTCGAAAGAGGCGTAAAGTGCGGTGGTGTAACATTAGGGAATCTAAGGTAGGGAGGGAAAAAATACACATTTTTTTTTTGTTTCATGAAAGAAAATATCCGAAAAAACAAGAAAAAAGTTAAAAACACATTAAAATATCAGAAGCAGCAGTAAAGCACATTAAAAAGGGAATACATACATATGTACAAAAATGAGAAAGCGAAAGAAAAAAAATGAATTTTATCTTTAACTGCCATCAACAAGATGGCAACTTCCGTTCGCGCGCCATAAGCATAAAAACGAACAGCTGTAACGGCAGACAAACACAAAAAAAAAAAAACAAAAACAAAAAACAAAATAAAACGTAAAGCTCAAAAGAGACGCACAGTGGGACGAAACTCTCTTTTATTATATTCTTATTAAAATATTGATATTTTCAAGATAATTCCTTAATTGTATAAAGAAATGGTAGCTTAATTTAATTCGAGTTATTAGGCGGAAAATGACTTCTAGACTCTATAGGCGTTTCTCTTAACTTCTAGTGAATTACTCGAAAATTATAGCGATTATCCCAAGTGTTAATTAAGAAGTTGAAATACATCTTCTTCATATTTTTCTTATTTTTTCTTCTTCTTCTTCTTTTTATTATTGTTTTTATTCTTATTCTTATTCTTATTCTTATTCTTATTCTTATTCTTATTCTTAAATGACACGTAACAGTCTAGACGATTTTTGCCGAGTTCAATAATCCACTCGTTTTTATTTCGTGCAGAAAGGCGCCAATTGCAAATACTAATGGAGTACGAGTCAGTCTTGTCCCAATGCATTGCACGTTTCCTTTTTTCTGCCTTTAGTAGGTTTCAATAGGAACACATTCTCCGTGCATACTCGCGCTCCATAAATCTTCCGAAGAACTTTTCTCTCGAATACTTCAAGTGCCACCTCATCAGATTTTGACATTGTCCATGCTTCTGCGCCGTACTCGAGGAACAATGAGCGTCTTGTAGAGCGTGATTTTTGTTCGTCAAGAGATGACTTTACTTTTCAATTGCCTACTTATTCCAAAGTACCACTTATTTCCAAGAGTGATTCTACCTTGGATTTCCGTGCTGACATTATTTTTGGTGCTGACGTTAGTGCCCAGCAAACAAGTCACAAGTCTACTGAGCCCACTGTGCAATATGCAGCAAAAAAGCTCTTAGCAGTATGTACCAAAAAAAAAAAAAGCAGAAAAATTGCGCAGCGGAAAGCGTGTAAATGACAATCGAACCTTCACGCACAATACAACACTCTCAGCACACACTCACAGGATATCATCCAAGCAAGCCAACACACATTCACACCAGAATCTCGCACCCGTCAGCCTCCCAAGCTAAAAGGGCACACAGCACACTCAGCCCTGCGCAGAGCTTCAATGCCTCGCGCTTCATGCACAGCCCTCAGTTCGCAGTTCGCAGCTCGCAGCTCTTCGTTCCACTCGGCAACGCTGTTGCCATAGCGAACGCGAGCAAGTGGTCACCAGGGCGTGTAATTGAGTGCTACAGGACCCTTTTAACATTTTTATTTGCACATTAGCAAGGGTGGAAATGGCGTACAATTTGCGAATGTGGTGGTAACGTCTACGTTGACAAGCAGCAAAGAACTGCGAAAAAAGCACCAAGAGCACCAAAATCAGCAGTGGCAGCAAGAGCAGGAGGAGTATGTGACAAAAAACAATGATTACAGACAGCGCTAACTGAAGTACCACAAAAATTTCAACGTCAACACGAATGAGAAAATGGCAGAAGAAGCAGTAAAAAAACACACAGTAAGAAAAAAAGGAACAACGACAAGGAAAATGGATGCAAAAGAGTTAGAGGAATGGCTGATGGTGGACGAACAGAGCATAAAGGTCGCTAAAGTGAAATGCAGTGTGGATGTGTGTTGATTCGTGGCGCGTACGTGTTGTATGGCCCACACATAGTAAATAGTCGTTCCCTATCAACAACATTTCATGGCCATCCGGGTTCATATATCCGTCTATATCATTTGAATCGATTCAGATATGTACATACATATTTATATCCGGAACAAATTCAGGTATTCACATAGCATGAACTGTATATGGAAACTCTGATATGGAACTCTCTACTGAAGCACTGATAGAAATCTTTCCAAAAAGACAACAAAAAACTTGTCCGAGTCACTTTATGTCCTAACAAACACTGAGATTAGATATCGATTTGAGAGTGACCCGAAAACTAATAATTTTCTCAAATCTCTAACGTTAGAAGGCGACTGCAGAAACTGTCAAAATAGCGTTCCAAAAACAAAATGAGGTATAGTTCTCAAATAGAGAAAATTATAGTTCTCTAATGAGATACTAATGAGTTTTTGCATTTAAGTACTTCAGAGACATTGAGATCGGGCTCTTTCTTTAAACAGTTCACGGAAAGAATTTTTTACTAGAATCAATGCCGAGACAAGAAAAATTAGACTTGATTTTGAACCTAGCAAATAATTTCTTAATATCAAGAAAATCCAATTAAATTGGATTTTAAATAAATAAGTAAACATTTTCTTGTTTCAAGTGAAATTGAATTTTAAATAAATAAGAAAAAGTTTTCTCACTTCAAGCAAAAATGGATTTTAAATAAATAAGAAATAATTTACTTACGGTAAGTGTTTTTTTCTGGCTTTTAGAAATAAATAATTAAGAAAGAATTTTTTTGTTGCAAGTAAAACTTTTCTTATACGAGCTTAAGTAAATAAGAAAATATTAAATATTAAATCAAGTAAAAATTTTCTAAAAACATTAAAAACGTAAAAAATAAGGAAAATGAAAACTAATCATGAGGGATTAGAAAACCATAATTAGTCAACTAGTATTTATTTTCCTAGGACTTGTTCACTGAAATGACAACATTTCAATTAATATAAGTGAAGATGCAAATAGTGGACTTCTTATACCAAATACTTCACTAACAATCTGAGAATTGCAGAAATATTCAGAAATATGCAAAGCGGATGGCAAATGAAGAAAAAGACAGGTTACTTTGGAAATGCAAATTCAGCAAGAAATACTTTAATTCGCTCAAGAAAACGTTTTCTTATTTATTTTCAATTTTTTTGCTGTAGTTTATTGTTCCAATTTATCGAAACACAATTTTCTTAAATTCTTCTTGATATTAGCAAAAAGATTTTCTTCATTTAAGTAAATTCAAGAAAAGATGTTCTTATTTATTTAAACATTTTTTTTCAACACTTTTTATACTCAGCTGTACTAGTACACAGAGTATTATAGTTTTAATCACATAATGGTGGATTGTAACAGAATAAAATAATCGAGATAGATATAGACTTATATATATCAAAATGATCAGGGTGAAAAGAGAAATCGATTGATCCATGTCCGTCCGTCCGTCCGTCCGTCCGTCCGTCTGTCCAACCGTCCGTCTGTAAACACTCTAACTCGCTCAAAAATTGAGATATTTTGATGAAATTTGAAATGCAAGTTGGTATCGAGACTGGGACGGTTGGTATTGAAAATGGGCGAAATCGGACCATGACCACGCCCACTTTTCCTATATAGAAAAAATCGGAAATTTGGTATCTCAGTCACTAATATAGCTGGAGCGATGAAATTTTACCCACGTGTTGAGCTCAGGCCCCTAGGAAGAAATTTGATGAAATTTTGGAAAATGGGCGGTGCCACGCCCACTTATTAAGGGTCAAACATGGAAAGTTTTATATGTCATAACTCAGAAACCATTGAAGATATATCGATGAAATTTGGCACGCGTGATTTAATTACTTAGCCAAACATTTGGACGGAAAATAGTTAAAATCGGTGGACGGCTACGCCCACTTTTATATATGTATATTACAAAGTGACCTAATAAAAACATTTTAAGCCATATCTCTGTCAAATATAAAGATCTATCATTGAAATTTTGTCGCATGAGTCCAACTATGGACATAAAACAAAAAATAAAAAAATTTTGGAAAATGGGCGGTGCCACGCCCACTTATTAAGGGGCAAACATTGAAAGTTTTATGAGTCATAACTCAGAAACCGTTGAAGATATATCGATGAAATTCCGTACACGTGATATACTTTCTTAGGCAAATGTTTGGACGAAAAATTACCAAAATCGGTTGACGGCCACGCTCATTTTTATATATGTGTATTATAAAGTGGCCTAATAAAAACATTTTAAGCGATATCTTTGTCAAATATAGAGATAATTCATAGAAATTTTGTGGCACCTCCTCTTTTTAGACAAAGGAATCTACGAGATTTCTTAGCCTATAACTCGACAAATAATTGAGATATTATAACGAAACTTGGTTTATACACTTTTATAACTTGTGTTAATAGACACGCAAAAATTTATTGAAATCGGTTATGACCACGCCTACTTTTTAACAAAGATATTTCTGGAACACCCTTTGGGAATTTGAACGTGACATCTTTGTAACTAGAAGTCAAAAAGGAATGAAATTTTGCACAAAGAATAATATTCATATGCTTAGTTGGATGACTGATAAAAATATTGAAAATGGGCGTGGCTACGCCCACTTTATGCGGCACTCGCTTTATATAAAATACGCCGTGTTTCCATCAAACGCAAACAAACAATGAAAACATACAGCTGAGTATCTAATGTTCGATTCCACTCGAACTTAGGCTTCCTTATTTGTTTTCTATAGATTTTGTTAGTGTTCTTGAATAAGAAAACAATTGTCTCATTTTTGAAAAATTCAATTTCTTAATTCCAGAAATAATTAAGTCAATTTTTCTTATTTCCCTAAAAATTTTCTAAATTGAGTTCAAGAAAGCATTTTTCTTGATTCAAGTATGCAATTTCTTTCCGTGTTTCCAATCGCATTTTAGTGTAGATCTCTACCCACGTTCGCGATTAGAGAATAGCTGGAGAATTGCGCTAGTTATCTAATATAGTCTCCACAAATTATCTAACTTTAGATTTTGTGTTTGTTGGAGTATTCATGTACTTTATAAAAAAAAAAGGTTTTTCCTTTCGTTCATTAGCCCTTCTCCTTAACAGCCTACATGCTTAATTAAAAGCCCGTCTCCACATAACTTGTTTCACCAAAGAAACATGTAGCAAAACATCTCGCTAAATAGCCCGTCTCCACGTGGCTGATCGTGATTCAGTTTAACATTTCTCTTTCTTGCTCTTCTTAAATGTTTGTATGTTTGCTTATTTTTGCGTTTTTGTTTTGGTCTGGGTGAGATTTCGATAGATTTTCGATACAAAATTAGAGAAGACATCAATATCATCGAGGTTGGCAAGATGATTCAGAATGAAACAGTGTTTCAATCTTCACTCGCTCTCAGAAATTTTGTATGGAAATTGGCGAGTTTCGGCACTGGTTTCCGTGTCGAAACAAGATTGAGAGAGAAAATGGAGAAAAAAAGAGCGAAACACGTTATGTGGAGACATGGTATTAAGTATTCCCTTTTCGCTTCGCATATAAATCAAATGTTCCTTTTCACACCACATTCGCAGTGTTTTTTGCAAATTTTCAACTAAGCACTCAATTTTCATTACAACAACAATAACAATAACAGCACGAGAACACAACAATTTGCATAACTGCCGCCACAACGTCTTTGCGTGGTTTTCATATCCGCTCCTTTGCGTTTTTTATCTCTCAACGTTTTACATCCTTTCAGCGAATCTCAATCCGCACTTTCGCAACATTTTGTTTTAAATTTGTATTTCTGAACTGTGTGTGTAAGTGCTTACAGAGCGAGCAGCCACTACGCACATTTTTCAAGCTGCTGCGCCATCTGTCTTGGATAATGTGTTGCCCGTTTGGTTGCTCTTCACTTCCAGTTAGCCATAAAAACTTTTCTAACCTCAATAAGTCATCTTGTCGTCTTGCAACGGTTGCGCAAAAGTTTTTTTTTTCATTTGGTTTGGGTTCTGAGTGAATTGAGTGTTACGCATCTGAATTTCATTAATAATTTGCAAAGGAAAAGCAATAAAGTTTTGAGAAAGTTGTAAATGTAATACGAGTACACTTTTTTCGGACAGTTCCTCTGTATTGTGCGAGTAAATGAAAGACAGTTTTTTTTATGTTCTGGCAAATTGACTCCATAAAAGCGGTATCCTTTTTGGAATTGAAAGGAATGCAGCTGAGAGCGGAAAATATTGAGAAGCTTCAACTTAATTGCTTATACATATTTCAGGATGAATCTTTGAAGTCTACCTTGAGTAAGGAAACCACTTATATGTTTTCCTACAAATTGAGTGGACCTAGGTTAGGTTAGATTAGGTTGGCCAGGATATAGTGATCCCTCACATAGATCACATATGGCCCTTAGTGTTGCCAACATCGTTCTGGAGGCGTTATATTAAACTTGGAATACAAGACTTCGCAAGTTTTATTATTTTGTGTATTTTCGGAAGAGTATTTTGTTGACCACTAGATTCCACAACGGGGTTGAGAGTACTCCCCCTGGCGGAGTGCCCCTATGTGCCCTCCTTGACATCGTCGAAAGGCCCCAGCCACCCGTTACCGCCCGACAACTCAAAAGGTTTTCGATCTAGCACTGAATGATTGGTGTTATGCCGATCCATTCAAGCCCCTCCAAATATCAAGAAAGACACCTATCGCACACCCTGTAGTGAAGGGCCTTTTCGATATGTTGTACAACGTTGTGATTCTTTATGCTGTTTATCCTCCATCACGACAAGATAAATGTGTTTTATGCGTTCCGCCAGGCACCTCGAACCATGAAGACCTCTTTTAGGTTTCAGCCGTGGATTTTGGTCGGACCTAAAGTGAACCTAGAGTATACACATATTTTGAAAGAGCTTCTTCTCCTAAAGCGTAAATTTTCACAAATTTTATAAAGTTATCCCGCAAAAAATAATGTCACCCATAATTTACAACTACTTGCCACACATTTCTTCAATAATTCTCATCACTGAAAATTGCCATAACTTCCGTAATTATCAGCGTTAAAATCTCTTTCTGCCTTGCAAGTTTTTCGAGGCGCAAAGACTGCATTTCATTTAGCTTGTTAATAACTCGTTTGTAACCGGTTATAAGCACTAACGAAAACATGTATGTAATTATGTACCTATATGCACTTGTGTTGCTTCAACAATGTTTCAACGCCTCAAGGTATGCAACGTATGCGTAAATGCACTTTCCAAACACACATGCATGTACGCATTAGACAGCATTTAATGCAAGTTGCGGAGAAGAGATAATTTTCATCGAATTTTCTACAAAAACACGTACATTGAGCAAGGCCAAACTTTGTATGTAAATTACATTCATTTGTATGGGTTTTCGGTGTTACCAACACTCAACAACTTCGTCGTGGTCCTTAGCGGCCATGTTGTTTGAAGATCACACACACATACTGATACTTATTTAGTGGCTATACGTTTTTGCACATTACTGTGTTAATGTGTCTCACTGCCACATTTAAAGCCAACATAATTTAAGCACTGTTACAACCATAAATATGCTAACTAGCCTACTTTAGGTACCTACTTGTGTATCTTTGTAGGTATCATATATGTATGCCACTGTACACATTTGCGCCTTTTACTTTCTTTTCTCCACAGCCAACAATTATGGCTGCTCTGCTACGCCAGCCAGCTAGCCAACGTGTGAATAACTGTGTTGATCGTAGCTTTCTCCTCCAGTCACATTTTACTGTAATCTCCACATCATCTCCTTCTCATTTTTCACTCTCTGGCTTTGGCTCTGGCACTGGTCACATTATCTTGTGAAAGTGTAAAACTGAAAGATTTCATTACCGAGACTGTTAATGTTAATGGATAACTCTACCAACGAACGAGCATTTCTGTGCTCACACACATGTTTTCTCCTATTTTTAGGTTCTTTCACTTGGTCATCAACATTATTAGCATTGTCCATCTACATATTTGCCTGCCTGCCTCCTTTCGCTTCTCGTTGTTGCATGCGTTGCTGCATTGGTTCAGCTTGTGTGTAATGTGAGCGTGTAAGTTGTCCACTTTGTTGACATGTGTGTTGCATGAGATTGTTTTAAAGTTTTTGTGTATTTTTTGGACATTTTATTTGTGGTGTGTGGAAATGTTAAGAGCGGCGTTGAAATGTATATTAGGCCATTCGCCTTATATGAACCAAAAAAAAGTTCACCGTACGACCCCCCATATAATGTATTTTTGGAAAACATTTCCAGAAACATTTTTTTATTTTTTGTTTTGGACGCCGTTAGATGCCGCCAAATACTTTTTTCATATCTTCGGTAATTATAGTCCGATCTCTGAGATTAATACACTAGTATTTTTAGCTTGAGAGAACGGATTGCACTATATAATCGTATTAACCCTATGTACGCGATTAGGGCCACTACCACCCAGTACATAGTTTAAACCATTTTAAGGTATCCTTTTTATAGCTGCATGTTTAACGTCGTCAAAAAACATGAATCTTTTGCACAAGAAGTATTTCGATGGCTTCAGTAGAACACGAAATAAAACAAATTCCACATTTTGAGGAATAAAGGTGGGCTTTTCGCTACCTGTGGTCTTTCAGGTTCATTTTACAAAAAAAATTTCTAAGGAGATCCCTAGTGAAATTTTTATGGCGAATACTTTTCTGAAATATTTAAACCCTCTAACACCGCCACGAAAAAGTAAAGTTGCCCCTTTTTTAAAAAGCCTGAAAAATATAGTATTCCTGTGGTCGATAGAGGGTTAAAATATTCTAGAAAATTATTCATCATAAAATTTCACTAAGGGTCTCCTCAGAAAAAAATTTTCTAAAACGAACCCAAAAGACCACAGGAAGCAAAAAACATATGTATGTTCCTCGGCTAAATGTGCTTATTGCTCGGGGTCTACTGAAGAGATCGATATATTTCATACACAGAGGATTACTAGTCTAAATTTTCTAACTGAATTTGCCCAGAGAGAAGGAGAAACATCAAAAAAAAAAGAACTTCCACTACTTACGTATACACATATTTCTTTCAAATTAAACAACTCTATCGCTTGCGGCGCCACTTCAATCTCGCACAACATGATTGCAACTTCCTGCAAAATATGCCATACACAAAATCAAATTCACTACACCTTACCGACTATGATTGATCAATTAGTGCTCCAAAAACTCTAGATAACAACAAATTCAGGAATGTGTATAATCACATTTCAGCTGCACAGTGGCACGTGTATATCAATAACAACAAAATGGTGCATGCAACAAAAGTTGACGCCCAACTGTTCACATTAGAAAATTGATAGCCATTTTTTGGTGGTTTTTCTTTTGGCTTTTGGGTCTTTTGGCGTTTTTTTTTTTTGTTAATATTCATTCATTATAAATTTTTGCAGTTCATTGTGCTGCCATAAATATCAGGCCTAACATACGTCTACAGACTTGCATATATGTACTACAAGTGTCAGGTGCGTAGGCAGTAAGAAGTTCTAAGAGGCAAACTGAGAGAAGACAAATCGCAGTCGTCAATGTTACAACTCAAAGAACATGGCAGATTCCATCTGAGCCAAGCCCAAAGCAGCTTCCGATTAGCTTTGATCAAGTTCTGGTATTACAGAATGAATCAGCGCCGAATTCACTTGGAGGTCGTAGTGCCTCTCGCGGCTCCCCTTTTCCATAAGCGTATTGCTTTTGAAAATACAAATATACATGCATATGTATTAGAAGGCTGCACGAATGGATTCGAAACGGCCAACAAAATATTCGCGGCCGTCCATTTACAGTACCTACTTGTTTCTGTCGTTTTAGAATAAGCGCAAGTAGAGCACAACCATAAACAGAACCAATACAATTACTTATTCGTAGCGACAATTACATGACCTTAAAAAGGTTCTGCAAGTAGTGTACATAAGTAGTGAATATAATCGAAATATATGTATGTACATACATATTTTCATAAACACACATCCAGACGTTGTGTTCAGCAAAATTACGCTGCTAGTGTGAGTGTGTGTATGTGCATATGCATACACACTAGGGCGGGTCGATTGGTAGAGGCCAAAAAAAAATTAACAGGGACACATCGCAATTATAAAAATTTGGGTAATTTTAAGCTTTTTGCCCAAGAAACCATATGTCTAAAATAAATTTCGAACCAGAGCTTTTTACGATCTACATATTTCCAACTGTTCTATATATTTTAAAATAACTCGGTAACCAATACTTCGATTCTTTTGATTTTTTCGGCATTAGTTAGGAAACTTAATTGGCATATTAAGGTGGTTTTATGAAGGAAATAAAGTTTTCCCGAAATTCGCGGAACAACCCGATTTGGAATATAATACGGAAATCTATACCTAAAATTTTTCCTTAATATATTAAAATTTAGAGGTCGTGCAAATGCCTCCAAATTTCTTTCTCCTTTTATATCAGTGATGATACATAATTTTTTTCAAAGTCCTTAATGAACAAGAAAAACATTTCTTATCATTAAAAAATGGAACATATGTTTGTTGGGCTTTTATTTTTTGCACCACCTTAATGCCATATGCACATTAAATAAACAAACAAACCAAAGAAGCAACAAGGTTTTGCTAATACTTCATAACATGGTTATTATTATGTTCTATTCTATCGTGGCGAATAGTGTACACTAATCGCTCCAACAGAGCAAATAGAAATAGTATTTGTATTCCAAATGAAAAGTATGGGTTATATTCGTATCTGCATTGAAATTGTGCTGTGACTAATTGTACAATGCATAGAGTATTCCCAAATATAGCAGAGGCAAATGGTATTGTGCAGAGGTCTAATATGTATGCACATAGTACAAATTTATTTTACTCTTGTTTATGACATCCTATCACCGTTTTTGTTTTTGTTTTTTTGTTGCTGGAATTTTGACAGTTACAAATGGTTTTTATAAATGCCAACATTTCAAACGCAAACACAAAGTGTTACAAATTATTGCAATTTAATGCCATTACAATACATAATTTTCTGCTACGCACATATGTACATACAAAACAGTTGTTAGGATGCAAAAAAATGAAGCCAAGTTAATAAATAAGATAGTTATCAAATTGCTGCCCTTCCTCTCTAAATATACACACTGCCGCTGACCAGTGGCACAACGGAACGAGAATGTGAGTAGGAGTTGCCATGTAATTCATGTTTCTGTTGCACAGGTGAGTAGCATGGAAATTATATAAAAAAAAAGATACATTGGTAAGTGATATGCCATTTTATTTTTTTTTAGGTCCAATTATTTACTCGGCTTGTCAAAACGAAAAATGCCCCGTCATAATGATGGTTCAGTGCGTAGCAGGGTTGTTCTTTTTTGTGTAACTAATTGAATTAGTGCACAGTTTTTGCACGAATCATCTCGGTTTTCTGGCGCGTCTCAATAAGTCAGCCCGAGTTACCAATCAACTTTAGAACCCATATACATGCTTACGTTCAGAGTTGCAAATGGAGGCGGGGTGTAATAAGGCCTTATTTCGCAACCAAAGTGAAATAAAGCCTTTATTTTGTCATTTTCAAAAAAAAGGTCTTATTTCACATTTAAAGCGCAATTAGGCCTTTTTTGAAATGTGGAATAACGCCTTTATTTATTTACGCGATAACTTATCCGTCTACGTCGACGTATGTGACTGACTTTGGTACGTTGCGGCGACGGATCCGTCGTACTTGTGACGATGTACATTTGAATGCCTTGTGGCCTACGCTGAAGGGTGTACTACGCAGAGGGACATCACCGTGGCGGTAGCCACGGTTGGGGCACACGTCCGGACGGATGGCGTAGCCCAGGGTTATTTTTTATAAGCGCGGCCGAAGGTCGCCAACGCAGAAAAGTGTTCTGCGCAAAAGCACTGTGGACCGGGCCATAGATATTACTCCGGAAAGAGAATTTTTTGTAAGCGCGGCCGAAGGCCCCCAAACGAAAAAAGCTGTTCTCCGCAAAAGTTTTTTCTTTATCTTCGCTTTCCTGAGTAATATCTATGGCCCAGTCCACAGGGCTTTTGCGCAGAACATTTTTCTGCGTTGGCGGCCTTTGGCCGAGCTTATAAAAAATAACCCTGGGCTACGCCATCCGTCCGGGCGTGTGCGCCAACCGTGGCTACCGCCACGGTGATGTCCTTCTGCGTAGTACACCCTTCAGCGTAGGCCACAAAGTGAAATAAGACCTTTAGAACCTTATTTCACATTTGAAGTGAAATAAGGCCTTATTCTTAATAAAGGCTTTATTTCTCAATCGATAGCGAAATAAGGCCTTAAAGGCCTTATTTCAAAAGGCCTTATTACACCCCGCCGCAAATGGACATCAAAGAAAGATATAGACAAGCAATATATAAACAATGAGGCCACTATGATGCAGTGGGTAGAGTGCTTGTCTGCTATACCAGAGGGTTCGAGTCCTAACCCCAGTCCGGACAAACACCAAACAAAATTTTTCTAATTAATTAAAACCCAATTATTGGGTTTTTAGACAAACACCAAACAAAATTTTTCTAATTAATTAAAACCCAATTATTGGGTTTTTAGAAATAGCGATCACTTCTCAGCAGTGGGCGGCATACCCTCCGAGTGTATTTCTGCCATGAAAAAGCTTCTCACAAAAAAAGCATTCGCCGGTCGGAGCCGTCATAAAACTGTAGGTCCACCCAATTAGTAGAAAAAAACAAAGAGTCACACCTCGAATTGGGAGAGAAGCTCGGCCATAAAACTCGTCAGAGTTATAATAGCGCCAGTGTATTATATTATTAATCTATATACTCCTGTCCATAAATCTTGCGAAGAACTGTTCTCTCGAATACTCTCCAAGTGCCATCTCATTTGATTTTGACATCGTCCATGCTTCTACGCCACACATGAGGACTGATGAGTGTCTTGTAGAGCGTGGTTGTTATTCGTCGAGAGAGAACTTTACTGTTTAATTGCCTACTTAGTGCAAAGTAGCACTTACTGGCAAGAGTAATTCTTAGCTCAATTTTTGTGCTGACATTATTTTTGGTGTTAATGTTGATTCCCAAATAGACGAAGTCCTCAACGGTTTCGATCTAAACCCCTACTCGAATCAAAAAGTGGATTCAGCGAATCTTAGACTTTAGGATAGGTTCAGTTAAAAGGTCAAGAATTGCGTGTAATAAAATTTTAATGAACAATCTTGTTTTTAGCAGGTAAATATACAAATTATCTGCTGCCACGCACTTTCCTTTTGTTATCTTGCGAACTCTCAATCAAATCATCATTATATCACAAACTTAAACACATTTTTGCTTTCCGCAAATTGCCGCATTAACTAGTTAGATAGAAGAATCACTTTTTGATGTGCTCATGGCAGTCATTTACCCAATTTCCACGTTCTCATTTCCAACTGAAATGGCCGTCATTTATTGGATGGAATCAGAAACTGACAAAAAGTAAATAAAATTAATTTTATTAGCAAAAGTTTTATGACATTTTATTGCGCTCATTACTGAACCAACAAACGCTAAAACATGTTTCGGCTGTCGGTGCTGACAATGTTATAGAAAATGTACAGCTGCTCCAGTGCTCCTTCTACCATCCCGCCCCAACCATTCCGCGTGGCTTTTCGCAGTAAGCATACGCTTTTCCAAATTAGTTGTGCGTGTAATTAAGATGAGGCTTTTGTGCTGCGCTGCAACTTTCAATAGCGAAAGTTTTACTTACTTATTTATAATGGCCGTATCCGAACTTTTGATGGCGACATTTTCTCTAATTTTTGTTTCTTTTCGTGTCGCATTTTGACGCCTCCTTTGTTGCCATTTTGTTAGCGGCAAAATGTTACTGTTAATTTTGGTAATGAAAGTTTAGTTTCGAGTATATTGCCAAGCAATTTGGGGCGCTGCCTCAGAAACGAGTTAAACAGTAAATAAACTAATTTTGTATACAAATTATTTAACTGTTTGTATGTATGTAGGTATGTAGATACATAAGTGCGTAAATATATTTGAGCAGCGTTCATAATAAAGTTAAATACGGGCATGTAAAGTACAGTTTGGTTGATGTTTTGTTGATGATGTCAGTGAATTTCATACATAGATTAATCGACGGTTGGCCACATAATTGCGAAAGTCATTTTCATTTACTCGAGTAATGACATTTTGCAAGCTTTTCATGTGGTAAGACCTTTGGCTAAATGCGCCGCCAATAAACTGACTTTTCTTTAATAAAGAGCGATAGTTTTTGTTATGTAAAAACAAAATCGCTTATACAAACACATATTTAATCTTGTCAGTGCCAAATTCTTAGTTATATGTGAACTGTGATAATGCTTGCCGATATTCCTTATGGACGTACAGAACTGCGAAATTTTTCTTTTACACAAGAAATGCCCTGAACCGTAGCTGCGTTGGAGAGGTCATGTCATGAGAAAGGATGAAGACGCTCCAGCCAAGAAAATATATACATACATATTTCCAATTGGCGACAAAATCTGCTATACAGTTAAGCGCCAATTAAGAAGAAGAGGTAGATGCACTGATGCCCTCTGCATCTGCCCAGCAAGCCTATTATATCTTTAATGGTTCGAGTTTAGCAAATCAAGCACTTGCGGGGTTCCTCAAAAGCTCTTCAAGAAGTTTTCATTGTTCATTCTCATATTACTAAACTATTTTCGATAACAAGAAAAGAAGTGCGGCAATTTTGTATTGAAAATTTAATTCAGCCCTTCTCTTTAAGTTTTTATATATTTGCTCCATATTATTAAAAATCTCCTAACAAATAACTTCAGTAAAAATATTTTTTAGGTTATGTGTATGTACTCGTACATTCCCTCCATTTTGTTGCTTTCAACATATCCATTAGTACAAAGCATGCTACATATTTTCAAAATGGCTGTAGGTTACACAAGTATTTACATATGTGTAAACGTGGGTTTTCACATGTCCATGTACATATAAATATGTACAATTGCGACTGCAAGGACTTTCACTAACATCTTTATGAAAATTGCTTTTAACTGAAACAAGGCTGTCAATGCCTCGAAGCAGTTAAATGATGTTGCAAGCTACAACTGGGCGCAATCGATATCTATATACATACATATGTATATACATACATACATACATATATGTACCACAGTCCATACATACATATGTATGTATGTATGTACATACTTTTGTACACAACCCTGTAAAAATCATTGGATTATATGCTCCATTTGTGGTAGGTTGGAGTACTTTCAAAGTGACCACTAACATAGCCCAAACGACCGATTCGTGTATCTGCATCGGTTCGTAGTTAGCCGAACATTACAAAAACCAAATGTTTATGGCGACGACGACGAATGGCGTGTATACATTCAAACATATGTATGTATGTAGTTATGTATGTATGTATAAACACATCGTCGTCGTCGCCATAAATATTTGGTTTTGTTGTTATGTTCGGCTAACTGTTAGGTACTCCATCAATTAATCCAATGTAGGTACTCCATGGATTAATTTGATTGTTATGCGGGACTGGAGTATATAATCCATTGCAATGACATGCAATGTTAAATGGACCATATTTTTTGTATGAAATGTGGCAAGTTATGGAGTAATCTGTTGGTCCATAGCGAGCACTCCATGGATTAGCGAATGGAGTACTCGGAATTTTTGCAGGGAACTCGTCCAAGTGCTCAACTACACACACATGTCCTGGTGCATTCTACTTTTGTAGTGTGTCTGTAGCCGGAGCATCTTCGGCATAGCCATGAGTAGACATCCTTAACATTCATTTCTGCAGCATCGCTGCTGTACTTATAGCATACTACCGATACTCATTAACGTAAAGTGGGCTTTAAGGTCAAGATATATTACACTACCAGACACAAAAAATCACCGAGAATAAAATAATAATTTTCTATAGCGAAACTTTACGCTGATGCCAAATATCATCTCCATTTTTTTGTGGCAGGCCCAGTTTTTGAGATATTGGTAAAAATTAGGAAAAAGCCATACATGCAAGACATTGTATCACATATGTAAGTGCATCAAAAAAATTTATTAGACATCGTGGCGATTTGACATTTAGGAAGAGCTGGTAGAGAGAGCTCCAACAAACATTTTTTGTCGTTGCACTCAAAAATTGGTCAAGTAGTTTGGTTACAATGGAAAAAATAATGAAAAAAATTTGAAAAAAAAAATCGCATTTTTTAAAGAAATTTCAGATTTGACTGTCCTAAAATCAGAAAATTTGTATGGGGGACAAAAAGTTAGCCCCTCTATCCTATAGAGAATTTAATTATGAACATTTTAAGACTAATTGTGCAATAATTATTCTTTAGTTCTCAAAGCAACGACAGTACCAGGATTTAGTCCCATACTGACAAGTCGGCAACCACTTTTTGATACTTCAATACTTTTCCTACAATCTATTCGCAATGCTTTTAGTTCTAGCACATTTCATATATGTATGTATATTTCTGTTTACGGAAAGATTATCACTGAAAGTAATAAGAGTATCTCCTAAAAGAGTGCGGATAGACAGAAAAACTCTAGTACAATAAGCGCCAGCACATTACCAAAAGACACTCTCCACTGAGGGTCTCTATATATTTTTTAAAAATTAACCACATTTTATTATAACAGATTTATATTGTAACAAGTCCCTACCAATCATTACTAACGCTCACTGTATATAAATTGAAAATTGCCCTTTACGTAAAGGGAAGCATAACTGAAGGCGCTCAACTGTAAAAATGTATATCTGAACAGCTACGATAAAACATATTTAAAATAGAAACTAGAGCTCTAGATAGCCGGGTATCGAACAAATCGAATTGATCGTTTTGTTTGAAGCCCGTTTGTTGTTCAAATGCCCGTACAAACATTCGAGCTTACAAACAAAAAAATGTGTATCGAGAAAACAAAAATAAAAACAACTACATATGAAGAAGAAAAAAAATAATAAACAAAAGAAAAAAACAAACTTGAAAATGCCCGAATTGTTCAAATGCCCGTACAAACATACGGGTAATAAACAAACAAACGACTGTTCGAGCATTTGAACAACATTTGTTCGGGCTACTCGAAAATGTTCAAAAAAAATCTGGAGCTCTAATAGAAACAGAACAGCAACTTTGTATCAAAAACTTGCTTTAATTTTGAAAATTTTCCATCTCCAATGTTGCAACGTTTCCTTTTTCCTCTCAACATTTCAGTGCACAATGCAGTAAGCTCACTTTTTTGGTTTTCAAATTTTGAGGGGCATTAGAGAATTTGCCACTTCAACAGCTCCTTTGCGAATGCCGTAACCGGTTCACATACATACATCTTTTGCATCTTTTGAATGAAATTTGTGTATATAAATACATATGTATGAGTGTATGTAAACTTTTGACATCGCCAACAATTTCCTTTTTTCTCCATTTTCTTTTCTCAACTTCTCTCGCTTTGAAATTGTGCTGCAACATTGAAGTTGGGAAGTTGTGAAACGATGCTAACGGAATTTTAAGTAGTCAATTTAGATGTTGAGCGCTGCTCACTGGAACATCACCACTTGGCATGAGAAAAGAAAACTGCAGAAACTGAAGTAAGTAGAAAGCTTGCATGTGCTTTGAATTTTAAGAAGGCTCACAAAATGGTGGATGCTTTTTAAATTCACAGAGTACGAGTTGTAAGTACGAAGTTCAATCTAAATGGAAATCTGAAATTGGCAAAGAAATGGCAAAGAAACTTTTTTCTGTAGACATAAGGGGTTTCTGGGAAGAAATTTATTCTGAAAAATTTTACACTTGAAGGATTGGAAAATTTTTTTCAAAGACCTTCATTTAGCAAAAACCTAAGAAAGCAGTTTTGTAGCCCAAAAAATTCTGTTTTAACAAAGTGTAAGTTTCCAGTTTCTAGAAACTTCCGTTGATTTTTAATAAGCTTTTCTAGAAAACGAGGTACATGCATACTTACGACATTTGCTGCCACGTACAACTGAGAATTACTACCTCAAAAACTCAATTTTCGAAATTTCTAATTTTCTCTCACAAAAAACGGCCGAAGACAGCCAAGGTCTAGGTACTTTTTTGATTTTTTTTTACAACTAAAATCACACTTTTCCCAGTTAATTGAGCAAAAGTTCACGCTTTGAACACTTTAACGCAGCTGACGTATCTATCACTAAAAAAAATCTTTAATCCTTCGCAGTCGTAAAATCTCATCCAATTGCGAGCGTGTAAATTATTCCATCAAAATATTTTGATTTCTCTTGAGTACTACTCGGTCTTCAACTTGCCGCATGACATTATAAAAAACAATATCAGTTCAGAAATCAAAGGGAAGTTTTATAGTTGTCAACAACAACAACAGCAACATAAAAATCTACTAAGTAACCCTAATGGAAATAAAGTCAAAATTTAACAAGAGAAAAAAACTAAGCCGTAAACATTTAAATCGGCAGCACTAATAAGCACATGTGTAATGGAAAAGGGGGAGGAAGTTTTTATGTACATAGACTCGTATGTTGATAAATGTGCCTAGAACAAAACATAAACAAACACCCCTTTATTGTGTGTGTCAAAGTGTATAAACAAATAAATATTATCTAAAATTGTTTATGAAATTTGTTGTATTTATGTTATTGTTTTTATTATTGTTTGTGTCATTAAATGAGCTCCTTTTAATCTCATCATCTATGACAGCCAATCTCAAGGCGGCTAAGGTGTTGGCAGTCTTTGTTGTGGGAACGCTAATCGCATTGGTGGCCGTTTGAGGCATAAGGTGCACATTACTCAAATTCACGCATGTAAAACAAACAGATTGGTCATACATATGTACATATGCAAGCAAGTTTAAACAGGGTGACGAAAAATTTATTCATCCGTTGGCCTTTCACTCTATTTTTCAGCAAGTAGCGTCTTTCGAGGACTTCATGGGAGCAAGCCCAAACCAATCTCATGTACAAAATTGAGTATTGGGTTTGGCCTTATGGTTGGTATGTGCCTGCTCTCGAGCTGATATTGCCCGAGTGTCCTCTGTCTCCTTCTAGATTTGGCAGTGCATTCGAGGAGCATGTGTTCACCGGTCTTATCTTCCATTTCGACATCCCCTCCCAATAATTTCGACTGGCCCATTCCAGCAGTATGTTGCCAGTGCTACTCCCTAATTGAATATTCCTCAATCCTGAGCTCTTCTCGTATTGTACATATGTGGTCCTACACTTAGGTCCTATTGGTATTGCTGCCGCTGCCTCTCTGGCAAGGCTGTCAGCTATCTCATTTTCTTGTACTCCTCTCTGTACAGAAACCCAGGCGGGAAGTAATTAGTTCCTGGCGCCAAGCTTTTGAAGGCTTTCTATGTACTCTCGGACTAGGGAGGAACAAATCTCATAGGATGCTAGCGCCCTGGGTACCGCTTGGCTATCGCTCAATATGGTGAAACTCTCACCAAAGTATTCTCTGCTCAAGTTTTACTCTACAAACTGACTGATGGCGAATATTTCCGCCTGAAAAATGCTTCGAAGACGCACCAGAAGTAAGAATACCCTTGCTCTCGGACTATAAAAGCCACTACCTTCTGGTATTTTCGAGGCGTCAGTATGCCGTACCAAGGCCGTATTTAGGGGGGGGGTTGGGTGTTTGAACCCCCCACGAAATTCTGGTAGA
This sequence comes from Urophora cardui, assembly GCA_960531455.1. NCBI lineage: Eukaryota > Metazoa > Arthropoda > Insecta > Diptera > Tephritidae > Urophora > Urophora cardui. The sequence goes on from OY482674.1 coordinate 7,246,975, forward strand.
TATATTTTACTTCTATCATATTCAAAGCTATATGTTGAAAACACTAGTTTACAAATAATTAATTTGAGAAAATACCAAGAATTTCAGGTATAGGGGAGGGCTGGCATGCAGGTTCAACCATTTTTTTATGGTTAGGGTTTTGAGATGACGTAATTTTGGGTTTTTTTGGTTAGAACTTCGATAAAAAATTCTTTTCGCTGAAGTTACAAATACCCACAAACCGTATCTACTCCGTTCGAAAGATAATTAAAGTACGCTTCTAACGACATACCACTTATAAATTAAATTATGTTACATACATTTTATAAAATTTTAGCATATTTCCTTATAACTGAATAAAATCATTGCATGGCTGAAAATTCATTACTCGGTTTTATTAGTGTCTGGATTATAATATTTTGTGCGCGTTGTTATAGTCCGATTTCACCTATTTTCAGTACTAACTTTTCAAAGTCAAATTTTTTATTGATTTTTTGCGAATATTGAAAATATTTGGTTTTTATTGGGGTTTTTATAAGAAGTTGTAAAAATCAGGAAAGTTTTATGCTTTTTAAAATTATTCTGTTTTATTGCAAACATTTTAAGCGTAATATTAACAAGTAAGGAAGCCTAAGTTCGAGTGGAATCGAACATTAGATACTCAGCTGTATGCGTTCATTGTTTGCTTGCGTTTGATGGAAACACGGCGTTTTTTATATAAAGCGAGTGCCGCATAAAGTGGGCGTAGCCACGCCCATTTTCTAAATTTTTATCAGTCATCCAACTAAGCTTATGAATATTATTCTTTGTGTAAAACTTCATTCCTTTATGACTTCTAGTTACAAAGATGTCACTTTACAAATTCCCAAAGGGTGTTCCAGAAATATCTTTGTTAAAAAGTAGGCGTGGTCATAAACCGATTTCAATAAACTTCTGCGTGTCTATTAACATAGGTTATATAAGTGTATAAACCAAGTTACGTCATAATATCTCAGTTATTTGTCAAGTTATGGGCTAAGAAATCTCGTATATCCCTTTGTCCAAAAAGAGGCGGTGCCACGCCCATTTTCCAAAATTTTTCTATTCTATGTTTCCGGTCTATTGTGGAACTCATGCCACAAAATTTCCATGAATTATCTTTATATTTGACAAAGATATCGCTTAAAATGTTTTTATTAGGCCACTTTATAGTTCCCATGTATAAAAGTGGGCGTGGTCGTCAAACCGATTTCGCTAAAATTTTGAACATGTATTACCACAAGTAATAAAAGCGTACGCACCTAGTTTCGTCATTATATACAAATTATTTGTCGAGTTGTGGGCTCAGAAATCTCGTATATTCCTGTTTATAAAAAGAGGCGGTGCCACGCCCATTTTCCAAAATTTTTTTTGTTTTTCGTTTTATGTCCACAGTTGGACTCTTGCCATAAAATTTCAACGATATATCTTTATAATTGACAGAGATATCGCTTAAAATGTTTTTATTAGGCCACTTTATAATACACATATATAAAAGTGGGCGTGGCCGTCAACCGATTTTAACTATTTTCCGTCCAAACGTTTTCCTAAATAAGTAAATCACGAGTACCAAATTTCATCGATATATCTTCAATGGTTTCTGAGTTATGACATATAAAACTTTCAATGTTTGACCCTTAATAAGTGGGCGTGGCACCGCCCATTTTCCAAAATTTCATCCAATTTCTTCCTAGAGGCCTGAGCTCAACACGTGGGTAAAATTTCATCACTCCAACTATATTAGTGACTGAGATACCAAATTTCCGATTTTTTCTATATAGGAAAAGTGGGCGTGGTCATGGTCCGATTTCGCCCATTTTCAATACCAACCGTCCCAGTCTCGATACCAACTTGCATTTCAAATTTCATCAAAATATCTCAATTTTTGCGCGAGTTAGAGTGTTTACGGACGGACAGACGGAGAGACGGACGGACGGACATGGCTCAATCTATTTCTCTTTTCACCCCGATCATTTTGATATATATAAGTCTATATCTATCTGGATTATTTCATTCTGTTACAATCCACCGTTATGTAATTAAAACTATAATACTCTACTACTCTAATACTTTATTTTTGGCGATTTTTTTCCAAGTGAAACAAAAAGGATGTTTTATGGTCGAAAAACTCGGCTAGGTGACCCAACTATATGAAAACCACTTCACAGATCAAAGGATATTAGAGGAAGATATAAAGCTTCCCAAGCACTGTTTGCCAGCATAACACCAACAGTCTCAAAAAAATAAGCTGTTGCTGTTCTGGGAAAGTTACCATAATTTTTTGAGAACTTTTGAATTTCGATTCCCTCTGAAAATATCTGAAGTCGAAGCACAGGACAGTCGAATATATTTGTTTGTTTATTTGTGCTGTTGCTTTATTGTGTAATTTCAAACAGATCAGTCGACAGCAAAGCACAGATGAACAGAATTTTAGTTTACAGTGCGGCTTTTTAAAAATTTTTTTTTGTACATTACAATTTCCATTGTAAAAAAAAACACAACAACAACAGTGCTGTAAAAATTTCCACAATACAGCAACAGTCGACTATAATTTTTTGAAACTTAAGCCTGCCCAGTTGCTGTAGAGTAGAACGCTGTTTATTTTTTAATTTTCAAATGAAAATGAAATTCAATGGAAATGAAAAAAAAAGTTGAAAATAATTTCAAACCCTGCTCAAAAGACTAAAATAATAACATATCTATCAATTTTAAAAATCGGATGTCAAATAACAAAGTTGAAAAAAAACAAGTTAGAGTCTCAACATAAGCTAAAAATCTTGGGGCGGACTTTTACAGCTGTTTTCGTTTCCACATGGTTGGGTAATCTAACCGAGTTTTTCGTCCATAAAATATTTTTATACCTTTCATGAGAATGAAATGGTATTATAACTTAGTGCCAAAAAATTTTTGTCGAAAGTACCAGAAGGAAGCGTGGGGGACCCACCAAAATATATACCGATATGATCAGAATCACGAGCTGAGTCGATTAAGCCATGTCCGTCTGTCCGTCTGTCCGTCCGTCCGTCTCTGTGAACGCAAACTAGTCCCTCAGTTTTTGAGATATCTGAATGAAATTCGGAATACAGGTATGTTGTTATATGCAGCTGATCATTTGTCGGAACCGGCCGAATCGGACCACTATAACATATAGAAAACAACCGATTATTCAGATATACATGAAATTTTTGGATGTAATTTGTGCATAACTTGCCCATTTAAACAGCTAAGGACATGCAACTTTGAAGTAAACGTACCCATTTTGGCCCAAACAGGGTTACCGAAAATTGTCAAGATCGGACCACTATATCATATAGCTCCCCTACAACCGATTGTTCAGATATGGACATTTTGGTGCATAACTCCTCCATTTAAATAGCCAAGACACCATTTTTTCTAATAAATCTTTCCATAAATAACCCACAGAATTAAAATTATAAATTAAACTTAATCAGGCTATGTACATTAGATAGGGTCGAAAAAAAATGTTGTAAAAGTCCGCCCCTAAATTTGAAGCTTATGTTGAAAGGGTTAAGGGACACAAAAAAAATTTTTTTTTTTTGACCCCGCGAAATACCGCCGAAATTGTTTTTTTCTTGTAACTTTGTTATTTATCATCCGATTTTTAAAATTTATACGTCATTAGTTTCGTATTTTGAAGCTCTACACTTCCTTCTAATGTCCTTTTGAGCTCTGAAGTCGTGTTCACATAGTTGGGTCAGCTAACTTATTTGTATGTCCATGAATTTTCCTCTTTGTATTGCCAAATGAAAGTGCTTCAAAATTCATGACAATGTTGCCTTGAAACGGTTTTACTAAATTAATAAACAAAGAAGTTACATCACAAAGAAGTTATTTAACGTAGATATTATTTAACTATTTTTTTTAAGCAATTCAGTATATGTAAAGTTGTAAAAGTCCGACCATAAATTTGAAGCTTATATTGAGAGGATTAAAGAAAAAATTTTTATTTTTTTTCTGATCCCGCGAAATACCGCCGAAATAGTTTTTTTTATTGTAACTTTGTTATTTGACTTCAGAGCTCAAAAGGACATTAGAAGGAAATGTGGAGCTTCGAAATACGAAAATAATGACGTATCAATTTTAAAAATCGGATGTTAAATAACAAAGTTACAAGATCAGAAAAAAATTTTTTTTGTCCCTTAATCCTCCCAATATAAGCTTCAAATTTAGGGTCGGGCTTTTACAACTTTACATATATTGAATTGCTTAAAAAAATAAATTAAATAATAGCTACGTTAAATATTCGTAGTGACGTAACTTCTTTGTTTATTAATTTAGTAAAACCCTTTAAAGGCAACATTGTCATGAATTTTGAAGCACTTTCATTTGGCAAAACAAAAAGGATAATTCATGGACATACAAATAAGTTAGCTGACCCAACTATGTGAAAACGACTTCAGAGCTCAAAAGAGCATTAGAAGGAAGTGTAGAGCTGCAAAATACGAAAATAATGACGTATCAATTTTAAAAATCGGATGAAAAATAACAAAGTTACAATAAAACAAGTAAAAGCGCGGCTGTCTTCGGCCGTACCGAAGACTTCATACCTTTCATGAGTGGGGAAATGAAAAGTTACCTATGTATGTACATAGCCGGATTAAGTTTAATTTATAATTTTAATTCTGTGGGTTATTTATGGAAAGATTTATTAGAAAAAATGGTGTCTTTACTATTTAAATGGAGGAGTTATACACCAAAATGTGCATATCTGAACAATCGGTTGTATGGGAGCTATATGTTATAGTGGTCCGATCTTGACAATTTTCGGTAATCCCGTTTGGGCCCATATGGGTACAAATACTTCAAAATTTCACGCCGTTAGCTGTTAAAATGGAGGAGTTATACACCAAAATGTCCATATCTGAACAATCGGTTGTAGGGAAGCTATATGTTATAGATAGTGGTCCGATCTTAACAATTTTCGGTAATCCCGTTTGGGCCCATATGTGTACAAATACTTCAAAATTTCACACCGTTAGCTGTTAAAATGGAGGAGTTATACACCAAAATGTGCATATCTGAACAATCGGTTGTATGGGAGCTATATGTTATAGTGGTCCGATCTTGACAATTTTCGGTAATCCCGTTTGGGCCCATATGGGTACAAATACTTCAAAATTTCACGCCGTTAGCTGTTAAAATGGAGGAGTTATACACCAAAATGTCCATATCTGAACAATCGGTTGTATGGGAGCTATATGTTATAGTGGTCCGATCTTGACAATTTTCGGTAATCCCGTTTGGGCCCATATGGGTACAAATACTTCAAAATTTCACGCCGTTAGCTGTTAAAATGGAGGAGTTATACACCAAAATGTCCATATCTGAACAATCGGTTGTATGGGAGCTATATGTTATAGTGGTCCGATCTTGACAATTTTCGGTAACCCTGTTTGGGCCCATATGGGTACAAATACTTCAAAATTTCACGCCGTTAGCTGTTAAAATGGGGGAGTTATACACCAAAATGTGTATATCTGAATAATCGGATGTTGTGGAACTATATGTTATAGTGGTCCGATCTAGACAATTTTCGGTTACCTTGTTTGGGCCAAAATGGGCACGTCTACTTCAAAGTTTCATGTCCTTAGCTGTTTAAATGGGGAAGTTATGCACAAATTACTTCCAAAAATTTCATGTATATCTGAATAATCGGTTGTTTTCTATATGTTATAGTGGTCCGATTCGGCCGGTTCCGACAAATGATCAGCTGCATATAACAACATACCTGTATTCCGAATTTCATTCAGATATCTCAAAAACTGAGGGACTAGTTTGCGTTCACACAGACGGACGGACGGACAGACGGACAGACGGACAGACGGACATGGCTTAATCGACTCAGCTCGTGATTCTGATCATATCGGTATATATTTTGGTGGGTCCCCCACGCTTCCTTCTGGTACTTTCGACAAAAATTTTTTGGCACTAAGTTATAATACCATTTCATTCTCATGAAAGGTATAAAAACGATTTCGGCGGTATTTCGCGGGATCAAAAAAAAATTTTTTTTTGTGTCCCTTAACCCTCTCAACATAAGCTTCAAATTTAGGGGCGGACTTTTAAAACTTTTTTTTTTCGTATGGGGACCAACCCTATCTAATGTACATACATAGGTAACTTTTCTTTTCCCCACTCATGAAAGGTATGAAGTCTTCGGTACGGCCGAAGACAGCCGCGCTTTTACTTGTTTTTTTTTCACTTGGATAAAATATCCAATAATAAAGTATTCATCGTGTTTGCAATAGAACAGTCTAATTCTTAAATGAATAAAAGTTTCCTGATTTTTAAAACTTCTTATAAAAACCCTAATTTGAAAATCAAGTTTTGTAAAAAAATTATTCTCCTAAATAGCACTTTAGAAACCAAATTTCTTTATTATTTTTATTAAGTGCACGAAATAGGTTATATATTTTTCTAAAAAAAAAAATAATCTACGATGAAAACCCCCCACGAAAAAAATTCCTGGGTACGGCCTGTGCCATACTATCGGGGTGTTCCTTAAGATGTCCTACAATCTGGCGTCCTTCCAAGTTGATTTGTGCCCGAGCTCTATTCTAAACCGTTTCTCAAATTGAATGTATTTAGTAATGTCCTCCTGCAGATAGGACTTGTCTCAAATACCTTACAAATTCGCAAATATTCTGTTAACATTCATCTAGGATTTCAAAGTTGCTGATAACGACTATCCAGTCGGAAAAAAGATATTTAAAACTCAAAAACTTCATTCCAAAACGATGAATTCATTTTGCAACAACTTGTAAATTTGTCTCATCTTCTTTTGTCCGGAGACAGGAGTATGCCTAACATCGACTTATTCCAGCACATTAAGTATGTTTTAACACGCGCCAACTGACGTTTCACCGATTCACAGCCAAACAGCACCGAAGATTAACTTAAAAAACAAAGTAGCAAAGCAACAAAAACAAACACATGTGGATACCTTTGTGTGATCAGTGCCGTCAAATTATGCACATTAGTATATTGGTTGCGGTTGGGTATTAATTTCGTGCGCCGGCAAAGAATTTGTTGGGGTAGACAGACAGACAGACAGGCAGAAAATCTCGCGCGACATTCGCAGTGGCGCATACGTTATTTTTAGTTGACAAAATATGTTGCCACTTAAAGTTTGACACAATAACACAAACTGACATAACACATGTATACATATATGTATGGGGGGTTATGAGATTGCCAACAACGGAGCAAATGTTGTCACTCCTATTGTGAATGGCTAGACAGTGAACGGGTTTTTGTTGCAGAGTTGACTATTTGTTCTTTGCCAAAGCGCGCTTGCCTGTAGAAACTCTAATACCATGTCTCCACATTACGTGTTTCGCTCTTTTTTTCTGCATTTTCTCTCTCAATCTTGTTTCGACACGGAAACCAGTGCCGAAACTCGCCATTTTCCATACAAATCTCTGAGAGCGGGTGAAGATTGAAACACCGTTTCATTCTGAATCATCTTGCCAACCTCGATGATATTGATGTCTTCTCTAATTTTTGTGTCGAAAATCTATCGAAATCTCACACAGACCAAAACAAAAACGCAAAATATAAGCAAACATACAAACATTTAAGAAGAACAAGAAAGAGAAATGTTAAACTGAATCACGATCAGCCACGTGGAGACGGGTTATTTAGCGAGATGTTTTGCTAGATGTTTTGTTGGTGAAACAAGTTATGTGGAGACGGGCTTTAAATATCTTCGTAAGTTCCTATGATTTGTAATCTTCAAAAAAAATAGCATCAAAAATAAGCAGTTTCACCTCGAAAATAATCAAATATTCTAAGCGAAAACCGGTTACCCGAAATGCGCTGCAATTTGAAAGCTACCCATTCCGTTCTTAGCATCGGCATGCCTCTGAGACTATAATTCACATGTGTCACAAAGCGTTGAGGTAATAAAAAACGGCGCATGTAGATATTTACATACATACATACATACTTGTGTTATTACTTTGTTAGCATAGATATTTAACATATTCGTTTTATTGTTTATCAGCCATAAATACGTTTGCGGCGCTTAATGTGAGATTTTATGACAATTTTCGTAAGTTTTACTTTTATGGCAGTCAAATTTATTTTTAATTGTTGTGCGGTGCGTTAAGCTAAAGCTAAAGCAGTGCCATTTTTATGTAGAAGCAGTTTCAGAGATATTTTGGTGAGATTAACAAGGATTTTTTTTTTTTAATTTTATTTGAGTTTTATTTGTTTGACAAAACGTGATTTTGAGACTATTTACATATGTATTTATGCAGCATATTTTAATGGCCGCAAAACAGAAAGGAGTGATTACGATTTTCCAACTTTATTGGCTTTAATGATTTTTTGGTGATTCTAGATTATTCAACACTTATTTGCTTAATACAAAAGCCACAATCCTTAAAATAATATTTTTTGTTTTAAAAGTAATATCTCTTGATTAAGGTGGGGAGTATTTGGTCACAGGGATTTTGATTTGATTTTCTTTTGTTTTTGAACAGAATTTCTGCTCTCGTGAAATTCACACGTTTTGTTCATATGTATTCACAGATAGTATGTATGTATGTATGTATGTTTGTACCTAAGTACACAGCAAAAAAGCTACACCTTATTTAAGAATTATTACAGTATATTTAAAGGCTTCCGAAATAAGGCGTGAAAATCCTAAGCGACAAAAATTGTATGGGCAAAGGCTTAAAATAAAGCTGATTTTCCCGTGTTGAGGTCATCAGGCCGTATGGACTACTCTCGCTCTCTCTCTCACTCTCTCTCTGAGGGAAAACCTTATCGGCTTCAACTAAGAGTCTAACCTTTCTGCTGGGTAAGTATAGCTACAATCACATGCATCTTCATATGTCATAGTTTGTTACATATTTTTTTTTTTTAATGCATAGAATTATGCCATAGATAAACATAAATCGATCATGAACTGCACAATAATAATATGACATATTTTTGTCAAACTGGCAAACATTAATGATGAATTAAAATACAAAAAAATCAAAATACAAAAAATCAACATGTAGAAAGTAAAACTCCATCAAATACACAGGGCACACCCAAGTGCATTGTGGTCGCATAATCCTGGCAAACGAATGTTTATGAAACAATGAAAGATTTAACGGCTGGCAGCAGATCAATCATTGTCAACTCTGCTAAACTTCTTCCAGAGCAACAGTCACGCTGATTTTTTTTTTTTTTTAATTTTTTCCAATTAAATTAGATTTGTTTTGATTTTGTGTGAAATTTTACTGATCATATTGTTTTTGCATCTCTTTTTTTGTGGTTTTGGTGTTGGTGGACTTTGTTTCGGGAGTAGTTAGGCTCGTTAGCGATAATCGCAAATTAGATCGATCGTTTGGTGGATAATACATTTTTGTGTGTATGAATAAATACTATGCACCTCATTTTATTTTTGTTTGATTTTGACATATAGTATGTACCTATGATATATGTACATAATATGTATGTATGTACATTAGGTTGGTCCTCAAAAAATTAAATTTGCGATTTTCTTCGGTCTCACCACTTGCATCGGTAACAGCACAGTCAATGATATCATAAATATATAAATTTTGGTCCCGATCGAAGATGATTAAGAGGTGACGCAAAGGGGTACATATGGCAATAGGAAAAGCGACACCCCTTAACGTCTCCGATCGGGGCCAAAATTTATATGTGGTATATTCGACTGTATTAGCATCGACCTAGGGGGTGATATTGAAAAAATATGATATACAATTTTTTCAACATATTTGGGAACCATCCTAATGTATATGAGTGCATACAACAAGGCATATTTTTCCAAAGCTGATCAGAAGTAATCTACACCTTTTCCAGTTTAAGTTCAGAAAGTTACAATTGAAGTTCAGAAAGTTACAATTGAATTTCAGAAAATTACAATTGAATTTCAATTGGAAATTCTGAACTGAGGTGACATCCAGCGAAACTGCATTTCAAATGAGCTAGCAGGGCAGAGCACGAAATTGCAGGCAATCACAACTGCAGCTGGGTTGGATCGCCTCTTAAACTCATACTAGCACTGGTTTAAATCTCACTTTATCAAACAGGCTAACACCAGATGGACCTGGGAGTCAACCTGTGCGATTTCGAGGTAAATCTGGCCTAGACTGGATGAGAAGAGATCGAAATAGGTATTAGATCTGAACCGGTTCCCGATTGCTTCAATGTTGGGACTTCTAACAGGTCACTCTCTCATGGGCATCCATGACTCTCGCATGGGCCTCTGCAAAAAAAGGAATTTTATCGCAGCTACAGGGGCGTGAAGAAGATTGAAAGTGATGAACACTACCAATGCCACTGTCCTGCTTTGTCAATGGCCAGGTAGGTATCGCTCGTTTCATAGGCACTTCTTCGAGTGGCTAGCGGAGCCTGAAAATACAAAGATACTAGATTTTCTGCGCTCCATTAAACAAATGCGCTCATTTAGCTTCACACGCATCTAATTTTAATCTATTTTGTATCCATTTTTTCGGAAAGGTTTTTAAGAGATCCAGGAAATCAGGGCTCCCATATGGTATCACGAATTGGCCATTCGGCCTAAGTGTGTCCCCGCTTTCTTGAATTCCGGAGGCAGCCACCTCAACCTAAACTAACATAGCAAGCTGAATAAAGATTAGTCGATTAACCAGCTCATAATGGAGTGCAAAACGAGGTGTGGCTGGATATTTCTTCTATTTTATTGCTCGCTTTTGGTCTCCTCAAAGTGTTGTAGTATCGCCGGCTAGGCTTCCCGAAATCGGCTTTGCTGCCCAAATAATCGCTAGTACATATTCTAGAGTACTATGTAGAGTTGGACAAGGCCTTCAAGGTAGAGCGACTATCAGCAGAGAGAGAGAGGGTAGGCAAGTGAGCTAAAAAAATGGCTTGTATGTATGTATGTATGCCTATTCATTAAAAGCAAATTTTGTTGCTGGTATCTTGGACATGCTTTTATTAAAGAGCGCATTGATGATTTTTATTGATTGATGAAATTGTGGTAACCATATGAAACGAATTAGTGTGATGAGGTTTGCATGTACGTATGTGTGTATATATGTATGTATATAAAAAATTAACTCAAATTAGGACTTGCCGTTAATATCGAAATCATCATATAAACGCGAAAAAAATTACTTCACTGACACAAGTTAATGTAATTAGAATTACTCCCACTCCTATACGCGGAATATAGTACATCACCGAGGGCAGCTGCTCTGCGCATCGCTTAATCACCTTTACTTGTGTAATTACACAAAAAAGAGCAAAACAAAAAGGATATTACGAATGTACATACGTACAAATGTATTTGTGTTAGTACGCGCAAGGGGAAAATTAAAACAAACTGAACTCACCACCCACCACCACCAACACCACCAATACCGACACTGTTGAAGCGACAAAGCGTTATCGTCGTACCTCTAACATATCAAACTGTAGTATAAAATACGTTAGTACATGAAAAGTAAAGTGTAACAGCAACCACCGAGTAATTATACTGATTGTAAACAAATTGCTCACGTTCTAACTAATAGAAAAACCAAACAAAAAGCTAACAATTACTCGTGCAACAAAGTACATTATGATATTATGAGCACAAATTAGTGGCAACGCATAAAATGATCCGAAAAGGTCAAAAAGTTCGAGAGCAGGAAAAGCGAATATGCGTGCAACAAGGCTGAAGTAGGAAGTCAGGCTAAGCGGATGATCCTTAAGGCTAACTCCACAGCGCAAATAGATATTGTTTGAGTGGTTATTTAGAGGTTGCTTTTGACTAATATTCGACTACTATTTTGACTATAAATATGTTTAGTTATTTGGAACTTTGCAATGATTTGAGCACACATTGATTGAATTGATGAAAAAAGCATGACTGAAATCCAATTACTTATGTCAACTTCACGTGAAGTTACTAGAATTAGACCCAATTCGCTTTATCCAGCACCCACTGTAAGCACTGAAATGCATTCAATCAACAATTGAATGAATAATTAGCCAAAATGAGAAAATGAAGAAGAAGAAGCAGAAAAGTATGTAATTGGGAAAATTACACAGCGAAGAAGCACAAAAAGTGGTTCTAATTACCCTAATGGCGATTGGAATAAATACGCTACGAATTGAACAAGTTGAAAGCAGCACGAGCAGCACTATTACAAAAACAACACTTTAGTTTTTTTAACGCCGCTGCTGTTGTTGTTGGAGTTAAAGTTGGAGGAGAACAGTTGGCGGCTGTCGCCAAGAGCAAGAAAAAAATTAAAACGTAACAATGCAATACACTTTTAACGGCACTTTGATACAATTAAATGGTTAAATTTGGTGTTTTTTTTCAGCAACGCAATAACGACAACAACAACTATCAACTTACATAAAAAAGTACATATTTACATTGGCTACTGTATGGCAGGATGGAAGTGCTTTCGTGCCACATGCGTTGCCGTAAAAAAATGTGCGTGCTCCAGCAACATAAGGCCAAGACGACAGCAAAGCAAATTACAACATCCAAGAAAAAAAAAAACAAAAAAATGGACAAACGAAGTCCTTTTTTTGCCTCCTCTATTTATTGCTTCCAATTTGATGGCTGACGCTGACAATTGTAGCGCGTGCTGTCATCTGGCAAATGAATTGAATAGTCGCACTAACCAAAAGCATTTAATGATCGCCCCGGCAATTACACACAAGTGAATCAAAAATCGAATGAATTGAATATTGTAATTGGCGGTTGTCGAATGGAAGCAAAAAAAACCAAAAAACAAATGAAACACGCGAGAAATTTATGTGGTGGCAGACAAAAAACGAGGCAGTTTCAGGGGGTGATTTGTTTAGCAGAAAAGTTTAGTTTTTGTTAAAAGAAAATTTACAAAAAGTTTCCACAAAATTACAAAAAAAAAAGGTTAAAACCAAACGCGTGGCACATTTGGCATAAAAATATGTTGAGTTTTAACGCTTTTTCTTAAAGTAGCGCTTCTATGATTAGTTACAAATTAGCAAGGACCTTCTCTTATGATTAGAAATTTGGCTTTGCCCTGGGCCATAACTATCAGGGTAGTCGCAGAACTTGCATGTCGTACATTTCCTACTCTCACAAAATAATAACAACTTTTTCAGCACCGCCAGTTTCGAAATTGATCTCTTCGACATAAATAGATAAAAAAGTGTGGTTAAAATAACGTATTTGACGATGGCCGAGGAAAAAGCGAAGCATTGAATAATATCTCTGCCATTAAATCCAACAGAAAGTAGCTTAAGTGTTTCTTTGGACTTCTGTAAAGCACGAAAAAATGAATTATGAAGGAAGATTTATGAAAATTTGCACACTAGGGTCTATGGGGTTTGCCAGCTCAAGGGCTAATTTCCGAAAAACCTCTGCTATCAATAAATTTACTATATCACCATCATCATAACACATCCAATTCAAGGCTGTGCTAGCCATACCTTTCTTGATCAAGCTATGTATCTTTTACGCTCACATAGATTAATGCAATTCAGGCGGTACGCTAGTCAAATAAGCTCTCTTTGATACACCGCAACGCAGCGTTGGGAGACATCATTCAAAAGTGCGGTTTTCCAATGTGGTATCTGCGAGGTGTCAATTAGAACACCCAGAGCCATTAGCAAACTGCCATTTAAGTTGGTATTCTACGTGCAGCTGCAACGCCCAAACGCAACACGAAAACTGGCTTAATGTCCTTGCACGGATATGTGAGGCATTTTCAGGTTTTCTCTCTTTGTGTAAAGGTAACTTCTTAGGCGCACCGCTTGGCTTTGCATTTCCTGTGGCGCACGTGTTGCACCCACAACAATTTGCGAAAGTAAAATCAACTCAGTTCGGCTCGGCTCGATGCAATGCAATGCGTCTCTTGGCACATAGTTTGACAGTTGGGTAATTAAAAAATTTCAAATTTTTCGTCTTTTCCAACACCGAATTCGAATTGAGTATTTAACAAAATTTGCCATCAATGCAGCGTAGGCAGAGGTGCAAAAAAATGTTGAAATGAAGTGAAATTGAGCTGAGAAGTGTGAGTATGCATGTCGGGCCACCAACGGCGCAGTGGCTTAGCTGCTCGGGGAGGTGTTGGCATTGCGGCAATCTTTTGACACCCGTACGCTGAGAGACGCTGCGACGGTCGCTTTGATGGAATCTTTTTTGTTTCGCATGGCAGGAGGAGGTGCGGGTGTGTGTGTGAGACGCAAGTTGAAAGGAAACTGGATACCTAAAGAAGGAAGCGGTTTTCATTTTTTTTTATATTTTGTTGTTGATTGCAAAATCGCTTGCAGCTTCAAGGCGTTTTCATCTTCGGCACCTGAACTGAGCGAGGGATTTTTTTGTATGTGTGAAGTTGGTTTTCTTTTTTTTTACGAAATAATTAATGACTTTGTTGTAGTAAATTTAATTGTGCAACAATAACTTTTTTTCATCATCTTTTCCAATGGTGAATTTCATTTTCATTGATTACATAACGCTCAGACATAGCAGTTACATACATACATACATACATCCTTGAGGGCGCTGCTGCGTGTTGCAGGAGGTGTAAACGCAGGTGCCGTAATTACACACTAAAATAATATGGGCGTTGACAATTATTTCGTAGAAAATTTCGCTAGACTTCCGTAGATTATCAAAGAACAATTAAAAGATACAAAATGTTCTCAGTTACTAGTTGTTCCAACCACTTTCTAATTAATTACATTTATCTGCGAAAGGCGAAACAAAAAGCAAATGCTTCATTCTCGACTTTGTGGTGCTCTTAGAGCTCGCTAGAAAATATCCTTCTCACTCCGTTTGCGTTCGCTGCCATTTTTTATACACAAGATGAAAACAATTCCTTCAGCTCAACAGCCAATCCTTTCTTAAATCCTTGTAAATTGACTTTTCGTGCCACAATCAAACAAAAAAAAACAACAACAACAATTGGCATAGTCTTTTCTCATAAATTTCCTTGCTTTTGTTATGAGCGCGTACCATCAAGCCAAAGCGGCACTTAATGGCGTTGAATGCAGCGCAGGCCCGCAGCTCCTCACAAAGACTCGTTCACGCAGATGCACATAGAACATTTAATGTCCTCGCTTTTTTCTATTCGTGACTTCATTCCAAATTGTATTTAAATGCTTTGATACACATTTGTTTGTTTGCTTTCTTTATTATTGGATTACTCTTGCCAGGTACAACCATAAGTAGAGTAAGATGATGTAGCATCTGCCAAATGACAGATCAACCAACCACATCATACGAGTGTGTTGTATCAGCAGCAGCAGCACAAGGACCTCCTTGATTTGATACCCGTCTGATTGCATGCGATACATCATTCCCTTTTGGCAACAATAGCTTCGTAATTTCGAAATTCTTTATGCCAATAAAAATTTCCACGGTGGTCCAGATATCACTCACCTTTTGTGTGAGTTTTGTGTGTGTTTGTTGTTTGTGTTTGATGTGTTTTGCCAACAGTCTCATTAAAAATTCATATTTTAGAATACTCGTACAATAAGCATTTGTATTTTTGTAAGCAGCAGTGGTGGTCCTAGCGTAAATTGGCTGGGCAAGCCTCTGTAAGAAGCATAACAATTTATGTAATTTTTTTTGCTGTATTATCTTAAAGTCAAATTTCGTTTCCGTCATTGACTCTGATTAAAATGAGTAAGTTAATGAAATAAATCGAGAAAATGGAGTGAAAAGTGCTTTGCTGCCTTTTTTTCAATTTAAGTCTAACAGCCAATTTCACGAAAAAATTTAATTTTTTCTCTGTCAGATTTCATATAAAATTCAAGTAAAAAAATTAAGTTAAACTTAAATTCTTTCGTGCAACTGGCTGTAAAAAAAGCAATCGACTTCTCGCTAGAGAAGGAGAGAAAACAACCTATGCTATACTCTTTTGAAAGCCTCATAAAAGCCCATGTGTGGCACTGTTGAAGCATGCTGACTAACCCAAGTTGTACTGCGATTGGCTGTACAGACAAAATACACTTGAGTGCTTTTTTGTGGGATAAAGCGCCACGAGAACTTAAATAGTAAACGCATTTCAAGCGTAAAATAATCAGAAATTCGTAAAATGAAATGAACAAAAATGTTTGAGCAAAACGGGCTTTTCGGCTTGTATGAAGTGTCCGCCACTGGTATGTACATATGCAAGGGTATGTATTTGTACTCATTTATTCCCTATTTATGACAGCTTGAAATGAAATATCAATTCAAGATTGGCTGTGCTCGTTTCGTTGGATTAGATTTTATGTCTTTAGCTTATGAAGCACATAATTAGGTATTTTAAGCTGCAGGGATGGTAGAATAAGACGAATCTTGTTACTTTTTGTATCAAAGATGTAAACCAGTGGCTTACTTGAATGTTATAGAATTTTAATGTATAGGGATAGTACGGAACCATAACTGCCAGAGCGGCATGATTTTCTTGATTTCATGCCATACTTTATAAGGCTATAAATCTTTTAAGCAAAAGGAGTTTCAAGGCTTAAAGGCCAATGTGTACCAATGGTCCGATGTCCTGTAAATACCGCAGTTAAGCAGGAAATGTCCCTTCTGTCCATCTTTATAACGGTTGAAGATCGCAACTCTTTATATGAAGGCCATGCGATGCCACTCCGCAAGCCATCTTTGACCTGTCCTTGAAAACTGAAACATCGAATCTATGAGCAATTTTACCATCTGCCCCTATACGCTTCCTAGTTGGAAAGATAATCTCAAAATTTGTATCGAATACTGTTATAGAACAGTTGTAATCTGTATGTATTTTTATTGATGTAGGAGCAACAGTAATTTGGAGCGAATCAAGTTCGAATAGTAGATTGTTCCACACTGGGCTGAAGCCTTGCCATTTGCGACTTTCATTGAGAAAAAAATCAACCAAAAGTTGATGAATAGTAGTATTTTCTCAGTGTCAGGTTCAGCTCACGATCTCCATTCTCGAAATTCCGCTCCAAGGCTTGAAACCCCAGATTACTTCTGGTTAGAAAACAACAATTTTGCAAAGCCAATTGGAAACACGTGCATTGGAAAAGGAAAACGCCACTAATTTAAACAAAACTGCAGCCTTGAAACTTTCCTTTGGCACAACCAGATCACTCAGAAACAACCATTTATCAAAGAACCGAGTTGCAGTGCGCAGAGTAGGAATGTAGTAGTGGGTGTATACCAAAAGACTCATAAATCACATTACAAACAAAGCAAAACCACCCATGAAATGTGGCAAAAATAAAATTTCAATGCGCCATGAAGCAACAACAAACCAAACACAGCAAAGAATTAATACAAAACCAAAAAAAAAAATGCAAAAAAAAAATTTAACAAAAAAGTGCAGCGTGAATGAAAATGTGTAAAATTGTTATGAATTGGTCATTTAAGCGGCTTAAGTGTCAAACGCCGAGAGCACATTTCATACATAAATGAAAACGTACATATGTACATATATTTGTATGTATGTGCAGATAAACCGGGTGGTCGCCATGATATCCTTCCAAACATTATCCTTTTGCCAAGTGTTTGCTCATTTGTATGTCTGTTTGTTTGTTTGTATGTAGATATGTTTGTTATATGAGCGTAGCATTTGACGCCTTTTCGTTACGCCTTTATCACAACCAAAACGGCCATGAGAGCAGAAATCGTTGCGTCGTCGAACTGACTGACTAAGGCGGGTTTTATATTACCACTTTTTTCAACTGCGCTAAGGTAATGTTGCATAATTTCTAAAGTGAGCAATGCAGCCAGCAATGAAGGTGTTACCCTCAAAAGTGACTTGATGTGTGTGGTCTTTACAAATTTGCTGCTGCCCATAACTACATACAAACATACATACGCAACACCAAGCGACTATGCAGATTGTCCGGGTTCGCATTTGTTGTTGTTTTTTGTTTTTTTTTTTTGATTTTGATTTTGCTTGGTTGCAAATGAATAAAGTTGTGTGGCAAAGTAGGAAGCGATTGAAATTTGAGGCGTCAACAGTGAAAATCCGCTTATAACAGTTTTGCAGCAACTGTGTGTGCGACACACACACAGCCAACCGAACAGCCAATAATTCTATGCTCCTGAGCATAGATGGGCATACTGAAGTAAAATTGTAATTCAGTAAAGCAAACAGTAAGCAGTAAAAGAATATTGCTTACTTAAAATTTTTTACAGTAATAAGTAACGCGTTACTTATTACTTAAAATTTTTTACAGTATTAAGTATCGCTTTACTTATTACTTAAAATTTTTTACAGTATTAAGTACCGCGTTACTTATTACTGTAAAAATTTTACAGTAATAAGTAGTCTTTACTTACTACTGTAAAAAGTTTACAGTATTTCAGTATTATTTACTGTTTACTGTAAGACTACTGAAGTAGCGAGGATACAGTAGTCTAAGAACTGGCATACACACGCACGCACATTGATGAGCACAAGCGCATGCGCTAACGAGCATATGAGGTATGATGCCCAATAAACATAATAGAAAAAAAACTCGAACGTTGAAAAAACGTTTATACGCATTTCTAATTCCAGGGAATTTTGAAATTCACAATTAAACGTACCCATTATCAATTTTTTCTCAAATATACCAAGGTAAGTACCCAGGTATGTATAAATTAAGGATATAAAAATAAAAACTATATTTTTACCACAATGCTCGGTAAAACGTCGGGAAGCAAACATTTACTTAAAAATCAATTGAAAAAATAAAATTGCTTTTCATCCAAATGTTATTAGAAGCAGTGGCAACAAATATCTTAATTGTATTCTAGGTTAAGATTTTATAAAAAAAAATTAAGTCAATTTTTGCTTCCTGACGTTTTACCGAGCATTGTGGTAAAAATATAGTTTTTTTTTCATATCCTTAATTTTAACATATATACCTGGGTACTTACCTTGGTATATTTGAGAAAAAATTGAGAATAGGTACGTTTAATTGTGAATTTCAAAATGCTCTGGAATTAGAGATGTGTGTTTTTCAACGTTCGAGATTTTTTTCTATTATGTTTATTGGGCATCATACCTCAGATGCTCGTTAGCGCATGCGCTTGTGCTCATCAATGTGCGTGTGTGTGTATGCCAATTCTTAGACTACTGTATCCTCGCTACTTCAGTAGTCTTACAGTAAACAGTAAATAATACTGAAATACTGTAAACTTTTTACAGTAGTAAGTAAAGACTACTTATTACTGTAAAATTTTTACAGTAATAAGTAACGCGGTACTTAATACTGTAAAAAATTTTAAGTAATAAGTAAAGCGATACTTAATACTGTAAAAAATTTTAAGTAATAAGTAACGCGTTACTTATTACTGTAAAAAATTTTAAGTAAGCAGTAAAAAGGGTAAAAATAATGAATTACTACTGGTACTTAAAAGTGCCCATCTATGCTCCTGAGCCGATACGGATGGCACGAAATCGCTCAATTAAGTGTGGAAATTTAATAAAGCTGCTGAAATTTTATACGTTCCAAAAATATGTATGTATATAAGTATATACGGCTTTATAGGATTTTATGTATGGAATATGTATATTATATGCAAATAAGTTTAACGGCAGGGATTGACTTCCTTATTAAAAATTGTGTTTTCCTTTGGCAAAAACTGTGACTTTTGGTAAACAATTATTTCCCTTTATGCCCTCTGGCCTTTTAGGTAGATAATTATGGTCTGGCTGACCATTAATGGTCTCACATAAACTGAATAAGTCCATAGTGTTACCAGAAAATTTCTCGAACATGAACACATCTACATTAAAAGCCTGGACTCAGACTGAAGAAGAACCCCTTTCTTTTAGCAAATACCACGATATTCTATACCCCTACTTTGGACACCGATTCGAAATCACTGAATACGACTTCCCCTAGTAGTCGAAACTTTCTTCTTCTTCTTCTTCCTTCTTCTTCTTGTTAATTGGTGCGTAACTGTCTAGACGATTTTGCCCGAGTTCAATAAAGTGCGCCAGTCGTTTCTGTTTCGTGCTACCTGGCGCCAATCGGAAATACCAAGGGGGGGGGGGGGGGGGGGGGCAGCGCCGCTGTCCACCTGATCTTCCAAACACAGTGGAGGACTCCGTTTTTTCTGCCTTTAGCGGGTTTTGATAGAAATGCTTTCTGGGCCGGAGCACCTTCATCCTCACCTCACCACATGTTCAAAGCAGCCACTGGATCTTTTTGCGCTGAACAATGCCGATGTCTGTGTAAAGCTCATACAGATCATCATTAAATCTCCCTCGATAGTCGCCCTCGCTAACGCGCAAATAATAATCCATTAGGTGCCTTAGTAAAAAAGGCAGAGGGTGGTTTGGTGGCTTAAAATGCGTACAGCCAATTAAACCTGAATCCCCTAAACTTGACTTGCACTGCGTGGAAATTGAATGAAAAGCCATTGCCTCTATGTTATTAAACCTATAATTATAATTAGTCGTCTTGCTGTTGGCTGCATTAAATGTCCGTGACTGCCGTACACAATGCAAATTTTCATATCAAGATGCATAAAAGAGGCGGAGCGCAACGAATGAGGAATCGCAAAATTGCTTACTTTAAATGCACCCTTTTGATTTTTTTATTTTCTAAATAGGTAAGTCTAGCTTAAGTAAGGTTGTATTTTTTAATGAATTTTTTGTTTGCTATGCAGTGCCCATTGCTTTAAAAAATACTGCGGTATTTCTGTTTGAACTTGGCTAAAGGAATTTACTATACGAAATATACAAAATATTCAATTTAAAAAACCAAAAAATTCAATTTCATCAAATGCATATTGACTTTTCGGCTTGTCATTAAGCTGGTGCTGCTCTCTATTCATCGCATTCGATCGATCGATCGTCAAAACCTAGCAGCAAATCGCCCCCCTGCCGCCAGTCAATTCAGCATGAGGCCATATGACAACACGACAGGACGAGCAACAGGATGTCATTTGGGCATTGTTTAAGCGACTCTGACTCTGCGTGGCTTTGTGAGTTAGTGACGCCTCTGTGTCTTTGATTTTTGGCTTGTGCTGTGTTGACAGAGATTTGCTTGTTGTTGTTGTTGTTATTGCTTACTTCTAATTGTTTAACATTTCTGCGTTATGCGGCCAGTTGTTGCGATTGTCGCATTAGTGATATTCGGCTTTTCTGTTGTTTCTCTTGTTGTTGTTTTTTTTTTTCTTGATGCAGCATGACATTGTACAAATATTAATTTATTATTCGACTTTTGCAAATATTTACAAAATATTGTATGTTTGGCTAGGAATTTAGGATGCATTGTAAACACCTAATTTTTTTTTTGCAATTATTCATACATATTTACATAAATGCATACACATGTGTATTTTTGAATGAACAGCCTCGTTTTTTGCTAATTTGCTAGAAATGTTTGCCACATTTTTGTCGTGCTAATTGATTTTTGCCATAAAGCCGTTAAGCAAATGTTGCACTCAATGGAAATCAAACAAAAAACGTGAAACAACAATTTCACATTTTCTTCTTATTTAGCAGAAGAATCTTGCTACCTTCTTATGATTTTGGCAACTGTCTTTCCAAAGAAAAAAAAAATTCCTCCCGAAAGATATGTATGTATGTAGTTGCCTTTGGAAAGACAATTACCAGAATAGCCATATTATTTATTTAAAACTAGATTATACCCGTCCCGTGACAAACCTATTTCCACCTGTTTGTACCCTATCCCTATCCCAATTTCATTAACATTGGTTGGTTACTTTACGTGTCTTTCATTTGATTTCATTTAATTTATTTTCTGATTTATGACACTTTTGAAGTAAATTAGAGTTTTTTGAGTTATGACACTAAGTGCTGTCGCACACATGGGTGTTGTTGTTGTTCTCGTTTAGAGCAGATTATTATAAAGTTTGTCTGGAAAAAAAGAACTATTTCAATCGGTGCATTAGCTTTACATTTATAGCCGTTTTAAGCCCAATTTGATGCATTTTTTCCACACTTTGGAAGATTTTCACGCCTCTTTACAACAAAACTTAACAAATTATATACAAAAACCTTCCTAAAAAATCGCCCTATCCACTGGTGGAAACCGAATGAAAATCCGTGCAGTAGTTTCTGAGATTATCGCGAACAGACAGATAGACAGATGCGAAGGAGGACTTTAACTATTTTATAATATGTATGTAATGATGCAAAGTCAAGCTTTGAAATTTACTTGTTGTTCAGTTTATATGTACATATGTATGTATATATTATTTTCTTCGATCTTTTTCGACTTTTTTTCTTTTTAAATATCATTAGCAACATGTGTCATACCATCATCATAAATCCTGGCCTGAAAAAGGGCCACCAACATTTCCAACGCATGTACATATGTTTTCTTGCTTCTCAATTTTTCAAATTACGCCTCGTTTGAGTTGTGATTTATGCGGCAAAACATATTCAAGCCCCCAAAAATATCAAAAAAAAAAAAAAACAGCAATACTGTCTTCGTTGACTGCATTCCGAAAATTGTTAATGAGTCAAATTACAAAAAAAAAAATAAGAAAACGAAACCCAAAAAAGCCAAAAAAAAATACCCAAAGCAAATGCGAACCGGCCTATTAGATAATGTAGGGAAAGTGAATGCGCTGCGGCTGCTTCGATTGCTTCGTTCGCCTTTTGTTCAAATTTCAATTTCGCGCCTTTCCGATAGTCAAACACAACTTCCTTTGAAGCCGAACTCCTGCATTTATTAAGAAAGATCCTGCTAACATTTGAGAACGATTTAATATACATACATATGTATATACATATGCATGTATGTGTGTTTGTGCCATTTTTCTGATACATATGACATTTTGTGGCGTGATATTGAGTTGACATTAAGGTGTGACATTTGTTGTTGTTCTTGTTGTTGTTGAAGTTGATTTTAGATTTTATGGTCTCTGCGGTTTACCTTCAACGCTTTTCTTTCGATTGTTTCATTTCTTTTGTGTGTTTGTTTATTTTTCCGATTTCACTACCGTCTATTTGTTGTTTATTTTTCTCTTCTCTATTCTATGACTTTATGACTTTTGTAAGATTTATGTATGTTTGTGTCGCACAATGCCAATTGTTCTTGCTCCGCAACATCGAATACTCGGAAGTACATTCTTATTGCATTCCTGTGATTGTTCCGTTGCAGTTTCCGAAAAATCATTTCTCACTCTCTTTGTACCTACATTAAAAACTTCTTTAGGCCTTTAGGCTATTTTGGTGGTTTTTCTGTGGTTTCGTAAAGTGTTTTGTGACTCGTGGTTTGCTTGCACTATTAGTTGGAGGAATTCTAGGGAAAATCGCTATGGTATAAAGGTTGATTACTTGAAGAGGTTTTCCTAAATTGTGGTGTTCAAATGGCGATGCTTTTTACTTTCTTTAAAGCGGTTACGGTTTTCCTATGTATATGTAACACTGACGAAGTCACGGACATCAACTACTACTTATTCTACAAATAAACAAATGCATCTTTGTATGTATGTTTACATATTTATTTATGTTTTTAACAATTGACAGCTGTCAGTAATTTACTAACACATATGTAAATTGGACTACAGAAACCCGCATTAAAAACCAATATTTAAAACCGCTATACATAACTCTCCCATTCAGACTCATATGTACGTACTTACCTACAAGTGAATGAATAAAATTATATGCGCACTAAATTACATATGGACAACTTATATACAACTCATACATATGTTATGTATGTACATATGTATGTAAATATGGAATATGTATATTAGATGAGTTTTTTTTTAGATATTCTCTCCGGCACCGGAATATGAAAATAGGATGTTTTAGAGTGAGTAAACTGAAAAAAAAATTTCACTTTTCCAAAAACTGGATGGAGCTACACCGAAAACCGCGCAAATTCCCAGAATTTCAAGGTATGTTTAGATTTATGTCTGAAAAAAGTTAGGATTTTGCACAAGAAAAAAATTGATACCCACCCATACGAAGATTTAACCGCTAAATCGAATGGCATATTCAGTTTTTTGGTACACTACCCAGGGAAGGTAATAACGCGGCCTAAAATGACCATTTTCTTTTTTTTCTCATGAATCTTCAACTTCTTGCCCTATACTCTTCCCGAAAGCGAACGTTATTTTTTAACTAAATCACACGGTAGGCTGCGTTATTTAATGCGCTTTCCAGAAATGTATAGCTATTAAAAATCGAATAATATTTGGATGAGTTCATCAAGTTTAAGTGAAGTAAAGTCGGGTATAAAAGGGTAACATACCTTAAAATTTCTCAATTTTTTTTTAAATTTTGCTCTTGAAGACGTTTTTTTGGGTTATTAGTGATTGTTTTATTTTGTTGGATAACTCCACAAATGTAAAAAAAAATTTGGAAGATCGAGACCGTGGATAGCGGAAAAAACCGTGGCCCCGGATGGCGCCAAAATATTATTGGGCAATATTGGTATCAAATTAAAGGTTACTCTAAAACATCCTATTTTCATATTCCGGTGCCGGAGGGAGGATCTGAGAAGGTTTAAAGAATCCCATACAAAAAAAAACTCATCTAATGTATATGCACATAAATATGTTTTTTATCATGAATGCTTTTTATATACATACATATGTACGTTTTTCAAACTGCTTTTATCATCACACCAATTCGCCGAGCATGGTAATTTCAAAAAACTCGTAGGTATGAATATTTACTTACATATGTACACAAGCTCATACCTAAATATTTAGTTCATACCTATATACATAGTTGAAATTAAGTGCATTTTTATTATTTGTTTATTGTGGCGCATTAACAATTATTTTTTAAGTACCAACCAAACTATAGAATTACAATAACTATGTATATCTACCGCAACAGCAAAAGCTTGAAAAAATAATTCCTGGCTTTTACAACAACAACAAAAAAAAACAACACGACCAGATCGGAACAGCAATCATGGCACCCAACAACCAACGCATCCAACACGTCCGCATGCAACGGCCATAGCCCACAATGGCTTTTGCTACACATTTATGTCAGTGGCGGATGCTTCATACTAGCCCAAAAGCCCGGCTTGCCTAAGTATTTTCATTCATTTCATTTTACGAATTTCTTTAAAATCTGGTTATTTTACGCTTGAAATGCGTTTACTATTTAAGTTGTCATGCAGCGTTAACCTACCAACAGCATTGTTTGTGCAGCCAATCACAAAACAGCGTGGGTTACTGAGTATGCTTTAACATTTCCATAAATGAGATTTTAGGAGGCTTTCAAAACATAATAACATAGCTTGTTTTTTCGCTTCTTCTAAGGAGACGTCAAGAAGAACTTGAATTTACTTTCGACTGAGCCAGGCTTGTTGATGTACTGGCCAAAAGTACAGCTAAAACAATAAAATTCATATACACATCTTCATATTATCCACTGCATATCAAAACTTAATTATTCCTCATCGTCGTAGTTTTCGCAATTTATTACAATACATTCAGTTTGCTACGGTATGAATATAGACAACAATAAACCAAATATGCAAAACGAATTTAATCAAAGTCAATGACGAAACCGTAATCAGATGGTTATGCTTCAAACATAGGCTTGTCCAGCGAATTTATGCTAGAGCCGCCACTTATGTACATATACATATATGTGCATTGTGGCGATACATATGTACATACGTATGTGAGTACTTTCCTCTAATTCATATACACACTCGTATGTGATAAACAGGCCGCGCCTGGTGCCTCCAGTGCAACATGCAAATGTCCGTAATTTTGAATAATTACTAACGTGTTTTTCGTTTTCCTAAATTTAGTCGCAGTTATTATACAAACGAAATTTATGCATAGTGTAAGGTTGTGCAGTATGGACTGCCATGTCAGGATTAACTTTCCTCCTCATTCGCGTTTTTGTTGCGATTTAAAAAATTTTAACAATTTTTCTTCTGAAACGAGGCCGACATTGGCAGGATTATATATCAGAAATTCAAGGGCGTAGCTAGGATTTTATATAGGGGGGGGGGGGGGGGGGCAGGCACATCAAATATTTGAAGTAGTCAAACATCAATCTGTTTGCGACTAAAATCAAATGCTGCTGTTCCACTATTAATTGTCAAAAATAATACTAATTTGTGTGTGCGACTACAGCAACACTGCTAATATAAAAATGACAATAACAACTGTCAAAGAAACGGGGTTGCGCAGTCAAAAGGTAGGAAATAAACTACTAAAATACTACTATGTATAAAACAGCTCATCGGGTTGTTGTGTGCAAAATTATTCAAGTCGCTCATTTGGTGAAACCCAAAAGTAAGTTAGCCCCAAATCTGACTAGCTAGGTTAGGTTAGGTAATAGTGGCTGCTGGTACACACCAACAGACTTAGGCCCATAAGGACCCATTGTGATACCACGCGGATCTAAACCCCTACTCGAACCAGAAAGTGGATTCAACGAATCTTAGGAATTTTACAGGCTCTAAATCGGCCAAATCGCCGAGGCCAGAAAAGTGGGGTGCCCCCAGAAATTTTAGCCTCTTAGTCCACAGCGCGGGACATTCACACAGCAAATGTTCTACAATTTCAGGCTCCTCCTCATCTCTACAGCTCCTACAGAAGTCATGAAAAGGAGCGCCCAATCTCTCAGCATGTCTGCCGATAACGATGTGGCCCGTAATCAGGCCAACAGTAAGCGCCAGTTCTTTCCTCTTTAGAATAAGTAGCCCTTTAGTACGTCTCGCATCCCAATGAGGTCATACGAGTCTAGAATGAATGCAGGTGCTAAGGCGTTTCCATCTAGCACCCGCTTCTGCATGGAAAAATATCTTAATATTGAGCTTGCATGTAGCGAGCGGCATTCTTAAACCCTTCCAAGATGACGAAAGCGGAGCAGATGTGCCCCCTCTTGCAAGTTCGTCTGCCATCTCATTGCCTGGTATATTGCAGTGTCCAGGCACCCGTACCAGCGTTAGAGAAGCCTGCGTAGCCATCTCGTCAAGAGATTTGCGACAACCCTCTACAGTCCTGGATTTGCAAGTAGCAGACCCAATCGCCTTCAGCGCAGCCTGACTATCAGAATAAATGTAAATATTGTCGTGCATGAGGACTCCTTTACGAAGATAGTCCCCCGCCTCTTGAATGGCAGCAACCTCTGCCTGGAATACGCTGCAGTGATCCGGAAAGTTAAAGGAGAGTTTCGTACCGTTTGGGCTACGAAAATTCCACCACCCACCTGACCATTCAGCTTCGAACCATGAGTATAAATGTGGAGGGCACCCGGCAAATCCGGAGGTCCATTGGACCAAAACTCCCTATCCGGAATAACAACATCGAAGTTCCTCCCGCAAGTGGTGGTCGGTGCACAGTAGTCCGTTGCACTCGTCAAAGAAATGCTAAGGATCTCAGCATGACCACCTACATTTACCTTCCATCCCGGAAGTTCCCTTAAGCGCATTGCCTACCCATCAGGACTATCGGCAGGACATTAAATAAAGTGTCCAGAGCCTCCTTGGGAGTGGTGCGCAGTGCGCCACCAATACAAATCAGCGCGCTTCTTTGCACCTTTTTTAATGCAAGAAGGACTGAACTCTTTTCAAGACATTTCCACCACACCAGAACTCTGTTCTGTGCTAACTTAAGTCAAAACTTAGTTTTAGCTTTAGTCACGCTGGTGAAACCGGGCCTTAGATTCTGCTTATCAATGCTAATGCTAAAATATTTAGTGAACTGTAGACACGAATCGAAACAAATCTCACTGTTTTATTTTCACATGTAAATTTCTGTACTATTCTCTGATGCCATTATAATATTAAGCAGTAGACAGGGGGGGGGCACATGTCCCCCCTGCCCCTACCTGCGTACGCCCTTGCAGAAATTCCATTTTTCAAAAGAGCTTTCAGCACATTTCTAAGTAGGTGTTTACGCCAGTAAGCTAAACACATGCAGTGTTGTAGGTCCCATTATAAGGTATGAAATCTTCGATATGGCGCAAGACAGCCACATTCTACTTGTTTTAATATAAAATGGTCTACCCAACCTGCATGCGTTTTGTTCATGCAACATTGTGTCGCATGTAGTCTAACCAATCAACTGACCGCAACACGTACATACTCAGTAAAAAACTTTGCGTGCTTATCAACACTCTGCACACACATTTTTACCTTTCACATAAGCACCATATTTTTTTACGTTAAATATTGTAATATGTAAATGTTTATATTTCATCTTCCACCACGTTCGAAACGCTTGCATTCATGCTGGTATATGCAACACAAGCGAAGGAAATAATACTGAAAAGACGATGGACTCGGACGGTATTTGTTGCACATTGAATCCGCCATTACAGAATTTACGATTATGATAGTGATCGTGGCCGTTGCAGCGCTTTTTGTTTTTTTAAACGCTAAATGTAACTGTTTGGTGCTTAAATAAAGTAATGTTAATTCCCATGTCGTCGTACCATACGAAAACTAGCATATTTAAAATTTCTGGCGAAAGCTATCAATAAAAAAATTCTGTACGAAAAGTAACAAGTTCGACTTTTGGCCGACGAAAAATATCAGTAATTATCGCCCTTATTTTACAAAACGCCGTGACTCGTTGCGTCGCAATCACTCACATTCACTCACTTTCACCTTCACCTAAAAGTTGGTATTTTATAAGCTTTTACGTTTTCTCGTTCGCTCTGCTGCGTAGTCACGACGATTGTCAAACGCTTTACGTAGCCTATTTACCACTTTTCTGATTTTCCTCATTTCCTTAGTAATTTTTGGTGTGTTTTTTTTTTTATTGAACTGTTTTATTGAGTGGTTAACCCTGGAAAATTGGCAGCTTGCAACCCAATAAACATTTTTCTTCATTTTCAATTTGAGGTTCATTTGAGGCACATTTTTAGTTTGGGATTTCGGGCTGATTCTCAATTTCATAGATTTCATTTTCTCCAATTTCAAAGTTGGTACGAAAGGGAATGCAATCAATAGATGTATGTATGTATTACATATTTGTACTATAGAGTACAGAAAAATTGAGGGATAGTGAGAGAGTTTGTGTTATGAGCGCAGAAATGGAAAGGAATAAATAGATGTATGTACTAGAGCCCTGATACCGGGGTATCGAGCAATTCGATCTAATCGTTTTTGTTTGAAGCCCGTTTGTTGTTCAAATGCCCGTACAAACATTCGAGCATTCGAGCTTACAAACAAAAAAAAATGTGTATCGGAAAAACAAAAATAAAAAACTACATATAAAAGAAAAAATAATAAACAAAAGAAAATACAAACTTCAAAATACCCGAATTGTTCAAATGCCCGTACAAACATACGGGTAATAAACAAACAAACAACTGTTCGAGCATTTGAACAACAATTGTGCGGGCTACTCGAAAATGTTCAAAAAAAATCGAGAGCTCTAGTATGTACATATGTATGTATTACATATTTGTACTCTGATGTGATGTTTTTCATTTACCCGTGCGGGTGAATTTCGCCGGTGCCTTTTGTACAGTCACATGAGTATATTAATACATATCTTTTTTAATATGCATACATACATACATACATATGAGAAACAAACTATGTTTTTAATAAAGTTTGTGTAACTTCACAAAAAGCAACAAACAAATAAAATAAGAGTAAGAAATACAGAATCATTATTACACACAATCATTTTCAACCATCATCATTTCAACCGCAACTGCCGAAGTAAAACAACGAACGCTGATTGAAATTTGCAAACATACAAAATTTCTTCGTTCCAAAATGTGAAACAAGTTTTTTTTCAAATGTGTTGTAAGTTATTCTAAAATTGATAAACAATGTTTGATGAACACATGAAAATATGTTTATTTTCAACTTATATATATGCTGATTCTCAAATTTAGAAACAATATTTTCTCAACGTTTGAGAATTTCTTTTTCAGTGTTTAATGGGAAGTCAACAAAAATAAAAAAATTATTTGTTGACATTATATGTAAATACATATGTACATATGTACGTGTTTTGTTTAGTTTGGTTTTTTGAATAAAATATTTATATGCAACATATTAATACCATGTCTCCACATAACGTGTTTCGCTCTTTTTTTCTGCATTTTCTCTCTCAATCTTGTTTCGACACGGAAACCAGTGCCGAATCTCGCCAATTTCCATACAAATTTCTGAGAGCGAGTGAAGATTGAAACACTGTTTCATTCTGAATCATCTTGCCAACCTCGATGATATCGATGTCTTCTCTAATTTTGTATCGAAAGTCTATCGAAATCTCACACAGACCAAAACAAAGACGCAAAAATAAGCAAACATACAAACATTTAAGAAGAACAAGAAGGAGAAATGTCAAACTGAATCACGATTAGCCACGTGGAGACGGGTTATTGAGCGAGATGTTTTGCTACATGTTTCTCTGGTGAATCAAGTTATGTGGAGACGGGCTTTAAAAAAATGTGTGTGTTATACCATGTCTCCACATAACGTGTTTCGCTCTTTTTTTCTGCATTTTCTCTCTCAATCTTGTTTCGACACGGAAACCAGTGCCGAAACTCGCCAATTTCCATACAAATTTCTGAGAGCGAGTGAAGATTGAAACACTGTTTCATTCTGAATCATCTTGCCAACCTCGATGATATCGATGTCTTCTCTAATTTTGTATCGAAAAACTATCGAAATCTCACACAGACCAAAACAAAGACGCAAAAATAAGCAAACATACAAACATTTAAGAAGAACAAGAAGGAGAAATGTCAAACTGAATCACGATTAGCCACGTGGAGACGGGTTATTGAGCGAGATGTTTTGCTACATGTTTCTCTGGTGAATCAAGTTATGTGGAGACGGGCTTTAAAAAAATGTGTGTGTTATACCATGTCTCCACATAACGTGTTTCGCTCTTTTTTTCTGCATTTTCTCTCTCAATCTTGTTTCGACACGGAAACCAGTGCCGAATCTCGCCAATTTCCATACAAATTTCTGAGAGCGAGTGAAGATTGAAACACTGTTTCATTCTGAATCATCTTGCCAACCTCGATGATATCGATGTCTTCTCTAATTTTGTATCGAAAAACTATCGAAATCTCACACAAACCAAAACAAAAACGCAAAATATAAGCAAACATACAAACATTTAAGAAGAGCAAGAAAGAGAAATGTTAAACTGAATCATGATCAGCCACGTGGAGACGGGTTATTTAGCGAGATATTTTGCTAGATGTTTTGTTGGTGAAACAAGTTATGTGGAGACGGGCTTTTAATATAAATATACATATGTACGTGTTATTCAATGTTAAAAAATAAGATGCATTTTTGTGTTCGTGTGTGTGTAAAGTTAAAACGTTTTTATTAATAACTGTTTAATTTAAATCAAAGAAAAAATTTGTTCAGCATTATATTCGGGTTCGCGAGATTGAAACGCGTCGATTGATACCTTGTTTTTTTAAAATTGGCTAATTTAACCGTTGCAAATTAACCAATATCGAATGCTCACTCGAACAAAAGGAAGTGACTCTTTTGACAGTTAAAGTGACCGTTTTCGTCACTTTGCGTTTTATAAAATACCAAAAACGTAACATACTCACCAAAAAACGTAACACATTCACTTCGAGTCACTTACAGTCACTTTCAGTCACCTAAAGAGATACAAAATACGAACACGACAATAACTGACTCTGGGTGACTCGTTGCGTCGCGTTGCGTTTTGCAAAATAAGGCCCTATATACTGTTTTTACATTCAAATTTTTGTTGTTTAAACGAAATTGATAGTTTTCGTCAGCCAAAAGTCGAACTTGTTACTTTTCGTCAGTCACAAAAAACGTATGTTAGTTTTCGTATGGTACGACGATATACTCGTATACATACATACATAAATTTTTTTAAGGTTGAACGTTTCGTAAAAGAGCTTTATTTCATTTCAATTATATCTAAGAACCTTCATCAAAAATTTATAAATTCAATTCATTTACAACTTTTTATTTTAATCTACCAATTCTTTCAAAATTAGCAAAATTTTCAAGAAATGAAAACGTCATAAAATTTCTAAGTACAAAAACCGTTATCCTGCTTGTCCGTTAGCTAAATGCGCGCGACATTCATGAACCGCCGCTTTAGCCAAAAAACCTTCGTCAAATCAATTAGCTCGTGATTATTTATGTATTAAAATTAAAAATACGTTAACCTTCAGCTGACAATTCTTCAAATTCATTAGCCATAGAATGACAAACGTTTTTCGTTTTGCAATCGAGAACTGTTTAGGTCCCCTTACCCCCACCCCAAGTGCGCCAATTAGTTGGCATTACAAGCTGTCACCTTAACCTGCAACTCGTCAGTTGTGTGACATTCGTGTCCGACCCGCCAGATCTTTTAGTTTTTTGGGTTTTAGCGCGGAAGAGCATAACCTTCAATGGTTTAGTGGATGCACAAACACATGTAATGCCATTGATTTGGTTTGTTTTTCTAAATCCTCTGCTTCCTTTGGCTTTCCTGCATGTTCTTCTTGTTTTTATTTCTTCTTATTTTAATTTTTTTCTTTTGCGTACAGCTCCCTTAAGAGCGAGCGTGTGATTTTTGTAATTTGACACTTTTTCTCCAATTGATTGTCTCAAATCCTCTCGAGCTGCCACTATCTACTCTGCACTTGGATATGGGTAAATTGTCGCTACATATGTACATATGTATGTACATATGTACATATGTATCTACATGTCTGTACATGTGTCTACATGCTTTCTTTGCTATCGCTACTTTCCAAACAACGAAAAATGTTTGTCAGACTGAACTCCCCTAACACGTTGCCTCATATCAAATCTGTTTGAACATAGTTACATACATACATACATATGTATGTTTTTATAAACCCCTGTTGTTCTGTGCGTCGGTACAAATGTCACTTTGACACTTCAACGTGTGTGTTCGCGCGCACTCGCTGACTTTCGTAAGCCGCGTCGCGCCAGCCCAGCCGTACAAGCTGCCAAAGCAGTGGCGTAGCGTTTGTCAGCAAATGTCAAGGCGAAATTACATATTTGTGCTGGGAAATTTTTGAATACAAAAAAGAAAAAAAATAAAAAAAATGTCTCCCAAAATCCTTAAAAAATCAACAACAACGATAACAACACCAGCGAAAGCAGTGAAAACACCAATTCTTATGTATTAACTCAAGTGTCCTTTTTGTTTTAAGCAGCATTGCGTTATTTTTTTATTTTAATTTATTGCACTTGTTCTTTTTTGTTTTATTCGTACCAAAGCGACAAGGACCTTATTAACTCAAGTGGCTCTCTGTGCCGATACAGCACATCCTTCAAGTGTCCTACATTTGTACGCACTTGAACGGAACTTTTGTTTTCCTGCCGCTTAGATAAACATTTAGCATTTATTTGGTTAATTGGAGGAGAATGAATTTGAATTTGAATTGGAGTGTTGTTGTTGTTTGTTACAAACAAAAAGAAAGTGCCGAAATCCACTTGCAACTATGGCGGAATTTTTTGACAGTTCGTAACTCATGTTCCGGTGACAGTTGACAGTTGAAAGTTGTCGGTGATCATTTGTATTTTCTTATGCAGTTAAGAGTGGCGCGGCTTAAGCAACACAAAGTGTTAGCAATCGATGGTAATTAATAAGTTAATAGCGCTTAGAAAGTGCCTTTCGTTTCCTTTTTTTACTTTTCTTTTATTTTGTTTTGTTTTGAAAATAAATGGGAATACGTGTTATCGTACGTTTAAGGGTACAGAAGAAATTGAAGAGCGATATTTAAGTACTTATATATAGTTGACGGACTGTAATAATGGCGACGGAAATGAAAACAAAAACAATCCAGACCACACAGAAAGTGTATTGAGTTGCAATAGAAACAAAAAAAAGCATTTAAAAGAAATTTTATATTTTTTCTTGGGTGCATGCAACGAACCCGATGCTGTTGGCACTCTGCAACATCTTCTCTCTCAATGTCCAGCTTTTGGCACACTCCGTCTTAACTGCCTCGGACACCTCTCACTGCTTCCTGACCAACCTAACCTAGCCTTGGGTGTTGGAGTAATTTTTTGTGCAGGAAACTTGTAAAAATGTAGTTTTTGATTTTTGGTTCGTTGCTGAAAGGTCTGTTTTTACGCATGTACCTAGGTAGCTTTTTTGTAAATAATTCGCTGAAAGCTTTCAAAGCTTGATGGTTCACCGAAAAACATGTCTAAACTTTTTTATGCTTAAACATTCCTAGGAGCATTGCATTTATTTGGAATTTGAGCTAAACAGGTACACGATCAATACTTTCGGAAAATCTGACTTGTAAAACTGGAGAAAGCTGTAGGGTTGCCAGCTTGATATTTAAATAAAGGAAAAATGTGTTAAAATACATATCGTATTGGAATATGTTGTTAGGCAGCATACAGTAGAATTGCACGAACTTTAATTTCGTAAGATAGTACTTTAACCCTCTAACACCTCCACGAAGAGGTCGTTTGACCACTTTTTATGAAGTTCGAAAAAAATTATATTTTGATGGTCGATAGAGGGTTAAATTGTTTTAGAAAATTATTCGCCATAAAATTTCACTTTGGGTCTTCTCATCCAAAATCTTTGTACAAAGAACGAACGTCCAAATTTGCGAAAATTTTAGTTTTTATTTTAAATACATATTTACCTAATACCTTTTATACGCCTTTTAGCTAAGCAACCCGTGTGCGATGCATATAATCTGCCAGTTACCACTGTCCATTGATAAATAAGAAGAGCGGATATGTATATTTCTTCCGCTGTATCTCGCACTAGAATAATAGAATCAAAATAGCCTTGTTCCGCAATGATTTGTTGGGCTTTCATATTTTTGAACCACCTTAATGTATTTACATGCTTATGTGTAGGTTAATATGTTGCAATGGCAAACAAACAAAGGAGTCAACAGCGGCATTTCAACAGTTCAGCGCAAAAGTCAACACTAAATACATACATACCTACCAGTTTTCACATTTATTGTACATACCTACATACATACATACATAGTACATAATATGTATGTACCTACCTACATACAAATGTTGCAGCAATCGGCAATGGCTAGGCAAAAGCACATTTCGTTGCACACTCACGTAGCCACGCAAAACTGGCTACAACTCAACGACATTCAAGTCGCTAAAGGCAGAAATTTCCAACAAAAACGACAACAACAACAACAACAACAACATGTGCAACAAAAGCGGTTCGCTTATTGCAACAGTAATGGCGTTGTTGTCGTCATGGAGTGGAACTTTGGTACGAGCACAAATTGCACTCAACATACAATAAATATGTAGGTAACATGTTTCTGCATGTGGCACTATGATACAAGCATGAATATATGTACCTATATATGTACATATGTATACATATGTATGTATGTATCTATGGAACGTGTTGGAAACCGAATGAAAGAATTATGACTCAAAAACCCAAATAAAAGTACATATGCGTCTATGTACATACATATGTAGGTATAAATGTTGGATATTTGAGTAAAACATATTGTATATAGATACATACCAGAGATCAGCATGCGATACATTTTTTGTGATTTAGAGTATACTCATAAAAAATGCGGTGGGAGTATGACCGTAACCGCAAAATATGCGATCATGATAAACACCGTACCGCATTTTCTTGATCAATCCCGGTTTTTTTTTTTAATTTTTTCATTGAAAGGGCCACTTAAAATTTAGAGTTTGTTTACATTCAAAATAATTTGACTAATGAATTTCAAGATAAAAATATTTCCTATTTACATGAAATAGAGTTTTTTCCTAAAATCCTTGAATCACATTTATGGCTTCTTAGTAATGCACATAAGTTTTGTTTACACATTTTTGTTTGTCTGTGACATAATTCTTTATTTTCCAACGAGGCATTCATTCAATTTTCACAATCGACAAAATTGGCTACGATACATTGATTGAAACCGAAGTTTTTGTTATTTTATTGGAGCAACAACAATATACATGTTTATTTTTATACATTTATATGCGCCCGTCGGAATGAATACTTTTCCGTCAATGTAGCAATTCGTTAAACTGAGAAACATAGTTTAATTAGATGTCTTTTTACGGCAAAGCTGAAGTACTGAATGTGTCGATCGTCATTTAAATACATTTAATTCAACTATGTTGTCAATTAAACGGATTGCTAGTTTGACGGAAAAGTATTCATTCTGATGGCCCTATTAGTCGTATTGGATTTCAAAAATGAAATTTTTTGATTATTTCATTATTGGAAAATATTTTATTATTCAAAAAACTGCCACAAAAAACAAAGCACACAAAAATAAAAAAAATACTTGAGAATAAATTTGCTGTATATCTTATAATCAGTAACACATATCTATGTATTTATGTACAAATGAATTTTCAATTGCCTATACCTTTGCAGTGTGTGAAAAATTTCCGGCAACACTGAATAGTATACAAATAAACAAATGCGGTGTTTGCGGTGATTGCGGTGTTTGCGATATACGGTGTTTGCGATATGCGGTGTTTGCGGTATACGGTGTTTGCGTTATGCGGTGTTTGCGGTATGCGGTGTAAACAACACTAAATACCGCAATATCATTTAGGTTTTCAATCAATGCGGTGGCGGTGAATTTTTTTTCTGGGTACTTATTTTTTGAGCCACTTAAAAAATAAGTATTTTTGCGGTGCTTTAGAAAATGCGGTGCACCGCTGCTGATCTCTGATACATACATATGTATGTATGTATATATATTTGCTAGATATGTATATAAGCATATGTATATGTATGTACATACATACAGAAGTGCCCCCGCAGTAAAAATCCGCAGTGAATCCTTAATGAATCACTGATGCAATTCACCTATGACGAGGAGGCATCAGTGAATACTTTCATATAAAGACTGCTGAATTTTTCATATAAATGGTTTGCTTTCCTCAGAAAAAAAAACAAAAACAAATAAAAATATACTGAGTTATAACGACAGTGATGAATATTCAACAAAGAATCATCACTGATCCTTCAGCAGTGAAACAAATTTACTGCAGGGGCATAAATCCTTAGATATGTGCATTGAGTGTCAAACATTACTTCCTCCACTCGGTCAGAAAGCGGTGTTTGGATTTGAGGCTATAAGGTTTACACTTCATAAATGCTGATAAATACAAAACGATTTTGAGTGCATCACAAAAATAAAAAAAAAAATAAAAATAACCTAAATGTAATAAGTATGAGCAGCGCAGAGTGAACGAAGAAGAGTAGCCTTCTTGATTCACTCACACCACCCACTTGGCTCAAAGCAACAACACCAACAGCGCCAACACAGCCACGCTACAAACCAACAAACGAACGAGTTTGGCCAACAACAATAAACAACACACATACACACACACACAATAACCGCCGACATTTTTAATTGTGAATGAATGATGAGCAACTTCGACGAGCAATCACCAACAGAGGGCGGCAGCTCCACCGCCCGTGTCGCCACGCGCAACGTACACCATCCACAAACATGTGCTGGTATATTTGAATGTATAGGTAATTGTGCGCCATTACTGACCACCACTGCAACAACAACAACAACAATGCGCATTTCGGCTGAAAAGCAACGAACCACCAGCAATCAACGCATAATTAAGCTTACAATTTACGTCTTTGTATTTGTATCTGTGTGTGTTCCTGCTTTTTCCGGCAGCGCTTTATATTTGTTGTTATTGTTCTGCGATGTATTTTTCGTATGCGAAACAGCCCACTCCCGCACAAACAACAGCAACAACACTTGCTTGCCATGCAACACTCTCCATTTACGCCTATTGATTGGTCTATGGTTGGGCGTTGAAGTAGGCCAAGCAGGCTGTTAAATTAACGAGAGTACAGACAAAAAACAACAACAAATCATATGCAGCAGCAAAAAAACACACAAAAACAGACAATTATGAGTTGCGGCTGCCAACAAACATTTTTCTACAAATTCAAACATACAACGTTCTCCCTCTTACGTGCGCGTTTAGTGTCGACATTGGCGACATTGCCCCTTCGCGAAAAAGAAAACACAATGCAATGCATCTTTTTGTGTTGACAGCAATTTTGTTATTGTTCTTGCTCTCTTTTTCTCTCCCTCTACTTTGCTTCTTCTTTACTATTCACATTGCTCTTTGCCTTTCCAACGGTTAATAAGAAATCCAAAAGTAAATTTTCCAACCGGAATTTCCAATTTGAATTTAAGTTCCTCCGAAGAGTGTTCTTCCTTTCATCGATTCGCTCTCATTGTGTTTTGTGCACTATCTATCTCACTCTCGCTCCCTTGCCAGTACTAGCGTGGTATGCTACTGCTGCACTATTTACTCCAATGCCTGACGCAGTGCAAACTTTGCACTCATAAAAGTCTCTTCTGTTTTGTTGTTGCGCAAACTACAACAAGCTTTTATGCTTGTTGTGTTTGCGCTACTAGACAAACCTCCTTCCAATGCGTTCATCTATTTCGCCTCTTTCCACAATCACCGTTTCTCGGCCATATTTTTCTGAATTCATTGTTGTTGCTTTTTTTCATATGCTACTCATACATTTGTACCGCCAATACACTCGCTATGGCCGGTTTGTTGTTGTTGCACTCGTTTTTCCTTGTCGCACTTCCACTCACTTTTGCGCATACAGTTTTTTGTTTCTTTTTGCTTCCTCAATGCATGTTTGTGCGTTTGTGTTGTGGCACACTCCTCTGCTCATACTGGTTTTCGGGCACCATTCGCCAGCAACAACAAGATATTGGCTACGTGTGTGTGTGCGGCGGACTGCTTGTCTGGCTGCTTTGCTTGGCTTGTCACGGCAAGTTATGCACCTTTCCTTGCCGCAGTCAGCAGTCAGTTTGTCGTCGCTTGCCTTTCATTGTGCACACACCCGCTTTCGTTCGTCTCTCCAAAAGTCGTGCATTCGCCGTCGCCGTTAACACAAAACAAATATTTTCTTTTGTAAAGCGATTTTCCTCCATAGCAGGAAAATTGTGTACGCGTTGAAAAGTGTAGTCAGTCCTAACGAAAATTAGCTTGAGAGCAGTTCAACTTATAGAGTTTTTTTAAGTGTGAACCCAGAGACGCAGCACAAGAGATTAACTTCATATGTTGCATGGCATTGAAAGCAGCAAGAACAAAAGTGTTAAATAAAGATGCTTGTATAATAAGAAAAAAACCTAACAAAGCAATTTTTAGTAAAAAAGTGTAACAGAAAATATTAAAAACAAAAAAAAAAAAATGTGCCAATAATCTCATTTGAAAAAAGTGTTACTCCCTACTCGAAAACCTTGCGCGTATTTGCCGCAAGTGTTTTAAACCTAAAGCACGCTGTAGCGCATAAACTTAGCTAATTTTTTTTAACTTTTAAAAAATATAAAAAAAAAAAAAAATCAAAATTAATTTTCCACACTTGTCCTCATCATCCTCAACACCGCCAACCCCATCGTCCGCATACGCCCAGGCCGCTGCCAAAATGCTCGTTGGCTCACATCCTTATCTCTGCAATGGCGTCCTACCGCCGACGGTGCCTAATGCAGCCGTTGCCGCTGCCGCCGCCGCCGCTGCAGCTGCCGCGGCTGTGGCCAATTCAAGCCCAAATCAAACGCAGACAACGGCCAATAACAAAAATGCCGCCGGCTCAGCTACAGATTTTTCGATAGCTGCGATAATGGCCAGAGAGGATGCGTCCAGTCGGGAGTCATCGGTGCGGAGTGCAAGTAAGTACAGAAAAATTAGATACTTGAGTTAAAAATTTAGGACAATAATAAATGGAGTTGTCAAGTTCAATAGTGAGTTATCCAGGTTTTGAAGAATGCTCCATAGATCCGTATTTCGGTGACTGATAATGATTATACTGGCCTAAGAGCTTGTGATATTAGCCGATCTTTGCCGCTGCTTTTAAAACCTAGCAAAGTGTTTTTTTTTTTTTTTTTTTTTTTTTTTTTTTTTGTTTTAAGGTTTGGCGAGACCGAAGTTCAAAGGGAAGTTATCACATATCCTGTTCAGAATATAGGTATGTAATTTGGAGTGAATGCATTCGTCTTGTTTGCTCATATTGAGAAAGATCACAATGTACCCAGCAGTATTCGAGGAAAGGAGGTGCATATGCAATAGAATATTCAGTAAATATTTACATTGAAAGAAGGTTCAAAAAGCATTGCCTAAAGTTAACTGATAGTGCTAATGAATTTTTCCCTGATAATTCTATCTGATCCATAAACTATGGATGTTTTATCCATATAGTGGATGCAGGCCCGTAGCTAGGGGGGGGGCATTGTGGGGCAATGCCCTACCTTAAAACTAGAATGCCCTACCTTAAAAAGGCCAACAAGTGATATCAATTACACTGTAGGTAAATTTTTAACTTTTGAAATATCACAGAGAAACGCCGAGACACCCCAATTTAATTTTTGGCTGTAGAATACGATGGCGTTTTCAGAAAGTCAAAGTTAGCTCTCGTTTTCTAGAAATTTAGGAAATAAGTTTCAGAGCTCCGAAGGTAATTTTTTCCCGTTTATAAACTTTACTTAGGTTTTGAACCCTTTTCTCGCGTAAGGGTTTTGACGGTTGTTCTTACTTAATTGGGGCATTCTAAATTCAGTGCCATCATTAGTTTTTCCAAACTGCCTTCGGTTTATGAGATAACGGTATTTAAAAAGTACCATCAATTTGGACTTTTTTGTTAATAACTCAGTCAGTTTATGAGTTAAATTGCCCAAACTTTGCACGTGACCATATTTTAGCATTACCTTAACTTTTCCTGAAAATAATTGAAATCGGGTGACTATAACATATAGCTGCCATACAACCGATTGTTCAGATGTGGACATTTTGGGGTATAGCTTCGCTATTTAAACAGATAAGGACATGGAAATTTGGAGAATTTGTACTCGTATTGGCCTTAATCTATTCCCTGAAAATCGTCGAGATCGGGTCACTATAAAATATAGCTACCATACAGCTGATTGTTCAGATATATGGTTTTGCACTTTTATTTTTTTATAACTCCGAAAAGAGTCATTCTGCGTGAAAGAGCAACATAAAGACTTTCATTCAAAATGAATAGGTGAAAAATTTTCTCATATACGATTTCCACATATCTGCATCAGTTATTGCACTTTTGTGCAGCCAAAGTTGAAATTTCACCATAGGCATTTTTTTCAAGCCCAATAACTCATATGAGTCTTTCTTTTACAAATCGGACACCTATTGTAACCTTACACTGAACAATCAGTAGTATTGGAGCTATATGTTATAGTGACCCGATCTTGACAATTTTCAGTGAATAGATTAAGATCAATACAGGTCGAAATTCTCTAAAGTTTCATGTCCTTAGCTGTTTAAATAGCGAAGTATACCCCAGAATGTCCACATCTGAACAATCGGTTGTATGGCAACTATATGTTATAGTCACCCGATTTCAATTATTTTCAGAAAAAGTTAAGGTAATGGTAAAATATGGTCATGTGCAAATTTTGGGCAATTTAGCTCATAAACTGACTGAGTTATTAACAAAAAAGTCCAAATTGATGGTACTTTTTAAATACCGTTATCTCATAAACCGAAGGCAGTTTGGAAAAACTATTGATGGTACTGTATTTAGAATGCCCCAATTAAGTAAGAAAAACCGTCAAAATCCTTAAGCGAGAAAAGGGTTCAAAACCTAAGTAAAGTTTATAAACGGGAAAAAATTACCTTCGGAGCTCTGAAACTTCTTTCCTAAATTTCTCGAAAACGAGAGCTAACTTTGACTTTCTGAAAACGCCATCGTATTCTACAGATATAAATTGTATAATTTATCCATTAAATTTTTAAATTTACTAATATTTTAAGGTTTTAAGTTAATAAAACTAATAGCCTTCAAAGCTATAAATATTAGTAAATAATCTCTTAAGCCTTAGTAGTATTTAAATTACTCCTTTAGATTTGTGATATTTTGACCTCCCTACAGTGTTATTATAATTAAATTTTTTGTTTGAGATAAAAAATTATTTCGGTTGCAATGTATGATATCGCTAGCTTAGAGTGCAAACTGTGTAAGTCCAATTTTATGAAAAGGCGTATGTATATGTAGCACGCTAGAAAAACCAAATACGCACCACGCTAAACAAGTCTGTGATACTTGCCATATTTCTACTCGTTGTTATTCAGTGATACGCAAATTGTGTAAGTCCAAAAAACGAAGAAAATTGTGTAAGTCCAAAATAATTACATGAACAAAAAATTTTTTTTCATTTTGAATTTTTTTCTTTTTTAGTTTTTTGTCTCTCCTACAAAGTTTGAAAAAAGGACTTACACAATTTGCACTCTAAGCTAGCGATATGGAGAATCCACCCTGCATCACATATATAATTAAATAAGACCATCGAATTTTTGTAGTTTGGTTAAAGGAATGGTTCATTCCGGCAGTTTTCTGACAAAAACTAATCTGACTGTGAGCCTACAACACCAAGATCGCGGAATTGATTTCTAAGGCTGTGTGCTAATCTAAAACATTTTACTCGTTTGAAAAATGAGGTGTCTAAATTTTCTATGGTTATCGTTTAATTATTTTCGAGAGTTTTTTTCTCACCTTGACTTGCGTGCATACCTACAGTCGGCCCACATACCAAATTTAAAGATCGAAGCTCTCTTAGGTATGGAGTAATCGAAGGAAATTAAATTAAAATTAAAAATTTAAAAAATTAAAAAATTAAATATTTTGTTGCATTAAATTTATTATAATATTTTCGGCTTCAATTGTATCTCTCGCTTATTTGCGTATGGCGGTTGGTCGCTATCTTCCATTAATTATATTTCTATTCACATGCATGTCAATTGCCAAAACTGACCTAGCGTTCGAATTCACCACTAAGCACGGATAAAACTGCACTCAATGGTGGTAGTGCCAAGACTGACTTCCGCCCTACCTTAAACCAACGCTGCCCTACCTTAAATGTAAGTCTGGCTACGGCCCTGAGTGGATGTCAGTAACTTAAGTCTACTTAAGGAATAAATTAGTCAGTTTCGAAAAGGCTGAATTATATACATATATGTACATCTCAAAGAGTACATTCTACATTTTTTTTTTACTTCTTCTCAGGCTTTTAACCAGCACAAATTTACGAATATCTTGAAAATTTGCTTATGCTCAGTATGAACAGAGATACATATGTGCTCTGTAGGAATTAGTAGCCAACAAACACTGAGCCGTACAGTAAATGTGGGGGCAGGTGTCTCCAAGTCATTGCATATTCTACAACGACAACTGCACTAGTTCAAATATCGACAAATTTAGAAGTACAAAGTTTTTATACACACCTTGGGTCGTTGGAAATTCTTCGTACTAGATACGAATACAAATCCTTTCTACACCTGGGGAAGATTCATTTCTTGGTCCAGGTTAAGGACAGGAAAAAAGCGCATAAATAATTCTAAGTATGACTGAGATTATCTTTACGCAAATCCCATTTCATCATAGCAAATCGTCTACTGCTTTATTATATAGTAGGTAGCCATGCGAAGCGGTAAACAAATCCACAAATAATCCTAATTCAGGAACCACGGGCATGTCGTGAACGCATCTGCGGACTCGGAGGGCTTTTTTAAGGCAACTTTATAGGGACAGGAAGACTGCGGGCTTGTATCATTGTTTCGCAATTAGTGGAGGATGTTAGAGGACGACTCGTTATCAAAAAAAAATGGCACACAGTTCTCAAATCGAGAAAATTATAACTTTTCAGAGAAAATCTAATGTAGTTCTCTAATGAGGTTCTAATGGTAATTTGCAAATACTTTTTTTTCGCTAAACACTTTCCAGTTGAATTCCAGTGTTGTTTTCTACCTTCGCTTTCGATCAGATAATAGTAAGATAATTAGACTAGTTATCTAATAGCATTGACAGACGGAAGTGATAATACGGAATATCTAGCTAATTCGGAGTTAACTTGAGAATTAACTAGAGGTAATCCGGAATATATAATAATATAATATTTACAAAATTTGAGCGGATTAAGGCATTTTCTAATGACATCTCTGGCGAAAAATCTCTATTGTGAATGAAAGTGAAGAAAAAGAAGAATACAAAGCAGATCTAGGAAGGTAGGCGCATAGGCGAATTCAGAAATTTCTAATGTATTTTGTTATTGTTATTTGGTAGAGTGTAATGTCAAAATGATATTTCACCTTGATGTGAATTTGCTTTGATTTTGACATTACACTCTACCTTTGGAAATAAAAAAATAAGTTTTTGAATTCGCCGCTGTGCCTACCTTTCTTCAGCTGTTTTGTTAATCCGCAATACTTGCCGTCTGTCAGGGTAAAATTTGAATCGAATTAAGTGTTGTGACAATCGGGATTATCGCTGCCGTCTGTCAATGCTATAACATTATCTGCACAAATTCTCTAACGTTAGAGATTGTGTTCGCTGATTGTAAATTAATTGCTTAAAGTTTTTCATGCAACTCA
Organism: Urophora cardui; assembly: GCA_960531455.1. Lineage (NCBI taxonomy): Eukaryota > Metazoa > Arthropoda > Insecta > Diptera > Tephritidae > Urophora > Urophora cardui. Next base: position 7,291,246 of record OY482674.1, read on the forward strand.
ACTAGTCGAAGTAGGTAAATTATTTTAGCCCACTTTGCTGCCTAATCAATCGAGTCGCTTAAATGCCGCAATACTCGAGTAAATTGATGTTTATTGACTAAATTTATGCTTACACTGCGGGTTATCTACGGTTGTTAAATCTGGATAAAAATGTAAACAATTAATTGCATTTCAACGATTTTTACTGTTTAGATGTTAATAAACTAGTTTAAAATTTTCATTTACAAACTAATTTCTCACACAAATCCAATGCGATGTACATACATACATACATACATATGTATGTATGTATATTCCCAAAAACTCTGAGTATTTAAAACCTTGTACTAGCTTTGGCAGTGGCGGATTAAAGGTCCAGAGCGCCCTAGGCAGCCACTTTCTCGGCGCCCCAGTACCGACCATAAATGGCCATCATAATACTATAAATTTTAACTACCTAGTTGTTTTACACCCTAACAATCAAAATCTTTCCTCTTTATAATATTAGTGTAGATGTAGATATAGATGATGTAAAAGCTTAGATAATTTGTTAATCTCTACATATAATAAAATTGTAACAGGTCGATGTCTGTACATTGCAGATATCGAGAAAAAAATGATTGGGGGAAGCATTATTAAGCCAGTAGAATCCAAATCAACTATTTTTAGAATTTTTGTCTGTCTGTCTGTCTGTCTCTCTGTCCGTATGTTTGTGGCCGTATCACTCAAAAAGTGCTGAATGGAATTGAACGAAACTTTTTTTATTGGATTGCTAGACACTCAACTTAAAGTTTAAGGTATTATTTGTTTCGGAGTAATCGGCCAATATATGCACCAAAATGTGTTAGTACAATATGGGTATCAAACGAAAGGTGTTTATGAATGCTGCCATAAACCATTTGATTAATTTCAATACCTAAACTGGCTTCGGAGATATCTCATAAAATGTGAACCTCCTTAATCTCAAAATGCTTAATATGGCTATTTTGTTATAAGAAATAAAATAATGGCTACCTGGTAACCGACGTACAGAGTGTACTTATGTTATGGAGCGATAAATTCTCCTCATTGATAACTTGCGAGGGAGTCGTCGAACCCGATACCACAATCCCTGACGATGGAAAAAACATTCCACCACCCGACTATGATGAAGTGAGGACAGCTATACCCCGGTTCCAAAACAATAAAGCTCCTGGAAAAGACGGACTACCTGCCGAGCTGTTCAAACACGGACGCGAAGAGCTGGTTGAAAGCAGGCATCATCTTAGAGTTGAAATCCAGTATTTTTTGTTGGTGCTTATTATTTACCAACAGAGTTGAAAAATAGAAGAGATATTATACGCATACGAAGTCGCGGGCAACAGCTAGTATTTAATAAATTAACAAAATAAGTTTTGAATTATTTATTGAAAAAAAGGTGATGCAAGATCACACGTACTCAAAGCCAGGCATCACTTTTCTCACAAGGCCCTTAAGAAAGTGCTGTCGACGATGCACAAAACATATGTCAGCTATGAACAGCACGTGCGGTTTCAGCTGAAGCTCACTGTCCCGTAGGGTGTCAAAGTTGTACAGACCGTCGTATCGTGGATAGGCGAGTGTGCAGACCAAAATTTTGGTTGCACTCAAGTGTGCAGAAAATGGTTGCCAGAGTATGTAGTATATATTTATTTTCTCAATAGATCTCTACATATCGTAAGATTTATTGGCAAAGTGGAGATAATGGGTCGTATTAATAAACAAAAAGCAATTGCTATTCCTCAAATTTTTTGTAATTTGACAAAAATTTGTATGAAGAAACTTTCAAAATTTGAGAAAAAGGCTTGAAAAAGTAATTGCTTTTTTATTAATATAATCTAATATTTTGATAATCGCCAAAAAAGTCGCCATCGCCAATTTTCATAAATTGGTCGCCAAAGTTTGTAAAAAATCGCCAATTTGGCGACAAATCGCCAGTACTGGCAAGCCTGACGACGCAACAAACGCGCAATATTGCACAATATATCGATGCTTGTGCAATATAATCGATTTATCTATTATCGATCTATTGTAGATCAGCTTTAATTCTTAATCGTCGATATGTTATCTTCTTTATTTGTTTAAAAATTCTGAGCTCGCGCGCCCCTTGTAACTACGCGCCCCTAGGCAAGTGCCTAGTTTGCCTTAGGGATAATCCGCCTCTGAGCTTTGGTCTTATTGAATTTGTTCGCTTTTTTACTTCACTTGTCTGTCATCGGCAGCTATAGAAAATGCACAAGCTAGAATAGATTGAGTTTTCAATTACCAAATTGGGCTCAAGTGCATCGCATTGCATTGAACTCATTAGTTGACTCGTTTGTATAACCGATAAGCCACGCACTTAAAAAAAGAGAACTCATAAATATCAGATTAACGTTGACGAAAAACATAAATAGTTCAAAATTTTGTTTGTTTGTAAATCAGTTTATTTTATTGTTATTGGCTGTGCTTTGTTAGTTATCAGACAAGAAATCAAAATTATAAACAGTCGCGCATACAAAAAGCGCTATAATTATGCTAATGGCTACAACAAATTTATTTAATTTTATTAATTTTTATTGCCAGCGACTGCATATTATTTGTTTTTATAGCAGCATACAAACATATATACATACACACATGGCAAACGTGTAGCTAAAACTTAAATAAACAAAATTAAAGCGTGAATAACGGGTATTCATGAACATTGATGTGTAAACAGTTTCGAAATCGGATATTTATTCCCTTTTCCTTATTCCTTTTTTTCCTGGTTTTCTATGGATTAAAAGGCGACTATCGTTTTTGTAATTTTTTGTTGTCATTGTGTTGTTTTTGTTTGTTTTGGTTTTTGGTTTTTGACTTTTGATTTTTTATGTTGTTTTGTTTTGTATTGCTCAAAAACATGCAAGATCATCCGAGTCCACGTTTGACCCATATCTGGAGACCCGGCCTAGGAATCATAAAGAGTAGAGCTCCGTGTAGAAGGCCTGCTCAACACCTTTCATTTGATACCAATATTGCTCAGAAACATTCCGGGTTAATCCGGGGTCACATTTTGACCCATATTTGGGGACCCGACCTAGGACTCATAAAGAATATAGCTCCATGTAAAAGCCCTGCTGAACACCTTTGATACCAATATTGCTCAGAAACATTCAAGGATCCTCCGGGTCCTCGTTTTGACCCATATCTCGGGACCCGACCTAGGAATCATAAAGAATAGGGCTCCCTGTAGAATCCATGCTCAAAGCCTTTCGTTTGATATCAATATTGCTCAGAAACATTCAAGGACATCCAGGTCCTCGTATAGCCCCATATCTCGGGAGCCGACATAGGAATCATAAAGAGTAGAGCTCCGTGTAGAATCCCCGCTTAGAACCTTTCATTTGATACCAATATTGCTCAGAAACATGCAAGATCATCCGGGTCCTTGTATTGACCCATATTTTCGGACCCGACCTAGGAACCATGAAGAATAGAGCTCCCTGAGGAAGGCTTGCTCAAGATCTTTCATTTGATACCAATATTGCTCAGAAACATTCAAGGATCATCCGGGTCCTCCTTTTGACCCATATCTGGAGACCCGGCCTAGGGGTCACAATGAAAAGAGCTTCATATCGAAGTCCTGCTCAAAACCTTTAATTTGATACCAATATTGCACAGAAAATTACATTTGCATACATGTTCAAACAGGTTGGTCCTTTTTATTTTGCCTATTTGTCGCATTGTTGCAGAAAACAACAACTTCACTTCGCTTCGTTGCTGTTGTTGTTGATATTTGCATTTGCACAGCTATGCATGCAAGCATTTGTCAGTACATGCCTATCTACCTACCTACCACTGACAATGCCAAGCGATTCACACGGACGCAGCAGCGCACTAACACAAAGGTCATTTACTGTTTACGCGTAAACTTTACCTGTTTTTTGAAATCACTCGTAGCTACAGCAAAGATGTTTACACATCAAAAAAACAAATAAACAAACAAGCAAATGATTATGAGCGTCTTTTATTCAAAAGTTTTTCTCTTCTTTTGCGCTTTTGTTGAGTTTTTAATTTATAATTAAGAAATTGCTTTGTTGCTGCTGGTCTTCACAACAATTTGTCTATACAAATTTTTAAAACAAATGTGTAAATTTATTTGCCGCTGTTATACAAACTTACATACATACATACATATGTATTTGTGAACATATGTACATATATATATTTAAAAAAAATTCATTGGTTGGCGCACATGCAAATACTTAATTAGTCTCATTAAAAAAAAAAAAAAAATTTTCTTCGCATTTAACAATTAAATTAAATAATTGTCGTTTTCGATTCGCCATCACACAAGCGAGGTCGGATCGAACAAAAATGTTTGAACCCATAATGAGTAGTAGCCATACTCGCTAACTGGTCGATAAAAATTTCCCTCTGCTCGCTAGCATTCACATATAAATTTGACAGAAGGAAATTTATAGCCAGCAGAGAAATTGTGAATCGAAAGCGGCTAATATAAATTGTGCGAAATTCGCCTCAGCAAATTTATTTAATATTTTAGCACCTTTTAATTTACAAAACATAACTCAAATTAATTGAATTGTAAGAAGCAGCATTGATTTTATTCAAAGCATGCATATGTATGTCGTCGCCTGAGAAAACGAATGTCGTATGTAGCAAAACATAGTTTCGAGAAAATCGACTTTGAAGTTTAAATTGGAAATTCTCAAAAACTGTACAACAGATTTTTCTGTTATTTGGACGAGCTGTAGAGAGTATTATATATTTTGACTTGCAATTTGCAAAAGTTGGATATCTTTAAAATTATGGGAGATAAACGACTTTTCATTCAGTATGCATTTGTCGTATGTGACGTCTGAGCACCAATTTACCTGTTTATGATAGCACATACGACAAAAATTCTTCTCTTTTTTCAAACCGGAATGGTTATGAGGCTCACATTTTTTGAGATATCGACTTGAAATTTGGCAGTTGCATATATTTTGATGATACTTTGATCATTTGTCGGAATCCACCACATCGGACTAATATAAGATATAGCTCCCATACAACTGTTTGTTCAGATATAGCTGTTTTCGGGTATAACTTCTTTATTTGAGGAGATAAGGATATGAAACTTTGAAGTAGTTGTACCCATATGGACCTAATAAATTTCACTAAAATTTGTTAAGATCGGACCACTATGGCATATAGCTCCCATACAACTGATTGTTCAGATATGGACATTTTGGCATATAACTTCTCCATGTAAACAGATAAGGGCATGAAACTTTGAGGTATTTGTACCCACATGGACATAATAATAGTCACCGAAATTTGTCAATATCGGACCACTATAACATATAGCTCCCATACAACTGATTGTTCAGATATGGACATTTTGGCATATAACTTCTCCATGTAAACAGATAAGGGCATGAAACTTTGAGGTATTTGTACCCATATGGACCTAATAAATGTAACCGAAATTTGTCAAGAGCGGACCACTATAGAATATAGCTCCCATACAACCGATTGTTCAGATATAGCTGTTTTCGGGTATAACTTCCATATTTAAGGATCAAATTATACTAAACTTTGCAGTAATTGGTATTATACTACAATAAAATATGTCAGTGCAAATCATTCAGATCGGATCACTATAACCTATAGCTCCGATACAATATTTTGTTTTATTCTCAGTAGCTCAGCGGCACATACGACATTTGTTTAAAATAAAAAAACACGAATTTATATGGAAATTTGTCGTATGTGTGTTACATACGACAAAAGCTTACCCAAATGGTAGTAATTTTGTAACATACGACAAATGCATACTAAATAACTCAAGAACTAAAAGAGATAGAAAAAAATGGATTGGAAAAATTAAAAGATTAGGTCCGATTTAGTTAATCTGCATCAAAAACTAGAAATCGTCGATTTTCACATACGACATTCGTTTTCTCAGGCGACGATGTATTGACAGCCAGCAGCGTTCACACTTGAAGTTGTTTGTTTGTTTTTCAAGCACTAACTTCACAGCTTGTAAAAGCAGCTAAAAAAAAGTTAAAGCAAATATTTTTAGCTCAAATATTTTTCAAAAAGCAGCAAAAATAATTTAAATTTCAAGTTTTTCGCAATAGATACTGATCTACACACATATACATATGTATCAGTGGCGGACGCTTCACTTAAGCCGAAAAGCCTAGCTTGCCTAAATATGTTCGTTTATTTAATTTCTTTAAAATCTGGTTATTTTACGCTTGAAATGTGTTTACTATTTAAGTTCTCATTGCGCTTTAGCCCACAACAACATTAGCGTGTATTTTGCTTTAACAGTCAATCACAGCACAAACTGGGTTAGTGAGCGCCAAGCTAGCTATAACAGTTCCATACTTGGGCTTTTTTGGGACTTTCAAAACAGAATAACATATGTAGCTAGTTTTATCGCTTTCTCTAAGGAGAAGTCAATTGCTTATCTTCAGAGTTTAATTGAGAAAAAAGTAGCAAACCACTTCTTTTATTTTTCACATTAAATTTGTATGCGAATGAGAAGCTGGCTCTCTCTGTCCACAATGCTCTTTACAGCCTGATATTTGATATTTACGTTTGCATTTTAAAAGCGTTGATTTTGATATTTGGCGATTTTTTTTGATTTTGTTGAGTAATATGAAATCAGCACAATATCAAAATCAGGCAAAAGCGATATTTCAAAAAGCAATGAAAACCAAAATCATATAAAGTCGAAAATTTCGTGACTTTTCTCTTATACCTAGTGTTATAATAAGCAAATCCACTTGCTAATGCTGAAATTGCCGTCGGTAGGTATAAGGAAATTAAAAATACATCTGCGATTTCGTGTGAGATTCAGAGATTTCTCTAAAAGTTTGGCATCAGTAATCAATTCATTTGAATTCTTCCCAAATGATTCTAATAATAACTTCCTATCAGCTTTTTTTTAGATAATTCTGATGGTAAAGAACTTGAATTTACTTTCGACTGAGCCAGGCTTGTTGATGTGCTGACCAAAAGTAGCTACAGCCAAAACAACCAAAGTCATATAAGATCTGCATATTACCCATTGCATATAAAAGCTTAATTTTTCTTCATCATCTATATTTTCTCAATTTATTTAAATACATTCAATTTCATATGGTATGAATATAAACAAGAAACCAAATATGCAAAACGAATTTAATCAAAGTCAATGACGGAACCGCAATCAGTCGTTCAGATAATACAGCAAAGAAAATTACATAAATGGCGAATGGCAATGCTACATACATAGGCTTGTCCAGCCAATTTATGCTAGGGCCGCCACTGATATGTATGCACATATATTTTAATTGCAACACGCGCAAAAATACTGTTTAATAAAAACAAAAAAAAAACAAAAACTATTATTTCTCTATTCTCTATTCCCTATTTGTTTTTGTTTTTATTTTTCTTCGATATTATACTACATAAAATATGTATGTATACATATGTATCAAATTGTTGCTGCTGTTGTTGTCATCTTATTGCTGTTGTTATTGTTGTAATTTTCCTTACAACAACTACCTGTAATTAATGTTATTTCATCAATGGCAGTTATTGCAATTTATTTATTTTATTTTTTTTTATTTTGCTGCCATTGATATTGTTGCTTTTATTGCGGCTACCGCTGAGTTTATTGTTGCTTTTGTTGGCATTGCATTTAGCACAATTATAAATAATTGAATTTTATATGACAGCAACAACAACTAACAATGCAGTGCAGTGCACCTCAGTTGGCCTGAAATGTTGCTATACTTGACAATTTACCAAGTAATTAAATGCGAAATAATCATTACCCGATAGAGTGATTTATATTATTATTTTCTTTTTGCTATGCAATTTTTTGTTTACTCAACATATATGTACTTTTGTCGTCGTTGAACAGGTATGCATTCACGTAGATGTTTATATGTACATATGTACAAGTTTTAGTTGCAGAAATGCAAGTAAAAGTGTGAAAATTGAACTAATTGTTTATTGCATATCTTTCAAGTGCAAAGGAAATAAATTAAACGCTGATTGTAAAGCACATGTTTTGTAGTTAATTTACACACAGATGTTAATATACACAATTAATGTAAAATGGGTATAATAAAATATGTACATATGTATGTACATATGTATTTAATCGCAATATCACTTCATAAAACTTTTATTTTATTACATGCGCCCAACATTTTTCGTTTAAAGTCTCGTAAATGTTTTACAACGTTCTTTGGCAATATTTTAATATGAAAAAATTTTAAATCTACGTGAATTTATATTTTCGGCAGTAAATTCCATCTTTTAAAAATAAAATATATGTATGTACATGTATTTACATTTGAATACTAAATAAATAGTAGGTATATAACCCTAACAACACACTTTAAATGACAAAAACGCATTGCAGTACTATAACAACATGTTGCTTCAACATTTGATGTATACAAGCTCCGTAGTATGCAAAGATTAATAAAAGTTTACACATATGCATATGTATTGTGTTTTTGCCTCTTGCCTTACTGCTAATTTATATAATACCCTTTTATTTCCTTCCTTTTGTTTTACGCAGGTCCCATCTCCGTCGAGGATGAAGTTGATGTGGATGTTGTTGATTGTAGCGATTCCGAGGAGCAGCCACCACCAACTAAACTGCGACGCCTACACCATCACAACAACAATAGTCATCATCATCATCATCATCATAGTAATAGCCACAGCAGCAATAATAACAATAATAATAGCAACAACAACAATAACAATAGTCACAACAACAGCAGTTCATCACAAAATCTCAACAATCTGAATTCCAGTACAACAAGCAGTCAGGGTCGCTCGACGCCACCGCAATCGCCCGGCGGCAGCGATGCCGAGGAGCGTCTTACACCCGAACCGGTGCAAAAGACACCGAAAATTGTTGGTAGTTGCAACTGTGATGAATTAAAGCCGGTGCAATGTCACTTGGAGACAAAGGAATTGTGGGATCGGTTTCATGAATTGGGCACAGAGATGATTATCACCAAAACGGGCAGGTAAATATGAATGAAAATGAATTACATGTATGTAAGTATGTATATCAGGATTTGTTTAGATTTGTGTTGATATCAAAAAACTTTAACTATACCTGAGTTATCGCTCGCTTACGTTTCTACGTGTGTGTGTTTACTTTTGACGTAGAATATTTACAAACCCGCAGCTCTTTCTGTCTAACTAAAAAGTGAGCTTGTTGTTGTTGAATGAGGCAGTGTTTTTTTTGGCTAGTCCAGAGGGACAGGGGGGCTAAGTGAATTGGTTTAAGTGGACATGTGAAGAGATGCCGTTAGTCATGCGGCGTCTCTCCACATGCCGGGAATATCGGGGTCTATTCTTTCCAGATATGTTGAAGCAAAAGCCTGACCGTAGTTGCGCAACTGTGACGTGGGTCTCCCTCGGCAACTCCGATTTCCGCTATGGGTGTAGGTTGGCCTTTCAGTATTATATATGACGTACGGACTGAAACAAAGGTCGGTGTGAATCTCCTATAGGGCCTACGTTTAAGCCGTTGAGTCTAATGGTTGTTTTATATAGATATTTTTCAACCTCTGGGGAGAGGTCGAATATGTGGTATTCTGGTTGTAGCAGACGGCTATTGGTATGGCCTCTGCGGTGGAATCCTAACAGGAACTGCTTCTTTAGCATAACAAGGAATACCTCTGCCTCATGGTGTAATCTCCATCAGGAGATTACCCGTGGCGGTTCTGAGGGCTAAGTTTTGTGCAGGCCTGGAGTTTCCGCCATTGGATTCTGGAAGTCCCCGGCGAGCACACTGCCGATGCATAGTTGAAGACCGGCTGGCCGATTTCTTTGTTTATTGCAGCAATCATTGTCTCTTTGTCTTTTCCAAAAGTGCTGCCAGCTATCGACTTGAAGATTTTGTTACGGCTTTGGGCCTTGTTAGCAATCGCGGTCGTATGCGTGGAGAAGAAGCCAACACTGTCGAAAGGTAATACCCAAGATCTTTGGGTTGTTTACGTTAGGGGTGGGCATATTCCCTATCCGCATGCCTAACTCCTGTCCTAACTCCTTCGTCCATGTCATAAAAATGGTTACGGTGAACTTCGAGGTATTTCCAGGGATCTAGGGATCGAACAAGATTCAATAAGATTTCATTGTATACTCTTGAGAAGTGTTCTGCGAGAAACGCATGCAACTTCGCACTGTCAAAATTTTCATTTACTTACCTACGGCTATGTCTGAGTTTGGCGGCAATTGCTCCAGTTCAGCGGCAACGCAATGCATTTTTCTTAGTTCAGGCTCATTAGTACTTTTGTCGCTTCGGCACTTGCAGCTCCCGTAAAAAAAATTATGTATATAGGGATGAGTGCTGCATACGCCGAGTTTTGGTGTCATGCCATGTACCTACTATGCAGATATTTACATATGTACATATGGAAATACATAGATACATACATATGTATATATGTAGTTCTGCTCAGTCGCTTGTATGCAATTGATCGCTGCTGTTTGTTGCATGCATTTTTAGCGAAACATGCAAATGTTTCATTAGTGCGGTTTTTCATCACGGCGGCGCATTCATACCAACATACATACATATTTATGTAGCTACAAAAATACATAACATCAGGTGAAAAGTTTAGCAACTATTGCAACACCGTTCTGTCAGTTAGTCGGTCGGTGTGTCGGTGTGTCGGTCGTCGGTCGTTCCGTTGGCCGTGCGGCAGCAGTTGCAGTTTCAGTCAAAGCTGCACAAAAAACGAGCGGGCGACACTCAGTCAATTTGGCCCGCAACTGCAAAGGCCACCACCACATGCAGCGCTCGTGGCAATAAACACTCAACTAGACGCTGTTTTTCCTTTATTTTTGCTGTTGTTTCCCTGTTTTTATGCGTTTTTGTTATTGTTGCCATTTAATAGCAATCGGACTCAACTAATTCCGTGTGGAATTAAAATTTAGCTTTCTTTCTTTCTTTTCTCAATTTTCTCATACTCATGCTCGTGCGAGTGTATTGTATAAGCTTCCCATTTCCCGTTCCCCCGTTTTGTTTATAACAAATTACCTTGTAATGTGAGTAGATTAACGGCAGTGCAAAGCGAATTACGAATAGAAAAAGCGAACTGAAAAAAGAAATATGTACATTCAAAAATGTAACGACAACAGAAAATTACGCTAAAAATGTTGAAAATGTCGAGCGGCAAGTTTGCATGTGGCAAATAGTAATAATAATAATACTTACATGTTAATCCTTTTCTTTTTCAAATTAATACAAAAATATGTGCGTAACTGAAAGCGATGAAACGCTGTAATACTAACGGAAAGGATATACCGCTGTGTGTTAAATGTTGCGCTTAAAATGTGCATAAATTTATTTCTTATTATTTGAGGGCACTTAAACTCTTTTACAGAGGGAAGAAGACTTTGGGTCTATTGATGGTGAGAGGAGGATTTAACGATATATGTATGTATGTACATACATAAGTAAAATTAACAGAAATGACAATTAAGTAATACTCAATATAAATACATTAAAACTGAAGATAATTGTATGGAAAACTTTAATCTTATATTATAAATGTGAAATGGAAATTGTGTTTAAACTCAATTGGGGAGAAAACCGCTGAACGGATCCTCACGAAACTTTGCACACCTAAGTATTTTCACCCGGTAATTACTATAGGCGTATTTTTAATCTGATTAAAAGGCAGGGATGGGCACCTCCCATACAGAATTTTCCTTTTTTTCGTAATATCTCTTGAAATATTTCTACTAGAATAATGAAAATTTGTGTGAAGAAATAATACACAATTATATACTCAACGGATAAACAATCTAGGTCTTGGTAAAGCAGGGATGGGCATTTTCCTCCCACATAAACTGTAACTTTCACATCGAATATCTCTTGAAATATTTGTAGTAGAGTACTGGAAATTGGTGTGAGGGCATATCCGATAACTATGTATTAAACGGGTAAAAACGCTAGGTCTTGGTAAAACAAGGATGGGCACCTCCCATACAAAATTTTCCTGTTTTTCGTAATATCTCTTGAAATATTTGTAATAGAATAATGAAAATTTGTGTGAAGAAATAATACATAATTATATACTCAACGGATAAACAATCTAGGTCTTGGTAAAGCAGGGATGGGCATTTTCCTCCCACATAAACTGTAACTTTCACATCGAATATCTCTTGAAATATTTGTAGTAGAGTACTGGAAATTGGTGTGAGGGCATATGAAATAACAAAGTACTCAGCGGATAAAAACGCTAGATCTTCGTAAAGCAGGGATGGGCACCTCCCATACAAAGTGAAATTTTCACAGCGAGTATTTGTTGAAATATTTGTAGTAGAGTGCTGAAAATTGATGTGAGGGCATATGAGATGATTATGTATTAAACGGGTAAAAACGATAGATCTTGGTAAAGCAGGGATGGGCACCTCCCATACAAACTGAAATTTTCACAGTAAATATCTGTTGAAATATTTGTAGTAGAATACTGAAAATTTGTCTGAGGGCGTATGAGATAATTATGTATAAAACGGGTAAAAAGGATAGGTCTTAGTAGAGCACGGATGGGCACCTCCCACACAAATTGAAATTTTCACAGCGAATATCTGTTGATTTATTTGTAGTAGGGAAGTGAAAATTGGTGTGAGGGCATATGAGATAATTATGTATTAAACGGGTAAAAACGATAGGTCTTGATAAAGCAGGGATGGGCACCTCCCATACAAACTGAAATTTTCACAGCGAATATCTGTTGAAATATTTGTTGTAGGGAGGTGAAAATTGGTGTGAGGGCATATGAGATAATTACGTACTCAACGGACAAAAAAAAAATTAGAAAACTATCTTTGACGTCAATAATGATATCTTTTCTGTGTAACTTTTTAGAACAAACTCAATATACTAATATTTTTAAAAGCACGTGGTGTGAAACCCGCGGGTAACCTCTAGTTCAACTATATAATGTTTCACATCAAAATATAAGTAACTAGTAAATCCCCGTCCGTTTGGGGCGACGAAAATGTTTTAATGATTCCTTCCCTTTACCTCTACATTTTCCTTTATAGTTCCCTTTCAATCTCCCTCTCTGACTCACTGCCTTTTCGTTTCCTTTTCGCTCTGCTTTTTTCGTCCCTTTTTGCTTTCCTTTTGCCTTTCCCATATACTTTGCCTCCAAGCTTTTTCCTTCTGTATCTCTTTCTCTTTCCATAGGGAACCGAGATCTACAAAAATCCTTGCTAACACCTCCTCACACACAAACCCCGTACAATTTTATATAAAATCTCAAGAGCAAGCATTTCCATCACCTTTTCGCAGAATACTTAAAACAAGGAAAGCACAAGCCTCATACCAGATTCTTTCAAGTCTATCATTTCCCAAAATAGTTTATGGAGCTTCAAAACTAGAAATTTTAGAAGGTTTCTGAGAACATTGTTTTATAGGCCATCAAATTTTAATTAAATCCTAATTCAATTTGTACATTATTAAGCAAGATTACACGCTTTTACCGACGGCCGACGGCAAATGGAACTTTGCTGTTTTCATTGTGGAAATACGGAAGAACGCATGTCATTTCGAAATCATGCAAATATGTACTTTTCGTAGAAAGAGAACTTCATATTTATGGAGCAGCTCAGAACATTTACTAAAACTAAAGGCTCATTTACTAGTACAAATGCCTTGAGAAACATACTTGGCCTCCTTAAATATAAAAAAGAGCGAACGAAAAAAGATACTGAAGATGGCACAGCGCCGAAACCGGTTTATAACCAAATCAAACTTGACAAGGGATGACGGAAATTCGTTCCACAATACATCGTATAAAAGTGTACGCTAAATTTTCTAATGACTCTCTTTTTTATATAAAAAGACCTTCCTCAAGATTTCTTTTCGCCCTTAAAATCACCATAACAATCTGCCTCCATAATAAAGTAACATTAAGAAAATTTTCCAGCTAATTCCTGCAATTTTTCCACACCTTTTCAAAGGACACAGAAAATAAATTGTTTGCAGAAAATTCGCATGAAATATCCGCTCGTGTGTGGTCGCTTTACAAAAGCAAAGACAAAAAAAACAAATAAAAATAATGTCATTAAACATTAAACTTATCATTGATTTCCTACATTCATTGAAAATATTGCAAAAAAAAATAAATGAACGTGCGCTAACGAACCCATTGGTGTGACACAAAAATGTCAGTATATAGAACAAACCGATGCATCATTGGCTCCTACATGTCTCAAACAATCAGTCTAAGGAACAATAAGGATTGCCTTTTTTCAGCGCTTCACACACAAGATTCTACAGGTCAGATTAATAAGAACAAAAAAAAAAAAAAAACAGGGCGTTGCAATTGTCAACAAGAAGGAAAGAATAGTAGTGAGTGGGATTGATGTACATACATATGTATGTTGGAGCGATTGCTCGTGCAAAACCGCCGAACTCGAGTTGATAGATTTTCTTTTGGCAGAGCAAGAAAATATTTAGAACAGATCTTCGAGGCGGCTTTGTTTATTTGTTAGTCGAATAGCAATGCTTTCTTTCCTAGAGTACTTTGCATTACAGACAGACGGACGCACGGACATACATACGAACCGATGGGCATGGCTTAATCGACTCAGCTAATGATTCTGATCATATCGGCATATATTTTTAAAGGTCTAACTCTTCTTCTTCTGATACTTTCAATAATCCTGTTCATGGAAAGTATAAAAAGGCGTATGACGCTTAATAAAACCTTAATTGTGTAGTCCAATTTCACAAGTGGCTATGTGAAATTTTTTCGATATTGAGTTTTTGATGGATTGTGTACCAGTCAGGCCCGTAGCCAGGAATTCGTTTCGGGTGGGGCTTACAGAAATCATGGACAAATTGCACTCCCCCCGCCCCCCACATATATATATGTACATACATAGGTCAAATGAAAGTTATTCATGTATTGTGGAATACTTTTTGGTTGCTTGTTATTCATATTGGTTGATTATTTTGAAAATGAATATGGAAAAAATTTGAACATATGTACAAGATTACTGAAAAGCTATTTTAATTGACATTTATTATGCACATACATACATATACATATGGAATGTGGTACAAAATTTCATATAAAACTTTCTTTTACAATAACCTTTTCATCAAAGAAGTAGCCTTCTGGATTTGTTTTTTGATAAAAATGTCTATGGCATGGTCAGGATCAACAGCAATATCCCAGTGAAGCGAGTGAACTCAATCTTTCATGACCCATTGCACTCCGAGGTAAAGTTTTGATTCTTTTCATGGTAGAAAATGATCTTTCCACGCTCGCCGTTGTCACGGGCAAAGTTGCCAAGGCAGTGAGAAGAATTTTTATACCACGGAAATAGTTTCCATCGCAGTACTCCAATAGTTTTAAAACCTCGGGTTCGTTTTTAATCGACGATATTTTCGCACACCACAACCTATATTCGGCCTTTACTGCTGTTGATGATATGTTCTCTTCGAAGAATGGCGCCAGGTTGTCAAGCTCATCTGCTTTACTTACATCAGCGAATCCTGGAAGAAGCAGTTGGAAGCTCGGTAGAATATCTTCGTTTTCTAAAAATCGTTGCGTTAAATTTTAAATTAATAAGTCGATGCATGGCAGGAATATTGCGATTCTGAAATACTCTTCACTCGACGTTGTTCCCGGGTTAGCTCGGTTTCTTTGACGCGATACCACTCTTGGAGCACAGATTTCACCGTCAAAAAAGTCTTCAGCGATTTTTGATGCGGAAACTAAGATTTGCCAGAAGAAATCATTAGCAGATTGTCTAATTTCGCGCAAAGACTGTATTACTTCTTTCGTGCGGTTTATAGCAGAGATAAAGTCTGGCACCGCCTCCTTTTAGAAGCAGGAATATAGGAGATTTCTTAGCCTATAACTCGACAAATAATTGAGATATTATGACGAAACTTGTTGTATACACTTTTATTACTTGTAGTAATACATGTTCAAAATTTTAGCGAAATCGGTTGACGACCACGCGCGCTTTTATATATGGGTATTATAAAGTGACCTTATAAAAACATTTTAAGCGATATCTTTGTCAAATATAAAGATAATTCATTGAAATTTTGTGGCATGAGTTCTACAATAGACCGGAAACAAAAAATTGAAAAATTTTGGAAAATGGGTGTGGCATCGCCTCTTTTTAGACAAAGGAATCTACGAGAGCCCATAACTCGACAAATAATTGAGATATTATGACGAAACTTGGTTTATACACTTTTATAACTTGTGTTAATAAACACGCAAAAATTTATTGAAATCATTTTATGACCACGCCTACTTTTTAACAAAGATATTTCTGGAACACGCTTTAGGAATTTGTAACGTGACATCTTTGTAACTAGAAGTCATAAAGGAATGAAATTTTGCACAAAGAATAATAATCATATGCTTAGTTGGATGACTGATAAAAATTTTGAAAATGAGCGTAGCTACGCCCACTTTATGCAGCACGCGCTTTATATAAAGTACCTACACCGTGTATCAATCAAACGCAAACAAACAATGAAAGCATACAGCTGAGTATCTAATGTTCGATCCACTCGAACTTAGGCTTCCTTACTTGTTATCTAGAAATTTAGTGTTGGCAGAAAAAATTTTGATTTATTTAATTTAACGAGCACAGGCCCATGTTATATTTAATTTTTTATTTTTTAGAAACTAGAAAAAAACTTTTTAAGCATGGATGTAACTACAGCTGTTTCACCTTAGATCCCTCTAAGACTCATCAGGTTACTTTTGCTTCTGCCAAGACTCGAACTTGCGCACTTTGGTTGGGGCTAGGTTCACGAAAAAAGGGCTTGAAAGAGCTAAATTTCTTCAAGAAAATCCAAACCCACTTTCGCCATGCTTGACATTCGAATTTGCGAGACACGAGTTGAGGAAATTACAACAAAAAAAATACTTCCATCGAATTTCGGGGGGGGCTTGATCGCCCGAGCCCTCCCCCTGGCTACGTGCCTGGTACCAGTGTTTAAAGGTGTACAATGTCCATTAAAAATTTGTTGCAATATCCTTCCGCATTCTGAAAAAAAGCATTAAATGCAAATATACTTTCAAAGGTGTCTATGTTTCATTTATCACTTTCAAATATCTCTATGTTTCATTTATACAATTTCAAAAGTCTCCATGTTTAATTTATAAACTTTCAAAAGTCTCTATGTTTCATACATACACTTTCAAAAGTCTCTATGTTCTATTTATACACTTTCAGAAGTGTCTATGTTTCATTTATACACTTTCGAAAGTCTCTTTATTCATTTATATACTTTCAAAAGCCCAGTCCCGCTGAGAGCCGAGTCGGGCCCCTGGGACAGTTCGCGTTTACGGGCCCCCCTAAAAAATAAACTCA
This sequence comes from Urophora cardui, assembly GCA_960531455.1. Taxonomy (NCBI): domain Eukaryota; kingdom Metazoa; phylum Arthropoda; class Insecta; order Diptera; family Tephritidae; genus Urophora; species Urophora cardui. The sequence continues at coordinate 7,308,607 of OY482674.1, forward strand.
ATCTAGTAAAAATATAACATCCAAAAAATTTTCAATTAAAAAGTAAATATTTCTGAGAAGCTTGGTTCACAGCCTTACCAATCGCGGTACTTTGGAAACTCTAAATCAAAGTCGATTTTCTCAATTTCAACTCACTTTTCTAGGATTTGCCCATGTATAAAAATGGTAAATATTTGATTGGATGCTTATAATTTTAGTTTGGTGATTTGGTTAAGTTAAACCTTTCAATTCTAAAACAAGTTTTTGTAGGAACAAAATACCTATGTATTGTAGTGGATTATTTATATATATACATATAAATATTCTACCTTTTTAAATAAAACTTTGTATTTATAACGTAAAATTGTTAATGCTATTTTCGTTATAATTGTCTATGAAAATATCAAAAATTTTCATTCCATTTTAACTTTCAAAGAATTAAGAACATAAAAATGTTCATATAAATAAAATACTTTTATAAAAATAAATTGAAAATAATTATACATATATACAAAGAGGACTACGGTATGTATCTATGAAATCCTAGTTCGAATACTGTCAATACTGCTTTGCCTTTCCGGCCCCAGGGCGATTACACTTGCTGCCCCGCCCTCTCCGCGGCCTTGCAAAAGCCTCCATGTTTCATATATACACTTTCAAAAGTCTATATCTAAAATAAGCAACTCATGCCATTTGGCATACATTGGTGTCGCCTCATATACCTAAAGGGCGCTCAAAATTCTAAAATCATTTTATTTCCACCAGAATCGCTTGATCTATACATACTATAAGAATAAATTTTAAGTGTCTTAACCAATTAATATCCGTGTTTTAACCACGCCCATACGGAAAAATTTTTCTTCATATTCATATATGTACGTTTTTTTTTAATTTGTGGCTTAATATGAAAAATTCACTTAGCCACTTTTGAAAGTGTACTGGTCAGTTTCAGGCGCTTGGCACTATAGCATACAATTTTCATTAAAATCCCCATTTAAGCGGTTTTGTAAAGAACCTTGCCATTTTTAGCAAATTCTGTACATTTTCAATTACACTTTACACATTTCCATTCTTGTTTTTTTTATACTCAGCTGTACTAGTACACAGAGTATTATAGTTTTAATCACATAACGGTGGATTGTAACAGAATGAAATAATCGAGATAGATATAGACTTATATATATCAAAATGATCAGGGTGAAAAGAGAAATCGATTGAGCCAAGTCCGTCCGTCCGTCCGTCTGTCCGTCCGTCCGTCCGTCTGTAAACACTCTAATAGGGGCGTCAGAATGAATACTTTTCCGTCAATCCAGCAATCCGTTTAACTGACAGCAGAGTGGAATTACATGTATTTGAATGAAGATCGACACAATCAGTACTTCAACTTTGCCGTAACAAATATATGAAATTGAAGTATGTGTCAGTTAAACGCTGCTGGATTGCCGGAAAAGTATTCATTCTGACGGGCCCATAACTCGCGCAAAAATTGAGATATTTTGATGAAATTTGAAATGCAAGTTGGTATCGAGACTGGGACGGTTGGTATTGAAAATGGGCGAAATCGGACCATGACCACGCCCACTTTTCCTAAATAGAAAAAAGCGGAAATTTGGTATCTCAGTCACTAATATAGCTAGAGTGATGAAATTTTACCCACGTGTTGAGCTCAGACCCCTAAGAAGAAATTTGATGAAGTTTTGGAAAATGGGCGGTGCCACGCCCACTTATTAAGGGTGGAGCATTGAAAGTTTTATGAGTCATAACTCAGAAACCGTTAAAGATATATCGATGAAATTTGGTACGCGTGATTTACTTACATAGGCAAACGTTTGGACGAAAAATTGCCAAAATCGGTAGACGACCACGCCCACTTTTATATATGGGTATTATAAAGTGACCTAATAAAAACATTTTAAGGGATATTTCTGTCAAATATAAAGATATATCATTGAAATTTTATGGCAGGAGTCCATCTGCGGACATAAAACGAAAAACACAAAAATTTTAGAAAATGGGCGTGGCACCGCCTCTTTTTAGAAGCAGGAATATACGAGATTTCTAAGCCCATAACTAGACAATTAACTGAGATATTATGACGAATATACTTTTAAAACTTGTGTAAATAGACACGCAAAAATTTATTGAAATCGGTTTATAACCACGCCTACTTTTTAACAAAGATATTTCTGGAACACCCTTTGGGAATTTGTAACGTGACATCTTTGTAACTAGAAGTCATAAAGGAATGAAATTTTGCACAAAGAATAATATTCATATACTTAGTTGGATAACTGATAAAAATTTTGAAAATAGGCGTGGCTACGCCCACTTTATGCAGCACTCGCTTTATATAAAGTACCTACACCGTGATGTATTGTGGAACAATCCTCCGTCATCCCTTGTCAAGTTTGGTTTGGAGACAAACCGGTTTCGGCTAATATGCGCCATCTTCTCTTTCTCCAAACCAAACTTGACAAGGGATGACGGAGGATCGTTCCACAATACATCATATTCCTACCCTGTCGGAAAAACAAGCAACCAAAAAGTATTTACCTACACCGTGTTTCCATCAAACGCAAACAAACAATGAAAGCATACAGCTGAGTATCTAATGTTCAATTCCACTCGAACTTAGGCTTCCTTACTTGTTTTTTTTAATTTTTTGTTGTTTTGCCTTTTGATTTCTCGAAGACAGCAAATGACGCCAGGGGGTCATACAACGATTTTTTTAATAACTACTTTATAACGATTTTTTTATATTTCTAAAACACATCTACACACATACATATGTACATAGCAAGTTTGCTCTTGTCATAAAGTGAATCTCTTTTATGTTGTTTGACCACACACGTAACACATAAACCAGTTAGATACTCGTAGAAGTGCAATAATGCCAACAAAAACAACAAGAACAACAATAAAATGTACTTGCATGGTCTCTAATAAAGCAGTTTTTTCTTGTTCAATTTTGCTAGAAAGCAGGAAGCATAAGTCCACCAGCCAGCCAGTCAGCCAGGCAGCTAGCGAAGTGGTTGTCATTGTATCTGTGCCTGTCGACTGCTGCTCTGCTAATGGTGGTGGCAATGTGACAACCGCAGCACTGCAAAAGACATACAAACCAAATGAAACGACCACCACCACCATCATCACCAGCCCTCTTTTTATTTCTGTAGCTGCACACATAGATACAACTTGTTTATTGGTAACACGCAGCTAACATACACAGAGTTGCTTATTCATGAAAAGAGAGTTCCTACGTTTCCTGCGTTTACCTTTAATGATATTGTAAAAATCACACCTAACAATCAGGGCGGTCCCCATAACGAATTCAGTCAGCCATATTCAATTTACTATTTCCTCGCTGTGCTCATTGTTTGTGCTCAACAAAAACAAAAACAACAAGAGAAAATCCTATCCTGCTTATGCTTGTCTATACTTAGTGTTGTTGTTGTTGTTGCTGCTTTGCTTTTCTTTTCGCTTATGTCATCTAGTGCGAAAGCAAAAGAGCCACCAAATTCTATTATGTTGTTGTTGTTGGTGGTGCTCTTGTAAGTTCGTTGGCAGCCAATTCGACCATATTGTTTGTGATGGTGGCGTTGTTGTTGCATACATCTCAGTGTGTACATATATGGTATATTTACACATATACCCAGTTCTGTGTTATCTCCGATTGAAAGACCGTCGCCATTGTAGGTACCTACTTAAAGCATAGTAGCTACTGATGTCGACTTCCAGGTGCCAGCTGGTTCCAGTATCATATTCTGTTTTTGATCCGTCCATTTAGATGATTTTCTTCGATCCTCCTGGTAGAGTTTCTGGATCTCTCCATTGATTTCTTGTGGGATAATCGACAATGTATCGCCTACCAAAGGATACTCGGGGTACAAGCTTGGGAAATGGAGTTCAATAGCATGGACGAAACCACCGCATTGTTTCCTATAACACCAGGATCATTTTCAGAAAAAATAGAAAATAGGGTTGCCACCTTCTTAAAAAATTTCATTATGTAAATTAATAAAATAAAAATAATATAGCATATTGGGTATTTAAAAAAAAATCTTGAAATCCTCTTTGCAAAACAAAACTTTTTTTGAGGGTTGCCACCTGTTTGAAATTTTTTAGCTCAATAAAATTTATAAAAATCAATTAAATATGATAAAATTGGTATCAAATTGAACCAGTTTGAGAAAGCTGATCGCTGGAAATATTTTTGACAAGGTTGCCACTTTTTTCAAAATTTTAAAACAAGTTAAATTAACGCTTTGAAAATCAGTAATAACGCGCAAAGAATGCTCGGGTGTATAATTTTCAACTGCAAGCGACTTTAAATTTCCTTGCAACTGCTTTGCAACATTTCTTCTCGTTTTTCTCTGCTTCTTTTGCTGTTGTTGTATGTCAAAGTGTTTTTGACTGTGTCTCCGATATTGGGACCATTAAAACCGCAGGATACTTGCTAGTTGTCATTGACTTCTTGGCGTGAACTGAGACACACAAAAACAGCACAAAGCATGCATAGACACAAACACATACCTACGTGTAAGGAAATGTACTGAAAACAACAACAACAACACATAAAAAAACGATTCACATTGAAAAGTAAGAAAGATAATGCTCACCTTAAATAGGTTTGTTTACAGCAAACAAAGGTGTAACGCATAATGAAAATACAAACAGCGTAAAGGCGAGGAAAAATAATGTTACAAAAACAACAATAAAGCAGAAGAAAAAGGTAAAGAAGAAAAAGACAAAGACAAAGCAGCAAAAAAGAAACAAACATTAAAGTCAAAGCAGTGTGAAAGGATTTAAGGCATAAATTTAAGGATTTTCGCGCTCAAACACAATCACACACAAACACACATATGTATCTACAAGCGCTTAAATATATTCATTTATAAGCCAGCATTTGGTGTGATTTTGATTGTGAGACAGCTTGGCAACCTGCGGTGCCAACAACTTGGGCGAGTTTGCCCACACAATTCGATTTTATCGCCTCTATTCGAGCACAAACCAACAAACAAATGTTGTATACTGTATCTTACTCGTACAAAAACAAGTAAATGTCCACATTTTTCAGTAATAAAAATCACAGCATTCTGCTGCTATAAAATCTAGTCAAGCACATACCTACACACCACACCTATTTTCTAGCCTTGTATGTTCGTTTAAATGTATGTTCATATATCATATTCACACGACAACGACTCAAACGATTTTTCATAATTGTTTAGCATCTTATTTTAGGTATATATTTTTTTCTTTATTAATTTTTCTTCACTTGTTTTTATTCATTTTTTTTCTTTTCCTTTTTTCTTTCGTTGCAGACGCATGTTCCCCACCGTACGCGTCAGCTTCTCGGGGCCGCTGCGTCAAATTCAACCTGCCGATCGTTATGCCGTGCTACTCGATATCATACCAATGGATTCGAAGCGTTATCGCTATGCGTATCATCGTTCGGCTTGGCTAGTCGCCGGCAAGGCTGATCCCGCACCGCCAGCTCGTCTCTATGCGCATCCGGATAGTCCGTTCAGTTGTGAGGCATTGCGCAAACAGGTTATCTCCTTTGAGAAGGTGAAACTAACTAATAATGAAATGGATAAGAATGGACAGGTGAGTGTTATGATGGTGTTGAATGAATGTGATCGTAGAGTTTGGTGCAATTATTTTAAGAAATATATGTATGTGTGTATGTATGTATGTATGTATGAAAAGTTGATATGTCTTTTCATTAAATAAAATAGCAAATGAGTTTTTGGTTCGAAAATGTGAGACTTAGCTCATTCTATAATATCAAACTTAGTCGATTAGTGTACAGTGGCTGCTAGTTTCCATTTTGATACCACGGGGAATCCGAAAACTCCTCTACACCAAGCATCGTGTGGACTCCACAAATCTTAGAATTTTCCTTAATTCCAATGTAGCTAGATCTCCCTGATCCCCAAATTGGTAAGCTCCTAAGTGCTTCAGTTGCCGCCTTCCTCGTACTGGGCAATCGCACAGCAGGTGTTTTACTATTTCAGGCACCTCTTCATCCTCACAGGCCATACAGTAATCGCAATATTCATCCTTTCTCCAAGAATTATATGGCCTGTTAATAACCCAGTCATTAGTGCTAGCTCGGACCTGCCGAGTGCTATTAGACTCTTGTCTCTCCAATATCTTATGCTGGAAGGACCCCATGGGACGTCGTTGTTGTTGTTGTTGTTGTTGTTGTAGCCACCAAGACACTCCTCGAAGGTTTTGGGGAATCTAGGGGATGTGACAGTCCTTTGCCGGATAAATCCGGTACGCTCGGGTACTAATCCCTTCTGACACTAGCCCGACTGTCGTGCGAACGATTTTTTTGGCCATAATCAACCTTCTAAACCAGTGGATTTTAGTCGCCTCCTACGACAGGCATTTCTTACCACGGGTATATTCTAAGCCCCTTAACCCGTCCTCCCCCCTTTTGCCGTGAATATGACCCTTGACTTCCTCCAAAAGTTAGGAATATAACTGCGTTCAATAATTCCCTAGCATATAGCGTACAGCCTTTGAAATTATACCGGTGTCACCCCATGTGGACCCGGTGCCTTAACTACATATATGTCTTGAAGGACTACATAGCCCATCTAATTCTATCTAGTGTAAGATGATGTCCCAGACTGTGATGGCCCCCATCTCCTTCTAATGAGCGCAGTATTCCGTTCACACCTCCTGGAAAGTGTGTCGTTAGGAGTAGGACCAGAGTTCCTTTCCGGTATCTGTCAATCTACCGTCGGATTTTTGCAAGCATCCCGGAACGCTTCTACGCTACGTGCTAGTTGAGAAAATTTTTTGCAACTCAGTCGGGATTTAATCGATTCTCGCTAAAGAGTTTCTTCAAGTCTCATAATGAATCACATCAACATTCCTACTCAAATTCCCTTTCATATATATTTTTCGAGCTGTGAAAGTGTTTATTCATTTTATTTGCTGTTGAATTTTTCAATAACAAGCGCAGCCATTATACCACAGATACAAGCATACAAATGTAGAACATGTATCACACACTCAGCGTTGCCGTTTTGCTTAAAATTAAGCAAAATTGCTAAAATTTTTTATGCGTGTTAAAATGTTAAATTTTTTCTCGTTTTGTTAAACTTTTTCATTCCAGGATGAAAATGTATTTGCTTCAAAATCTTGAAGCTCATTCAATTTCCTAATTCGATCAATGGAAAAAGTACTGTCTGATTGCATACCCAAGTTATCGATAAATTCCTGTTGACACTCATTCGCAGCTATGCAATGTGAGTTGACACAGTTTGGGGGTGAAAACAGAATCAAATCGTAGTAACATGACGTTACGACAGCGAAAGTCCTTGACGTAAACATATTGCTTCAAAGCCATCGACTGAAACATTTTAAAATAATAAAATTAAATAGTTAAATGTATTAATTTAATGCTTTAAACCAGGCCTGCTCAACGCTCTCGTATTGAAAGTACAAAACTTAATACATCTACAAATTTTTTATATGCACTGAACAATTTTTTGCTCATTTAAATTTTTTTATGAATTCCAATAAAATATTATTTTAGAATTTATTATCAAATGGTAGTATCACATACATCATAGGTGCTCATAACAATAAATTATTATAAACAAAATTTAAATTAGCAAAAATTTTCTCAGTGCATATAAAAAATTTGTAGATGTTTTGTATTTTTTACTTTAAATACGAGAGCGTTGCGCAGGCCTGCTTTAGACTATTTTTTAGTCACCAAAATTAGAAATCCGTCAGTTGACGACAACGTAATTTTGTCGTTGGCGACGTCGCGCCGCTTAATCTTTAAAATAATTGATTTCATAAGAAACTGTGTCGTTGCGGTTATGTTCTCACCCGTAGAGTTCAGCTATGTATGTATTTGAAGCGAAAAACAAAGTTGTAATCTCTAGTTGAAAAACCCCGATTTTAAAAATTTTGAATTGTGTCATTTTATGATTTAAGGTGCAATATATATCCTCATTTGGAAAAAAAATATGTTAAGCTTTTTCCAGAATTGTTAAACTTTTTGTTGGATTTTGTTAAAAAAAAAAATTCTGTCGTGGCAACACTGCACACACTACCTCCTCCTATAAAAGTTCCGGAGCACAATAAAATCTCTGTAGAGCTTTCACTCACCGCGCATGCGCACTGCGAGCCAACCATACACTAAAATGCATATGAACATACATAAACACATACATACACACATAAGCAAAAACATTTTTACTACTTTCCAACCAAAAGTCTCCACATAATTTTCACAAAAACCAAGCGCAGACAAAACAAAACTAATTCGACGTTTCCTTTATTTCTCTCATCTCTTCTGCATTTCCAGATTGTCTTGAATTCCATGCATCGCTACCAGCCACGCATACATTTGGTACGCCTCAGCCATGGCCAAAGTATACCCACAAATCCCAAAGAACTGCAAGAGCTCGACCATAAAACCTACGTGTTCCCCGAGACCGTTTTCACCGCCGTCACCGCATACCAAAATCAGCTCATCACCAAACTGAAAATCGACTCGAATCCCTTTGCCAAAGGTTTCCGCGATTCGTCACGTCTCACCGATTTCGATCGTGATCCCATGGAGGCGCTGCTGTTGGAACAGCAACTGCGCTCACCGCTGCGCCTCTTTCCCGATCCGCTGATGCAACAGTTTGTCGCACAGCAGGGCGTCGATCCCACATCGATGGCCATTTTCGAAAAGGCCCGTCAACATTTGCAAATGTTTGGTGGCAATTCGCCGTACGCTCAGCTGATGATGCCACAAATGTACGCACAGCAGGCGCCACCACCACCCGGTCTTGGCGCATTCCACATGTTTCAGCAGCAGTGGCCCCAGCTGACGGCCGGCTTTTTGGCGAGTGCCAATCAACAAGCGGCTGCCGCACAAGCTGCAGCTGTTCAGCAGGCGCAGGCACAGGCCCAGGCACAAGCTCAGGCTCAAGCGCAGGCACAAGCACAGGCGCAGGCACAAGCGGTTGCTGCAGCGGCGGCGGCGGCGGCGGCAGCCAATCGTACACCACCTCCAGCACCGCCGACGGCGTCAACACCGTCGTCCACGTCGTCGGGTGGCTCGCCTTCGCCGGATATGCGACCACGGCAATTTCAACGTTTCAGTCCATATCAAGTGCCGCCGCCGCAGCAACAACAACAACACACGTTAACGTCACCACCGCCGCAAACGCGCAGTCCACACAATTAGAGCGGGGCGTAAAGAGATGTGGAAAAGGGGCTTGGAGCGCCGCGTGATTGAATGTGAACGCGCTTTTGTTGTTGTACATATTTGTTGTTGTTTCTTACTGGTTAGCGCCACAAAAACAGTATTAAAGGATTGTGGATGCAGGAGGATGCTTTGCTGTAAATAGAAAGTAGTTAATTAGATAAAAATGTATGTATGTATTTATGTAAATTAAATTATTGTGTTGTAATTTATGTTTAACTTTCTTTTTTAAGTAGTTAATTAAAATTGTGGAACTCGCTTTGTGTTGCTTTAAAAATGTTGCTGCTGCAAAAACTAAAAAAAAAAAAAAAATTATGAGAAATTTGCGCTAAAAATGTGTGTAATAGATACATACTTTTTTTTTACTGCAAAAGTGTTTACATATTTTTGGTTTTTCAAAAAATATTTTAAAACGCTTTACTTTAGTACTTTTTTATTTTATTTGTTTAATCGAACCGCAGCCTCTTCTGTATACTTTTCTGCGTAGCAAAAGTAGAAAACGAGTACACAATTAGCAGTTTTGCGTGATATTTTGTAAATTGTATTTAATTCACCTTTTTGTTATTGTAAATTTAGGCAAATGGAAAATATTTGTTTTTGTGCAAAAACGTATCTCAGTGTTATCCTGTAGTCCTAATAAAGGCATATAAATAAGTATTCTGGCTTAATTGCATTAATTAAAAGCTAAAAATAAAATAAACAAATATGTATTAAAAAAAAAAACACAAATTGTAGAAATGCTTCAAAGCGGCTAAATAAACGGTGTTTGTAACTACTACAACTACATATAGATATATATGTATGTATGTATCTAACCACACACATCAGTGGCGGCGCTAGCATAAATATGTATTTAGGCAAGCCGGGCTTTACGGCTGGTATGAAGCGTCCGCCACTGATATACATGTATGTAAAGTAAATGTTTCATAGTAACACAAGCAAGCAAATGCATATGCGAGTAATTAAATAAATGTAATTAAAAAACTCAACAAATTAAAGTATTTACATATGTATGTATGTAAATATATGCATAAACACCTAAATTATATTGAGAGCTTGTATGTAAATCAAAATTAAAATTTCGCAGTTTCGCATGCGCTAGAAAAAAATGCAAAAAATTTAAATGTGTATAAAAAATATAAGAAGAAATAAATCAATAAAAGCAAAATAATGCATAAAAATTTAATTTAAAAAAAATTTACGGTTTTTTTTCCTTTTTTTTTACCTTTTCCTTACAGCAATGGAATCTCAGGTTTCTGCTTACGAGAAGCTCAGACGAATACCTACTCATATGATTTGGTGCAGACTCCGGCAAGATAATTAGAGAGATTGTGTGCAAGAGCGCAGAGCGATTTGCGCTACAATTTGACGCTTAATTGACGTTTTGGTGACTCTCACACGACACTAAGAAATTACTTTCTGAAGTGCCCTTTCTGACTCACTATGGACGTAACGTTAACGGGGAACTTTTTTCCCGAACGAACATAGAAAAAAGTTGAGAATGCGATATCTTTCGCAATTGAAGTTTCTTCCTGAGCTAACTTTTTAGTCACTTCCACGATAATAAATATTGGCTGGGATTGATTAAACTGTGTGTGATATTTCTCATTTACTCTCATGAGTCAAAATGCCGTGGTCTAATTTGTTGAAAGCCTGTCTCCACATAACGTAATTCGCACTGGAGCAATCTCGCCAAGTATTTCGCGAACTAACCCATCTCCACGTAGCTGATCGTCCTTCAGTTTGACATTTTTCGTTTTTGTTCTTCAATGTCTTTTTTACGAGGAGGAATGTACGCTGTCAGTGTGAGACTCTAACCTGCGCTAAGCCTCCTACTGTCAGCGTACCGAACCCCCCGGTACTACTGTCAAGCTACCGTCGGGAGGTGCTTTGAGCATTAGGCTCTACGTCCGTTGTGGTCACGCAGTTACTTTTAGTCGAGTTTGCACCAGCAAGCCATGTTCTTCATTGAACGGACTGGAGCAGATAGATATATATATTGTGCCGGCTGAGTGGATGTTGCCATAATCGGACTGCACGCATGAACTGTATTCCCAATCAGCAGTTCTGCTGGCATGTCTTTGCCAAGTTCAAAACCATCAAACTTACTCTTGCGCTTGTTGCTCTCCAAAAGGGACATCTTCTTACAACCGGATTACATTGAAGAATTTAAATAATCTTTAAAAAATCTTATTTATGAACAGAATCTTAAAGAGTTACATGCGTATAGAGAAGATCTATACCTCCGCTCTTTCATTAGTTCATTCATTTCCTATAGGGGCATTTCCCCATAGGGGAACATATGTATGTATTTATGTATGTATACTTCAACACTGAAATCTCAATTCAATTTCATTTGAAACTAACAACTATACGAAATGCATTTACCACAGTTTGATCTCAAAGTCATCCATCAACACATCGTAAAATGTGATATCTGTGAAAGAGTACTAAGTACAAAGAGCAAGCGCGTAAAGGCCGACGGGACGGTGGAGGATGAAGCGCCGGCGGCATGGTAGGCAGCATTTGAAAGAGGAGCTCTTATGTACAAATATACAAATGCATATAGCCATGTGTATGTATGTATATATGCAGACGTAAATGGAGTACTATTACCGCAACTGATTAGCGCATCGAGTTTAATTGCCAGCAAAAGCAACTGCGGCTTGGCACTCTTTAGGGCGCACAAACATACATATCTGCGGATACATTTAGGTTACAGGGAAAAATTTTTTTTACTAGAATCAGTGCCGAGACAAGAAAAATTAGACTTGATTTTGAACCTAGAAAATAATTTCTTAATATCAAGAAAATCCAAGTAAATTGGATTTTAAATAAATAAGTAAACATTTTCTTGCTTCAAGTGAAATTGGATTTTAAATATAAATAAGAAATAATTTACTTGCGGTAGGTGTTTTTTTTTTCTTGATTTTAGAAATAAATAATTAAGAAATAATTTTTTTTGTTGCAAGTAAAACTTTTCTTATACGAGCTTAAGTAAATAAGAAAATATTAAATATTAAATTATGTAAGTAAAAATTTTCTAAAAATATTAAAAACGTAAAAAATAAGGAAAATGAAAACTAATCATGAGGGATTAGAAAACCATAATTAGTCAACTAGTACTTATTTTCCTAGGACTTGTTCACTGAAATGACAACATTTCAATTAATATAAATGAAGATGCAAATAGTGAACTCCTTATACCAAATGCTTCACAAACAATCTGAGAATTGCAGAAATATTCAGAAATATGCAAAGCAGGTGGCAAATGAAAAAACATACATGTTACTTTGGAATTGCAAATTCAGCAAGAAAAATTTTACTTCGCTCAAGAAAACGTTTTCTTATTTATTTTCAATTTTTTTTTGCTGTAGTTTGCTGATATGCTCAAAGAACTTTGGCATTCGAATTGAGCAAGAACTATTTTACTTCGCTCAAGAAAACGTTTTCTTTTTTGCTGTAGTTTGTTTTTCCAATTTATCGAAACACAATTTTCTTAAATTCTTCTTGATATTAGCAAAAAGATTTTCTTCATTTAAGTAAATTTAAGAAAAGATGTTCTAATTTATTTAAACATTTTTCAACACTTTTTTTCTATAGATTTTGTTAGTGTTCTTGAATAAGAAAATAATTGTCTCATTTTTGGAAAACTCAATATCTTAATTCCAGTAATTAAGTCAATTTTTCTTATTTCCCTAAAAATTTTCTAAATTGAGTTCAAGAAAGCATTTTTCTTGATTCAAGTATACAAATTTCTTTATGTGTACAATTTCACGATTTTCATGTACTCAGAAGACAAAGTGATACTTACACATGTACTTTATCTTCCTTAAACATAAATTTCGTTTCGAAAGTTTGAAGTCTATTCATGTTACGTCTACACCGAATCAGAAATCTCCTCAGTGCAATGGTAATTGCAATAACAATAACAATTATAAAAGGGGCGCAATGAAAGTACATACTTTTCAATTTGATCTTTTGAGTGAGCATGAAAAAGGAATTCGTTACTTAAAATGCCCACTCTACAATACTCGTAATGCAGTTATTTCAATGACAATTCATCGCCAATGCCAGTACATACTCGTACATACAAAAATTACTTGGTTTTCAGTGTTGAAATCTGGCAAAGCAATAGGCAATACAATAATTGTGTAAATGGATATCCATAACAATAGAATTGAGGATAAGCTGTCGCTGTCGCTGTCGATGTGGCAGTGGCAAATGAATTTGTGTGTACGTTTGGCAGAGCAGCAGCATCGCGCATGACTGAATCAGTGAATCGACAAGGCATAACGCGGCGGTGAAAGGAAAGTGTTGGAATGGGTATTGTTGGCGGCGGCCATTGATTAACTAAAGCGATAGTTTTGTTACCAATTTGTTATGCATGCAACAACGAGATAGGCAAGGTTAAGGAGAAGTGCGTAAATCGAAATGATATGCAAGGAGCTAAGCGACCGCGTAAGGAAAATTTGTATGATTTTTGTGACTCTGGTATTGTTTAGTCTCTCTTGAAGGTGTCAATAGCTGCCAATTTACATATGTATGTATTCCAAGTTGAAAATTTTCGGCGAAATTGTCACGCAATTTTAGCTACTTAGACACATACATACAAAGTGAACGCAGCAATTCCTTTCCTTTACGTCTTGTGGGGGTTTAACGCTACAAATGTGTTACTTTGGTATTGAATTTCGACACTGAAATGATGTGCAGTCAATTTGGTGCGCGGCGTTTTGCTCATAAAGACTTTACGATGCGCTAACTATATATGAAAATTTTTGGATAGATTTATTAACTATTTTCGATTTTGGATTACACGCCATGGCGTGTGAAAGGTTTATTATACTATTGGTCACGCATTGATTAGAAATGCTACTGCTAAGTAATACATAGATATGTACGTACATTTAAAGGCATTTATATACATACATACATAAAGATATTAATAAATATAAACATATCCCGTAACGAAGTCGATTTGTTGAAAAGTGTAATCAAGTGTTAATGAAGATGAGGCGCCATTCCGGATTAGCACAACAACATTGAATATGTTCCGCTCGGTTTCACCAAAGAATCTCTCATAAATGAAGATTTCGTTAGATAATTAAAAACAACATTTGTAGGTATGTACATACATATGTACATATGTATGTTAGGGTGGTCCTTAAAAAAGCAAATTAACGATTTTCTTCGGTCTCACCTCCTACTTCGGTAACAGCACAGTCGAAGATACCATATATAAATTTTAATCACGATCGGATATGGTTAAATGTTTTCGCACAGGGGTATCGAAACAAGAAGATGGCACATAACCGAAACCGGTTTATAACCAAATCAATCTTGACAAGGGATGACGGAAATTCGTTCTATAATATATCGCAATCCTACCCTGTCGGAAAAGCAAACAACAAAAAAGAAATAAAGTTTTTTTTTAACGAGAAAGAAGCATAAAAAGCTTTTACCCCGTCAATGTGGGTTTCTCACCTGCACTGAAGTTGCTATTGTCAGCGTACCGAACCTCCCAGTACTATCGTCAAGCTACCGTCGGAAGGTGGTTTGAGCACTAGGCTATACGTACGTTGTGGTCACGTTGTTACCCTTAGCCGAACTTGCACCCGCATTGAACGTGCTGCGCCTAGAATTATCGAGGCATGTGGTGCCAGACCACCCTAATGTATGTTTGTACATATGTATATGTACGAAAATCTGCTAAAACCGACTATAAGATGGCTTCTATAGATTTTTGAACTTCACAGAAACTTGACTAAAGAGCTCGGCTGGTCTCAAGTACAAAATAAACCCTTATAATTTCACCTTTGTTCACTGAGGTCTTGACTTTAAGAGCCTATACACACTTGCGACTCAATCGATTTAGTCGGGCTTTGATTTACATGAGAATGTATGGAAGCATTCACACTACATTCAATTAGTCGAACAACTGAAACAGTTGAATTTGCATACAACAGCCCAATTCGACTAAATCGATTGAATCGCAAGTGTGTATGGGCTCTAAGAGAAAAAATATTTATATATGTATATATTCGTACTTCTTGATGGTGTAGTGGATTATTTATAATATATGCTTATAAATATTCTACCTTTTTTAAATAATACTTTGTATTTATATTGTAAAATTGTTAATGTGTTTTTGGTTATTATAATCTATATATATAAAAATGGTGTAAAAAATGTTACTAACCTCATCAGATGAGAACGGCTGGGCCGATTTCTGTAAGATTTTTTGTTAGTTGTTCGTATTCTTGAGGAGAAGGCTCGTACGGAAGAAAATTTTGGAATATCCCTCCGGAAAAGTCTGAAAATTGGAAAAATCTGTGTTTATGTGTGTATGTGTGCATGTGTGGATGTGTGTCCTTTATATACTCCCAAAGTAATCAACCGATCTTTATGAAATTTTCACAGCAGATTCATGTGTGCACATAATAGGGTATATAGAATTTCGAAAAAGTGGGAGCTTCGCGGAATACAGGCCTAAATGTGGCCCCAGATCAACCCAGCAAATCTTCGAGCAATATTGGTATCAAATGATAGGTGTTGAACAGGCCTTCAACATAAAGTTATTTTCATTGCGATACCTAGGCCGGGTCCCCAGATATAGGTCAAAACGTGGGACCGAGTGGCCCTGGAAAGTTTCTGAGCGATATTGGTATCTAATGAAAGCTGTTGAGGGGGACTTCAACAAAGAGCTCTTTAAATAGTGATGCCTAGGCCGGGTTCCAAGATTTAGGTCAAAGCGTGGACCCGAATAACTCCTGAAGGTTTTCGAGCGATATCGGTAGCAAATTAAAGGCGTTGAGCAGGGCTTTCACTTACAGCTATTTTCGTTGTTATTTCTAAGGCTGTTTCCCAGAAATGGCTAAAGTAGTGGGCCTGGATGGTGATGAACGGTCCCGGTAAGGTAAACGTAGATAGGGATAGGTGTAGGGATAGGGATAGGGATAGTGATAGGGATAGAGATAGAGATAGAGATAGAGATAGAGATAGAGATAGAGATAGAGATAGAGATAGAGATAGAGATAGAGATAGAGATAGAGATAGAGATAGAGATAGAGATAGAGATAGAGATAGAGATAGAGATAGAGATAGAGATAGAGATAGAGATAGAGATAGAGATAGAGATAGAGATAGAGATAGAGATAGAGATAGAGATAGAGATAGAGATAGAGATAGAGATAGAGATAGAGATAGAGATAGAGATAGAGATAGAGATAGAGATAGAGATAGAGATAGAGATAGAGATAGAGATAGAGATAGAGATAGAGATAGAGATAGAGATAGAGATAGAGATAGAGATAGAGATAGAGATAGAGATAGAGATAGCGATAGAGATTGAGATTGAGATTGAGATTGAGATAGAGATAGAGATAGGGATAGGAATAGCAATAGGGATAGGGATAGGGTTAGCGATAGAGATAGAGATAGAGATAGAGATAGAGATAGAGATAGAGATAGAGATAGAGATAGAGATAGAGATAGAGATAGAGATAGAGATAGAGATAGAGATAGAGATAGAGATAGAGATAGAGATAGAGATAGAGATAGAGATAGCGATAGAGATTGAGATTGAGATAGAGATAGAGATAGGGATAGGAATAGCAATAGGGATAGGGATAGAGATAGAGATAGAGATAGAGATAGAGATAGAGATAGAGATAGAGATAGAGATAGAGATAGAGATAGAGATAGAGATAGAGATAGAGATAGAGATAGAGATAGAGATAGAGATAGAGATTGAGATTTAGAATGAGATTGAGATTGAGAATAAGATTGAGATTGAAATAGAGATAGGGATTGAGATAGAGATTGAGATTAAGAATAAGATTGAGATTGAAATAGAGATAGGGATTGAGATAGAGATAGGGATCGGGGGAAGTAGGTTTGTCGCGGCGAATATAACTATAACTTTTATTCAGAGAATAGAAAATTTTTTATTATTCGCAGTCATTAAGATGAACTCTAAGATAATGGTTAGCAATACGGTAATCAAAGACTTTTTTTAGGCTTCATAGGAATAAATTTTAGCAGAACAACGTCTGCCGTGTCAACTAGTTGTCTATGAAAATATCAAAAATTTTCATTCAAAAATAATATTCAATAATTGAATGTCCAACAATTTGTGAAACTAAAATAAATAAATATTTAAAAAAAAAAAAAAAATATTTTCAAAATTGCATAATATTAGTCATCCAGGCACCAGGGCTGCTAGAAATATAACACTGTGCTACACCAAAAAAATGCAGGGGCTCTCACATGGTTTTTTGGTTTCATCATGGCCCATAAAACACTACCTCATTTGCGGTTTTTCCCCATCACTTCGTTTTTAAATTTTTTGAGTACAAATATAATACAACTCTGAAATTATTGAAATTACAACTTCGAGATGCTATAACTTTCTTGTTTCTTGATCTAATTCAATTTTTTTTCTTTTATTTGAAAGATGCTACTTTTACCTTTCAAACAAGCAAAATAGTTTGCAAATCGAACTAAAAATGACCAATTTTTGGTCTTTTATTCCAAAAAAAAAAATAAAATTTTTCTAAAAATATTGGTTTTCGGTACGCTTTTATTGGATTTTTAAGTTACAAACAATGGGTTTTAAACCTTTATAACAAAACACATAAAATCAGCTTTCCAAAAAGCAAAAGTAAATTAAAATTGATTCAAAATTACGGTAGTAGTGTTTCATATAGTGAGTAAGCCTTTGTTTTTGTGTTTTAAAAATGTTTTTTTTTTTTATAGATTAATATTTGCATACAAAGTAGGTATGAACTTTCACAAAACTGAGTATAGAGCGATCTGAGTGTGCTCTTTGTTACTTGTCAGAATTGGTCAGTTTACCTACTTTAAATTTTTTCCCAAGAGATTGGCGTCTATTCATCGACGGTTCAACAAAAGTACACTTGAAATGTTTATTATGTAATTACATATTCTAGTTTCATTTAATTTTTAAGGTTTGAAGGCTGTGCTTTTACACAACACTGGCATATATCCATCAGTCCCACTGGCCTACGCTACCGATATTAAAGAATCATATGACAGTATGGCTAATTGTAGCTGACTTCAAGGTACTCAATATTTTAAATGGTATACAGGGTGGAAATACGAAGTATCCATGCTATTTCTGCGAATGGGACAGCCGAGCAATTAGCCTACACTACAAACAAAAGGATTGGGCTCCACGTATGTATATCGTTTGTAGTTGGTGAAAAAAATACTATAAATATTCCCTTAGTTAATCCAAACAAGTAAAAGCGCGGCTGCCTTCGGCCGTACCGAAGACTTCATACCTTTCATGAGTGGGGAAATGAAAAGTTACCTATGCATGTATGTACATAGCCTGATTTAGTACGTATCATATATATTATTTCTAATTGCTGTTTTATAAATATCCCTTTTTCTGCTCACATAATTTACCAAAATTACTAAGTAAGACATCGTTTTAAAGGCATTAATTAGCTATGCATGCGAAACGGTGTTTTATTGGGCGTGGTACTTTTTTTAAATAGTATTTTGCAAAAATAAAATGTTTAAATTTAAACTAAAAGATTTGCGCCTAAGACTATGCCTTCAGAATTATTTTATTCTATCAATTCAAATCTCAAAGGCAGATGTTGCTCCATTTTAACAGTCGTGTATATTTTAAAACACTTTTATAAGCTTCAGCTGTATGTTTGTATGTAAATATTATATTATTTTAGGCGAATACGTGTGTATTCATTCCTACGCTAAATGGGGGCTTTTCAGTATAGGATATGCTGTACGTAGTACATACAATATATGTATGTATATGTATGTATACTTTTGATCACATAACGGTTGTACGTAAGACCATAAAATAATTGAGATAGATATGGACTTACATATACATATATATCAAAACGATCAGAATGAAAAAAATGATTGAACCATGTCCGTCCGTCCGGCCGTACACACTCTAACTTGCGCAAAAATAGAAATATTTAAATGAAATTGGGTACACAGATTCTAATGGGAACAGAGAAAGTTGGGGTTGAAAATAAGGCATATGGATGTATTTCGAAAAACATGGAAAACATGATAATTCAGTCACTAATAAAGCCCGAGTGATGAAATGACGTTATGCCGTTATGAGGAAACATGCTGAAATTTTGAAAAATGGGCCAAGAGGGGCAAATTTTCAAAAATTTATAAGTAAAAACTCAGAACTGTAGGTATAATAAAAACATTTTATGCGATATGTTTGTCAAAGTAATTCATTGAAAGTTCCATAAGTTCCACTGTAGACATAAAACCAAATAAATATAAGTTTTTTTAAAATGAGCGTGAGAGCACAAACTATATCGACTGGCGCCATGTATGTTTTATTATTTTTTGCGCAAGATGCGCACGGGTCCAGCTAGTAATTTATAATTTCAATTGTGTGGGTTAATTATGGAGGGATTTATTAGAAAAAATGGTGTCTGAGCTATTTAAATGGAGGAGTTATACGACAAAATGTGTACACCTGAACTATCGGTTGTATGGGAGCTATATGTTACAATGGTCCGATCTTGACAATTTTCGGTAACTCTATTTGGGCCGATATCGGTAAAAATACTTCAAAGTTTCATGTCATTATCTGTTAAAATTGAGAAGTTATACCCCAAAATGTCCATATCTGAACAATCGGTTCTAGGGAAACTATATGTTATAGTGATCCGATCTTTACAATTTTCGGTAATCTTGTTTAGGCCAATATGGGTACAAATACTTCAAAGTTTCACGCCGTTAGCTGTTAAAATGGAGGAGTTATACACCAAAATGTGTATATCTGAACAATCGGTTATAGGGGAACTATATGTTATAGTGGTCCAATCTTGACAATTTTCGGTAACCTTATTTAGGCCAATATGGGTACAAATACTTCAAAGTTTCATGTCCTTAGCTGTTTAAATGGGGAAGCTATGCAGAAATTACACCCCAAAATTTTCATATATGTATATCTGAATAATCGGTTGTTTTCTATATGTTATAGTGGTCCGATTCGGCCGATTCCGACAAATGATCAGCTGCATATAACAACCTACCTGTATTCCAAATTTCATTCAGATATCTCAAAAACTGAGGGACTAGTTTGCGTTCACACAGACGGATGGACGGACAGACGGACATGGCTTAATCGACTCAGCTCGTCACTCTGATCATATCGGTATATATTTTGGCGGGTCCCCCACGCTTCCTTCTGGTACTTTCGACAAAAATTTTTTGGCACAAAGTTATAATACCATTTCATTCTCATGAAAGGTATAAAAACAAAAAAAAAAAAAAACAAGGCCTACTCACTTTATGAAACACTACTACCGTAATTTTGAATCAATTTTAGTTTACTTTTGCTTTTTGAAAAGCTGATTTTATGTATTTTGTTATAAAGGTTTAAAACCCATTGTTTGTAACTTCAAAATCCAATAAAAACGTGCCGAAAATAAATATTTTTAGAAAAATTTTATTTTTTTTGTGGAATAAAAGACCAAAAATTGGTCATTTTTAGGTCGATTTGCAAACTATTTTGCTTGTTTGAAAGGTAAAAGTAGCATCTTTCAAATAAAAGAAAAAAAATTGAATTCGATCAAGAAACAAGAAAGTTATAGCATCTCGAAGTTGTAATTTCAATAATTTCAGAGTTGTATTATATTTGTACTCAAAAAATTTAAAAACGAAGTGATGGGGAAAAACCGCAAATGAGGTAGTGTTTTATGGGCCATGACGAAACCAAAGAACCATGTGAGAGCGCCTGCATATTTTTTTTTTTCTGATTTTGTAGCACTGTGTAATTAAGTCGAAATATTTTTGGCCTTCAATGAATAAAGAAATAAATGAGTGGGTTAAATTGTGTATAGGTTGCCAAAAATCAAAAGTTAATAAGCATGTCAAATCACCTGTAGTTATTATTCCAATACCAAAAGCAGATTTGAACATATACATACGGATATTGTAGGTCCTTTACCTAGTTCAAATGGTTATCGATATATTCTAACAATTATTGATCGAAATACGCGTTGGCCAGAGGCATATGCTCTCAAAGATATTGCAGCAGAATCAGTTGCTAAAGTTTTCTTTAAAGAATATATACCACGTTTCGGAGTGCCTGTATCTATTACTAGTGATCGTGGAGTTCAATTCACATCTAATGTATTTGCTGAATTAGCAAAACTTGTTGGTTGTCAATTGATTAAGACTACAGCTTATCATCCACAAGCTAATGGAATGATTGAACGACTACATAGGCAATTAAAAGCTTCAATTTTGGCAAGAAATAATTCTGTTAATTGGTCAGATGAACTACCAATCGTTTTATTAGGTTTGAGATCTTGTTTCAAAGAAGATATTGGAGCTACTGCAGCAGAGATGGTTTATGGTCAAAACTTGCGTCTTCCAGGGGAATTAGTTGTTCAATCAAATGATAATTTCAATTTTTCAGATTTTATTTCTAAAATTAAAAATCATTTTAAGTCTTTTCGTTCTGGTATATCTCATCATCAAAATTTTAATAATGTTTATTTACCCAAAGATTTACAGACAAGTAAATATGTTTTTGTTCGCGTTGATAACAAAATACATGGATTACAATCGGCGTATGAAGGACCTTATCAAGTTTAGAAAAACACGCGAAATTTTTTAAAATTAACATAAACAATACAGATAAAACAGTTTCAATTGATAGAGTCAAACCTGCATTTATTGAACAAAATCATATACTTCCAGAACTTCGGCAAAAGAAACGCGTTACGTTTAATTTCCTTTAATCATTTTTGTTTACTTATTTTCCCGTTATTGCTATCTTTTTAAAAGGGGGAGTATATGTAGTGGATTATTTATAATATATGCATATAAATATTCTACCTTTTTTAAATAATACTTTGTATTTATATTGTAAAATTGTTAATGTGTTTTTGGTTATTATAATTGTCTATGAAAATATCAAAAATTTTCATTCAAAAATAATATTCAATAATAGAATGTCCAACAATTTGTGAAACTAAAATAAAAAAATATTTTAAAATAAAATATTTTTCGATTGAGGACTACAATGGTCATGTAAGAGTTTTGTGAAATTTGAGATGTTGGAACGGTTTCATTCATCCCAATTAGGCCTTAATACCTTGAACTATTTGTTGCCCACTAGTCGGGTCTTACTTGCCTACCACGACAAATCGTAAAATCGCTGTACTTTCACTGTACTTTGAAAACTCGCAACTTTAGATCTATGTTAAAAGAATATCACATGCCATTGCCTCTTGCTGAAATTTTTTTTTTTTTCAGTTTTACCCACTACTTAATTCTGTTTTTTCTTTCTCTCTCTCTCAGTTATTAAGATATTTTTTTCATGGCATGACACCCTAAATTATGAATATTTGCCCTTGATGCGGCGCTTAGAATGCAAAATTAAGCCAACGTCGAGTTTCCTCCGCAGTTTGTTATACTCAGCTGTACTAGTACACAGAGTATTATAGTTTTAATCACATAACGGTGGATTGTAACAGAATGAAATAATCGAGATAGATATAGGCTTATATATATCAAAATGATCAGGGTGAAAAGAGAAATCGATTGAGCCATGTCCGTCCGTCCGTCTCTCCGTCTGTCCGTCCGTCCGTCCGTCTGTAAACACTCTAACTCGCGCAAAAATTGAGATATTTTGATGAAATTTGAAATGCAAGTTGGTATCGAGACTGGGACGGTTGGTATTGAAAATGGGCGAAATCGGACCATGACCACGCCCACTTTTCCTATATAAAAAAAAGCGGAAATTTGGTATCTCAGTCACTAATATAGTTGGAGTGATGAAATTTTACCCACGTGTTGAGCTCAGGCCTCTAGGAAGAAATTTGATGAAATTTTGGAAAATGGGCGGTGCCACGCCCACTTATTAAGGGTCAAACATTGAAAGTTTTATATGTCATAACTCAGAAACCATTGAAAATATATCGATGAAATTTGGTACGCGTGATTTACTTACTTAGGCAAACATTTGGACGGAAAATAGTTAAAATCGGTTGACGTCCACTCCCACTTTTATATATGTATATTATAAAGTGACCTAATAAAAACATTTTAAGCTATATCTCTGTCAAATATAAAGATTTATCGTTGAAATTTTATGGCAAGAGTCCAACTATGGACATAAAACGAAAAACGCAAACATTTTGGAAAATGGGCGTGGCACCGCCTCTTTTTTGAAGCTGGAATATACGAGATTTCTGAGCCCATAACTCGACAAATAATTTATATGTAATGACGAAACTTGGTGTGCACACTTTTATTGCTTGTGGTAATACATGTGAAAAATTTTAGCGAAATCGGTTGACGGCCACGCCCACTTTTATATATGGGTATTATAAAGTGACCTTATAAAAACATTTTAAGCGATATCTTTGTCAAATATAAAGATAATTCATTGAAATTTTGTGGCATGAGTTCCACAATAGACCGGAAGCAAAAAGTAGAAAAATTTTGGAAAATGGGCATGGCACCGCCTCTTTTTAGACAAAGGAATATACGAGATTTCTTAGCCTATAACTCGACAAATAATTGAGATATTATGACGAAACTTGGTTTATACACTTTTATAACTTGTGTTAATAGACGCGCAGAAATTTATTGAAATCGATTTATGACCACGCCTACTTTTTAACAAAGATATTTCTACAAAACCCTTTGGGAATTTGTAACGTGACATCTTTGCAATTAGAAGTCATAAAGGAATAAAATTTTGCACAAAGGATAATATTCATATGCTTAGTTGGATGACTGATAAAAATGTTGAAAATGGGCGTGGCTACGCCTACTTTATGCAGCACTCGCTTTATGTAAAATACACCCTTTATCGAACAAACGCAAACAAACAATGAAACCATACAGCTAAGTATCTAATGTTCGATTCCACTCGAACTTAGGCTTCCTTACTTGTTTTTTTTTTTTTCTTTTTGAGGGGGTTGGTCGATTAGAAAGTAATTAACTTGAAGAGTTTCCACGCTGCGGCGCCGCATAACACCGGGGCTAACCGACGAAAACAACTTTGCTACGAAATACTAAATATTTATTCAACTGATTTAAATGACGATAAGACTAAATTATGCTGCCAACTCGATACACCGCGACGTTTTTCTGCTTTCTTGTTTTTTGTGGGTTTTTGGTTGGAGCATGTGTAAATGACACCTGGCAGGCGAGAAGAGGAAGCATGAAATGCGCGTCGAATGTGCGGGTAAGGAGACAGTTTGATATGGTCAAAAAAAAAGATATACAATAAAAAAAAGTAAAACATGACACTTGCTGTTGTCCATCGTAAAACAAAAAAAAATTCCATTCGTTGTATATGTGTGCCTGTTTGTGTGTTCGAGGCAATTAATAATAATAATACAATGACGCTATTATAACTCTGACGAGTTTTATGGCCGAGCTTCTCTCCCAATTCGAGGTGTGCTCCTTTTTTTGTTTTTCCTACTAATTGGGTGGACCTACAGTTTTATGCCGGCTCCGAACGGCGAATGCATTTTTTGTGAGAAGCTTTTTCATGGCAGAAATACTCTCGGAGGGTATGCCGCCCACTGCCGAGAGGTGACCGCTGCTCTTAAAAAATCCAATAATTGGATTTTTACTAATTAGAAAAATTTTTTGGTGTTTGGCTCGGACCGTGGTTTGAACCCGAGACCTCTGGCATAGCAGGCGAGCACTCTACCCACTGCACCACAGCGGCCACTTCGAGGCAATTACAGGCATTCTAATTGAGATAAGAATATTGTAGGCAGGTCTCTATATAAATATTTTATGCGCAACCGATATTATCCTGGGTATGCGCTTATTTGTTTAACATAAAAGTTAATTGTTTTATAATTACTTGTACAAGCGATAAATTTGGGTGTGGAAGGTGTACCTATATAAATAAATGTATGTACATATTTAGGTTTATATTTGTAGGTGGGTGAGCATTAGAATACATTTTGCAGCGATAGACAATGCGACGAGCGACTTTTGCCGAGGGTGACCAAAAAAGAAGAAGAATGCTTTGGCAGATAAAATCATTGCGGTTGGCAGAAAGGTCGAGAGTTGGGGCTTATGCAACTTATTATAAATAAGTGCATACGTAAATACATACATTAAGGTGGTCCTTAACATCAAAAGAACAGCTTTTTCATTCTCACCCCCTAAATCGTTTAAAGTACAGTACCGTCAACGATACCACATGTGTATAAGTAAATTGTGGTCCCGAACGGAGATGGATAAATGGTGTCACAGAGCGGTCAAAGTTCACTCTATGCAGATTCAAAACATAAAATCGGATAGCAAATATAAATTTTAGGATATCAGATACAAGTTTATATTACCATATGTGACCCCTGTGTGACACCACTTAACCGTCTCCAATCGGGAGCAAAAATTCTATCGATATCCTTGTGTGTAGGCATATAGATTTTGGGCACTAGATACAAAAAAATTTTGTTTAATTTTTTCAGTCTCCATAGAGTTTTCAGAAATTTGAGCCCTGTGAGAGACCTCTTAACCGTATCCGATAGGGGAAAATTTTATATGTGGTATCCTCGACTATACTAACCTCGTCCTGGGGGGTGAGGTTGAAAAAATATGATATAAAATTTGTGTCCATACATTTGGGGACCACCCTAAATGTACACAAATGTATTATTTACGTTAAAATCATTTAAGCACTTTTATTGCAAAAATTCAAAAAGTTTTCATGTCCTTTTCAGTAACTGGACTACTGGTAAACTTAATTTTAATAGCTTGATTTTACTAAAAAAATGCCCCTACAGTTTTAAGAGCTGTCGAAAGCCGAAAAGTTCGAGACTTCAATCCGCTAAAACTAACCTACTCCCACGGGAGGCCCCTCCTACGGAACCACCGGATAATTAGTAGGGGAAGACAAAACGTCTTTTTTCAGGGTACGGGACTACTAACGTCTAACTTGGTCAGAGTATCTCAGTTAGGCTAATAACTATTGACGCAGACGCATCGCTAACTGCCTCCCATATGACATAGGGCTGACACATATATACATACATACATAAATGTAGTCAAGTTTTCCACCGAAACTCTAGTTCCCAGTATCTCATTGAGCCGTTGGCAGGGAAAACGAACATGTTCTGCCTCCTCTGCAACGTCGGCACACAGAGAAAAAAAGGACTATCGTTGCGCTTAAATCTGTAAAGATATGTACGCTCTAAAGCATAGGTGGCCACAAATTAAGCATAAGGGAGCCACACGACAACAACATCAATAAAAATTGCAACAACCTTCTTCTCGGAGTTATAAAAATATTATTTTGCCAAATAACGGTTTATTGCAATAACATACATAAAAAAATCATACTCCCATGGGCACTTTCTATTCTTAGATGTCGTTTCAAAATGACATCTAAGAATAGAAAGTGCTAATGGTATGATTTTTTTTATGTATGTTATTGCAATAAACCGTTATTTGGCAAAATAATATTTTTATAACTCCGAGAAGAAGGTTTTTGCAATTTTTATTGATGTTGTTGTCGTGTGGCTCCCTTATGCTTAATTTGTGGCCACCTATGCTCTAAAGCACCCATGTCCGCTGAGGAACTGAGAAAGGTGGAAATTCAGCTCACCCCTCTTTCTATCTGCCCAACTGCTTATATAAGGAATTAATCTATAAGTCCACCGACTTTTAAGCAAGGTTTGTCATCATTCCGGTCAATAGTCGAGAACCAAAGTTCAAAGATCTGTTTTAAACTATATGTGTGATTGAGCTGCTGAAAAAAGTGTCATCCGCCATTTTAAGGCTTTTTCCATGTCACCTTCTCTTTGCTTTGCAGCTTTGGGTGGTAGCTCCTCATATGCACCCACTTTTCAACTCAATCCACTGCCTTCCAATTTCTCTAACGCCCGTTTTCTTAACATAATTACCATTATCTAGCATTGCAAGTTAAATTGCGCTATCATTTCAAGCATTTTCACAAAAGCATTAAACCAGTCATAGAGAGTCATCACCGAGTCAGCACTAAATTTGCAACAACATCATAAACAACAACAACTACAAAAACTACATAAAAGCAACAGCTAGTGCACAACGTGTAATGCGACGCTAATTTGTATTTGCAATTTATTGCAACCGGACAATCGGCACAAAATCATTAGTGGCACACGTGTTGAGCTCACACCCAGTTGATTATCTTCTCACACACTTGCATACATATACATATACATATACATATACATATACATATACATATACATATACATATACATATACATACACATATACATATACATATACATATACATATACATATACATATACATATACATATACATATACATATACATATACATATACATATACATATACATATACATATACATATACATATACATATACATATATGTACATATACATATACATATACATATACATATACATATACATATACATATACATATACATATACATATACATATACATATACATATACATATACATATACATATACATATACATATACATATACATATACATATACATATACATATACATATACATATACATATACATATACATATACATATACATATACATATACATATACATATACATATACATATACATATACATATACATATACATATACATATACATATACATATACATATACATATACATATACATATACATATATACATACAAACACGCATTCGTGCTAATTTATTAAAACTTTTTCACGCGTCGATACCAGTTTGGGTGTTGCAACGGTTTTATTTCGCTACCCTGCAAAAAAATGTGCGATTAATACCGAAAGATATTTGTCCCGGACTAATTGTAGACCAATTGTACCCGAACGGGTATAAATGTAGACTAATTGTTGGCCAATTGTTCCCTAACGGGTATAAATGTAGATTAATCGCTTTCATCCCGAACGGATATAAATGTAGATTAATCGCTTTCATTCCGAACGGGTACAAATCTAGATTCCTTAAATGTAGAAATTTTACACAAATATGCAATGTATTTAAAAAATTGTAGAACAACCGGTAAAACGAATTGAACACCCTTTCTTTTAATAACAATGATGAATAATAATTTTAACAAAATGTTGCCTAAAATATTCTATGAAAAAATCCTTTGCATCACGCTCATATAATGCATACTCAAAAGTTAAAATTTTTTTTATTTATTTATTAAGATTTTTTTTTCAAAAGTAAAACATTATATAATCTTTATTTATATATGCATGAAAATTTACAACTTTTTAAAGATTGTTATTAAAAATTGTCTTGGCGAACAACTTGGAAAAATCTACATTTGTACCCGTTCGTGCTGGAAGCGATTGATCTACATTTGTACCCGTTGGGGATGAAAGCGATTAATCTACATTTGTACCCGTTCGGTATGTTAGTGATTAATCTACATTGGTACCCGTTCGGGTATACAAGTTGAACAATTAGTCTCTTCATAGGACATGCTCGAACAAATGCGATCAATTCACTCCATATAAAGGGATGTAAAATTGTATTAGTCGCATGCCCCCTTGCGATTGATCCCGGACACGTCCCGGATTAATCGCATTTTTTGCAGGGTATATTTCTTTTTTTGCGGCAGCGAAAGGAAAGCCACGACAAGGTGGCTAGAGTGTGAGCAGGGCACACTGTGTAATCTGTGTGCTGAAAATCATCATTTCACCATCTCACCACAAAACGCCGAATACCAAATGCCATCGGCGCAACCCATCACCCCAAAAACAATTGTTGGACAAGAAATGAATGGCAGCGGCTGAAGTGAAAATCATTCGGTGCCGTTAAAATGGCATGATTGTGGCGATTGGAGCGACAGAGATGATGATGATGATGATGCAATGTTGCACAAACGAACAAATGACATTACTGATTGTCACATTACGCAGCGCTTTTGCTTGTTTGCACGCATTTATGTATGTGTGTGTGTTTTTGGTTGATTGGTGGACTGGCTGGCTGGGGCTGTATAGGTGTAATTGCTGGTAACAGTATAATCAACGGGCGTCATCACATGAAAAAATTAAATTATTTATACAGGGTGTGTAGCTAGAGCACCGCTGCGTTGAATCGTCATTCTGGCGCATTCCAGCAAATGTCTGCTGCTCTTCCCGTATCGTAAGTGGTTCTATACCTAGGAATGTCTCAGGTCCTATTGGTTTTGCCGCCGTTTCCGTTAAAGCTTTCTATGCGCTCTTGGACTAACGAGGAGCGGATCTCATAGGACGGTAGCCTCACAAAAGTATTCTCTCCTCAAGCTTAACTCTGCACACTGACTGATGGCGAATACTTCTCTCTGAAAAATGTTCAAAAACGCCCCAGGGGTGTGGATACCCTTGCTTTCGGATCATAGAAGGCGGCAATCCCTACCTGCTGGTGTTCTCGAGTCGTCATATGTACCATACACGCACATTTTGAAATCAAATTCACGCTTTCTAAAATCCAACTGACATTTCTAAAATCCAGTTAACGCTTTCTAAAATCCATCTGGAAATGGGGTAGAGCTACATATTTTTTCTTAATGTCTATGCATTTATCTAATCGATAAGCCGTCATTGATAACCCTACACTTCAATGCTGAATTTCCAGCTCGTTTTTGGCTCCGCCACGCATCTTTTATTGCCCACCCTGTACTCGTATATGCAATGCATTCACAGTTCCGTGCTGCAACATTAATTAAAAAAAAGTCTTATCATCATTAAGTTCCTTTGGGTATCATTTATACACTTTGTTTAAGTGAAAATGTGCACAAATTAATTTTTTGCAGTGTAAAGTAAGTAAAAAAGATTGCCAATAGACAAGGCGACATGCATAAAAGAAGTGTTTGTATGTATTGTTAGTGTAGTACAGTGGCAAATCAATGCATTTTGTTGTAAATTGATTTTACAACGATTATTATATTGACTTATTCTTCTTCTTCCACTTCTCCTTCCGCTTCGATTTCTATAGTATACTACTGTTGCAAGTTGCTCATAGTGTAGCTAAAATTCAATTTATTAAATTACTCTATGAAATATTTATGCGCCGTTAACGATGACCTAAGAACAAGAAAGGCTGAAGAATGATGGTGTGTGTCAGTTGCTTTGGCGTTAACTTAGCAGTTTTCTGTAGCTCAATTTTTCTTGTTCTTCTTCTATCTTTTTTTTTGTTCTTGCTTTTTTTGTTAACGGCATTTCAGCTTTGATGGTGGTGTATCCATCTAATAACTGCCGCATGCCACATGTCAGTTGTTTTAACAGTTTATTGGCCTGTGGATTTTCACAAGTCATTCAAAGCCTTGCCGTTGGCTAATTTTTTGTTATACTCAGCTGTACTAGTACACAGAGTATTATAATTTTGATTTCATAACGGTGGATTGTAACATAATGAAATAATCGAGATAGATATGGACTTATATATATCAAAATGATCAGGGTGAAAAGAGAAATCGATTGAGCCATGTCCGTCCGTCCGTCCGTCCGTCCGTCCGTCCGTCCGTCCGTCCGTCCTTACGCAGGATAACTCGCGTAAAAATTGAGATATTTTGATGAAATTTGAAATGCAAGTTGGTATCGAGACTGGGACGGTTGGTATTGAAAATGGGCGAAATCGGACCATGACCACGCCCACTTTTCCTATATAGAAAAAATCGGAAATTTGGTATCTCAGCCACTAATATAGCTAGAGTGATAAAATTTTACCCACGTATTGAGCTCAGGCCCTTATGAAGAAATTTGTTGAAGTTTTTGAAAATGGGCGGTGCCACGCCCACTTATTAAGGGTCAAACATTGAAAGTTTTATATGTCATAACTCAGAAACCGTTGAAGATATATCGATGAAATTTGGTATGCGTAATTTGCTTACCTAGACAAATGTTTTGGCGAAAAATTATCAAAATCGGTTGACGGCCACGCCCACTTTTATATATGGGAACTATAAAGGGGCCTAATAAAAACATTTTAAGCGATATCTCTGTCAAATATAAAGATCTATCACTGAAATTTTGTGGCAGGAGACCAACTAGGGAAATAAAACAAAAATTATAAAAATTTTGGAAAATGGGCGGTGCCACGCCCACTTATTAAGGGGCAAATATTGAAAGTTTTATAAGCCATAACTCAGAAACCGTTAAAGATATATCGATGAAATTTGGTACGCGTGATATATTTACTTAGCCAAATGTGTGGACGAAAGATTACCAAAATCGGTTGACGACCACGCCCACTTTTATATATGGGTATTATAAAGTGACCTAATAAAAACATTTTAAGCGATATCTCTGTCAAATATAAAGATCTATCACTGAAATTTTGTGACATGAGTTCTACAATAGACCGGAAACAAAAAATAAAAAAGTTTGGAAAATGGGCGTGGCACCGCCTCTTTTTATACAAAGGAATCTACGTGCCTATTACTCGACAAATAACTGAGATATTATGACGAAACTTGGTTTATACACTTTTATAACATGTGTTAGTTGGCCGCTGTGGTGCAGTGGGTAGAGTGCTCGCCTGCTATGCCAGAGGTCTCGGGTTCAAACCACGGTCCGAGCCAAACAAATTTTTCTAATTAGTAAAAATCCAATTATTAGGTTTTTTAAGAGCAGCGGTCACCTCTCGGCAGTGGGCGGCATACCCTCCGAGAGTATTTCTGCCATGAAAAAGCTTCTCACAAAAAATGCATTCGCCGTTCGGAGCCGGCATAAAACTGTAGGTCCACCCAATTAGTAGGAAAAAACAAAAAGGAGCACACCTCGAATTGGGAGAGAAGCTCGGCCATAAAACTCGTCAGAGTTATAATAGCGCCATTGTATTATTATTATATTATTATTATATTAATAGACACGCAAAAATGTATTGAAATCGGTTTATGACCACGCCTACTTTTTAACAAAGATATTTCTGGAACACCCTTTTGGAATTTGTAACGTGAAGTCTTTGTAACTAAAAGTCATAGAGGGATGCAATTTTGCACTAACAATAATATTTATATGCTTATTTGGATGATTGATACAAATTTTGAAAATGGGCGTGGCTGCGCCCTGTTTATGCAGCACTCGTGTCATATAAAATACACCCTATATCGAACAAACGCAAACAAACAATGAAAGCATACAGCTGAGTATCTAATGTTCGATTCTACTCGAACTTAGGCTTCCTTACTTGTTTTTGTGTGTGATTGTCTTCTGCAATATATGTACATTTGTATGTATATCTATATATTTTTTAATCTTGCTATAATTCAATTGAAGTCGTATCGGGTTCCTCTGTCGCATCTGAAAAAATTTAAATGGAAAGCTGTATTTTGTTTTAAAATCGCTCGTATTACCCAGAAAGTAAGATTGGGAAATGCATACTAAACAAGTAAGGAAGCCTAAGTTCGAGTGGAATCGAACATTAGATACTCAGCTGTATGCTTTCATTGTTTGTTTTCGTCTGATAGAATCACGGTGTACTTTATATAAAGCGAGTGCTGCATAAAGTGGGCGTAACCACGCCTATTTTCAACATTTTTATCAGTCATCCCACTAAGCATGTGAATATTATTCTTTGTGCAAAATTTCATTCCTTTATGACTTCTAGTCACAAAGATGTCACGTTACACATTCCCAAAGAGTGTTCCAGAAATATCTGTTAAAAAGTAGGCGTGGTCATAAACCGATTTCAATAAATTTTTGCGTGTCTATTAACACAAGTTATAAAAGTTTATAAACCAAGTTTCGTCATAATATCTCAATTATTTGTCGAGTTAAAGGCAAATAAATCTCGTATATCCCTTTGTCCAAAAGGAGGCGGTGCCACGCCCATTTTCCAAAATTTGTCTATTTTATGTTTCCGGTCTATTGTGGAACTCATGTCACAAAATTTCAATGAATTATCTTTATATTTGACAAAGATATCGCTTAAAATGTTTTTATTAGGCCACTTTATAATACACATATATAAAAGTGGGCGTGGCCGTCAACCGATTTTAATAATTTTCCATCAAAATATTTGCCTAAGTAAGTAAATCACGCATACCAAATTTCATCTAGATATATATCTCCAATGGTTTCTGAGTTATGGCATATAAAACTTTCCATGTTTGACCCTTAATAAGTGGGCGTGGCACCGCCCATTTTCCAAAATTTCATCAAATTTCTTCATAGGGGCCTGACCTCAATACGTGGGTAAAATTTCATCACTCTAGCTTTAATAGTGACTGAGATACCAAATTTCCGATTTTTTCTATATAGGAAAAGTGGGCGTGGTCATGGTCCGATTTCGCCTATTTTCAATACTAACCGTCCCAGTGTCGATGCCAACTTGCATTTCAAATTTCATCAAAATATCTCAATTTTTGCGCGAGTTAGAGTGTTTGCAGACGGACGGACGGACAGACGGACGGACGGACGGACGGACGGACATGGCTCAATCGATTTCATTCCTTTATGACTTCTAGTCACAAAGATGTCACGTTACACATTCCCAAAGAGTGTTCCAGAAATATCTGTTAAAAAGTAGGCGTGGTCATAAACCGATTTCAATAAATTTCTGCGTGTCTATTAACACAAGTTATAAAAGTGTATAAACCAAGTTTCGTCATAATATCTCAATTATTTGTCGAGTTATAGGCTAAGAAATCTCGTATATCCCTTTGTCCAAAAGGAGGCGGTGCCACGCCCATTTTCCAAAATTTGTCTATTTTATGTTTCCGGTCTATTGTGGAACTCATGTCACAAAATTTCAATGAATTATCTTTATATTTGACAAAGATATCGCTTAAAATGTTTTTATTAGGTCACTTTATAATATACATATATAAAAGTGGGCGTGGACGTCAACCGATTTTAACTATTTTCCGTCCAAATGTTTGCCTAAGTAAGTAAATCACGCGTACCAAATTTCATCGATATATTTTCAATGGTTTCTGAGTTATGACATATAAAACTTTCAAGGTTTGACCCTTAATAAGTGGGCGTGGTACCGCCCATTTTCCAAAATTTCATCAAATTTCTTCCTAGGGGCCTGAGCTCAACACGTGGGTAAAATTTCATCGCTCTATCTATATTAGTGACTGAGATACCAAATTTCCGATTATTTCTATATAGGAAAAGTGGGCGTGGTCATGGTCCGATTTCGCCTATTTTCAATACTAACCGTCCCAGTGTCGATGCCAACTTGCATTTCAAATTTCATCAAAATATCTCAATTTTTGCGCGAGTTAGAGTGTTTACAGACGGACGGACGGACAGACGGACGGACGGACGGACGGACGGACATGGCTCAATCGATTTCTCTTTTCACCCTGATCATTTTGATATATATAAGTCTATATCTATCTCGATTATTTCATTCTGTTACAATCCACCGTTATGTGATTAAAACTATAATACTCTGTGTACTAGTACAGCTGAGTATAAAAAGGGATAGTTACCACAGCTTTGAAATTTCTATGGTTATGCCTTCGAAGTCACTTTTCCCGAAATTCTCTCATCCCAATTATGTGCAATACTTATTGCATTTTGGATTAGTATATTCTCTGCAGTCAAAGTAATTCATATATATCTCATCGAGGTTCACCAGTAAATGGCTCTACTAGAAAAAAAATATTTAAGCATAGATGTAACTACAGCTGTTTCACCTTAGACCCCTCGAAGACTCACTTTGGCCCACAAAAGCCTCACTATGGCTCACTCTGGCCCACAAAAGCCTCATTTTGGCTCTGTTGACTCTCGACAACAAACCAATCGAACGTTGACTCGACAAACGATAGTTTTCTAAAGTTTATGACACTGTGCTCGTACGGCTTCGTTATAAAAATTGCTTGGCCACGCTTGTACCGCATCATAGCCTTGCGTCTATTTATCATTCACTTAATTTATTTTCATATACAATAACCGGAAGTTTCCATCGAGTATTTGATACAAAATATATATAATTCCCAAAAAGTTGTCAATTCAAATCAAATTCACTCACAACAACACCCTCCCAGCAATTACTTGCGTTGTTTGTAGGTGAAGCTTTGCTATTTTGTGATCCACACCCCCAAATATTGATATTTATTTGTTTGTTTTTTATATGTAAATTAGACTGTGTCGTATTTATTATGAGCTAAAATATCGGTCGGTGTTGGGAGGAAGCATCTGAAGTCATCCATGCTGCCTGAAATTGAGTCAGATGGAGACTTCGCAATCGCGATGTATTGTGGAACGAATTTCCATCATCCGTTGTCAAGTTTGATTTCTTTATAAGCCGGTTTCGGCGATGTGCCATTTTCAGTATCTTTTTTCATCCTGATTCATTTAATCGCCTTGCCAACCATAAATATTTCACACCTTTTTTCCTGCACGGTCTAATCTGTTATTTTACTTGTGTACATAGATATTTATATACGCTCCCTTTGCTATCACTGACCGGTTAATAAATCATACATGGTGCCCCCCTTAAGAAAATTTAGCTACACACTCGAATTTATGTTTAACAAATTGATTATTCACACCCATCATTGGGTGTGTGTGTTAGTGTATGCGGACTCCAATTGCAACATTACAAAGTAGATAAATGTATCTATGTACTTGCAAACTATTATTATTACCACAAGCAATTTGGGGGATGATGACCCACTGCGCCCACTTTCTCACACTTCTTGCTTTTGTACTCGTACATCGCAATTCATGTTATTGATTTTTTTAGCCTAATAAGGCGAGGAAATATTAAAGAAACCAGTAAATGCTTAGCACCCACCCACAAAAGGGATTGTTTTAGTGTAATTATATACATATCAGCAGTAGAGAATATAAATTCTTACAAGCTCACTACATACACTTGACATCACAATTTGGGTGTTGAGCGTTGGAAGTGATTACTGAGCAGCCAAAACTCTTCATTAAATCCAAATATTTAACCCATCACAAGTGTGTTGTGTGCACGTAAGTTTCTACTACAAACAGACAATATCCTTTGTCGACTCTGGCACGTAAAAATATGCCGCTTCAGCACAATAGGTTATAGTTAATAGTTCTGTGATTAGTTCAATTCAATAAAACTTCCACACACTCTTGATGAGTAAATGAAGGTGGAAGTGGCGTCAGCAGGTCAAATCAGTCGTCAGTCACGGGTTAGCAGGTCACCGCTGGGTTGTCTCGTTGTGCTTTAAAACTTTCGAAAAAAACTTTGGCATGCTCGAGCTACCTCATTATATTGATATTAGCAGCACGGTCTGCGTTGGAATAGTGAAGGATTTGGTTTATTGAAAACTTTGTAAAATAAACTTGTTGGCAATTAGTAATAAGTTTTTAAGAGTTTCAAAGTATTAAAACTCTATGGGGTTGTAACCGCGCTTAGTTGTTGTAAATAATGACTTAAAATTCTTCTTTTTACCACAAAAATAGTTAAATATTGAAATTACCTGACCTACTGACCCACACTGGGAGGCAGTTTTTAATAATGTTTCAATAGCGCTGAGGTTAAAGGTCTGTAAAAGGTTAGAAAGTCGTTACGAGTGGAACTAATGAACTCCATAGATTTATGATTATGATTATGACCTTTTTAGACATATGAAACCAAGGCTGCTCAACAAAATAAACAAAAAAAATTTGTTTCAATAAACATATAAAAAAACAAGTAAGGAAGCCTAAGTTCGAGTGGAATCGAACATTAAATACTCAGCTGTATGCTTTCATTGTTTGTTTGCGTTTGATGGAAACACGGTGTAGGTACTTTATATAAAGCGAGTGCTGCATAAAGTGGGCGTAGCCACGCCCATTTTCAAAATTTTTATCAGTCATCCAAATAAGCATATGAATATTATACTTTGTGTAAAATTTCATTCCTTTATGACTTCTAGTTACAAAGATGTCACGTTACAAATTCCTAAAGGGTGTTCCAGAAATATCTTTGTTAAAAAGTAGGCGTGGTCATAAACCGATTTTAATAAATTTTTGCGTGTCTATTAATACAAGTTATAAAAGTGTATAAACCAAGTTTCGTCATAATATCTCAATTATTTGTCGAGTTGTGGGCTCTGAAATCTCGTTGATTCCTTTGTCTGAAAAGAGGCGGTGCCACGCCCATTTTCCGAAATTTTTCTATTTTTTGTTTCCGATCTATTGTAGAACTCATGCCACAAAATTTCAATGAATTATCTTTATATTTGACAAAGATATCGCTTAAAATGTTTTTATTAGGCCACTTTATGATACCCATATATAAAAGTGGGCGTGGTCGTCAACCGATTTCGCTAAAATTTCGAACATGTATTACTACAAGTAGTGAAAGTGTATAGACCAAGTTTCGTCATAATATATCGATTATTTGTCGAGTTATGGGCTCAGAAATCTCGTATATTCCTGCTTCTAAAAGGAGGCGGTGCCACGCCCATTTTCTAAAATTTTTGTATTTTTTGTTTTATGTCCATAATTGGACACCTTCCATAAAATTTCAATGATATATCTTTATATTTGACAGAGATATCGCTTAAAATGTTTTTATTAGGTCACTTTATAATACCCATATATAAAAGTGGGCGTGGTCGTCAACCGATTTTGGCAATTTTTCGTCCAAACATTTGCCTAAGTAAGTATATCACGCCTATCAAATTTCATCGATATATCTTCAACGGTTTCTGAGTTATGACTCATAAAACTTTCAATGTTTGCCCCTTAATAAGTGGGCGTGGCACCGCCCATTTTCCAAAATTTCACCATATTTCTTCATAAGGGCCTGAGCTCAATACGTGTGTGAAATTTTATCACTCTAGCTCTATTAGTGACCGAGATAAAAAATTTCCGATTTTTACTATATAGGGGAGGTGGGCGTGGTCATGGTCCGATTTCACCCATTTTCAATACCATCCGTTCCTGTCTTGATACCAACTTACATTTCAAATTTCATCAAAATATCTCAATTTTTGCGCGAGTTATCGTGCTCACAGACGGACAGACGGACAGACGGACAGACGGACAGACGGACAGACGGACAGACGGACGGACATGGCTCAATCGATTTCTCTTTTCACCCTGATCATTTTGATATATATAAGTCTATATCTATCTCGATTATTTCATTCTGTTACAATCCACCGTTAGGAAATCAAAACTATAATACTCTGTGTACTAGTACAGCTGAGTATAAATATCAAAAATTTATATTGCTTTGCTGCTTATCAAAACCAAAATATTTCCGATTCCAAAATTATCAATAAAATTGTATCACAATTAATTTTGCTAATTTGATATCAAAACAAAATAACAAAAAGGATTTCGTTTTGTTTATGTTTGTTTGTTTGTTGCTAAAATATACATACATATGTATGTATATATGTATGTATGAATACATATTTATATGATAGGTTTTCAGTTTTTTTTTTTTTGATAGGCACAGGAAACAAAATTATTTTGGTAATCAATTTTTTGTTTGCAGCTGAAACAATATTTTTAAACAAATTTTGTTTCGGCAATTATCGAAACGAAAAAAAGTTTGATAATTTTTTTGATTTTTGTTGAAGCAGTCTGAATTTTGTTAAATTTTTTATGTTTTTAAAATGAAAAGTTTCAACATAAACAAAATTATTTTTTGTTTATCGTTAAAAATATCAATAAATTTCAGCCCTGTATGAAACCCATGATCTGTTGACCCGCTTAATTTCCGATTTTTTCCAATAAGAAAAGAACTAACAGTGGTGACATTCTTCTTCTTCTCCTTAATTGACTCGTATCCGTCTAGACGATTTTGGCCGAGACCTATAAAGCACGCCAGTCGTTTCAGTTTCGTGCTGCATGGCGCCACTTGGAAATACCAAGAGAGGCAGCATTGCTGTCCACCTGATCTTCCCAACGCAGTGGATGTCTCCCTTTTCTTTTGACTTTAGCAGGTTTCGATAGAAATACTTTCTGGGCCAGAGCACCTTCATCCATTTTCACGACATGACCTGCCCAACTCAGCAGCTGGATTTTTACTCGCTCCCGGAAAGATATAATTACACATGTTTTCAGCCTTCATTTCAATCTACACAGACTCACGTTGCATAAATTTGATTTACCTCCTTTGTTTTAAATAATGTTAATTTCTTTGTTTCCATTTTTCAAATTGAAAAAAAAAAAATGTAGAATTAATTCGGAAGCAACTAAAGCATAGCGAATATGTATGTAAATCTGTAAATGCATACCACCGACTAGACCAAAAACCAAACGTTGCATTCGCATTTTGTAGGGCTTTGCAATTGGAATGGCAAGCAAACCAAATGGAAACAATTGCAGTCATCTAGAAAATAAAACACATCCTAAGTATACTGCAAATGTGAATTTTGGGTAAGAGTTTGGTGGTTTCTTTTGTGGATTTTAGGATTTCGACCACAAAATGTCATGTTGCAAAAGCAAAAATCCCACACTGATAAAAGTTAAGCCATAGACAAAAGTATAATTTTATAGATGGCAAAGTAAAAAAGCACAAACAATATTTTAAGTGCATAACTCCTAAACGGAGCAAAAATTTTTACATATACCAACACTAAATACATAAAAAATCCATATGCCGCACCTTAAAAAATTTTAATCAAAACCTTTAAAACTAAATAATTGTTGATTAAATCACACTTGAGGCTTAAATCATCATTCCCAATTAATCAAGCGATCAAAAAATAAAACTCCGGGCATAAGATCTGCTTAAAGTATAATAATCTCCGCTCAAGGTTACATTTTAGTACATTTTTAACAAATGTGTGCTACTAAAAATACTTAATACGAATAACGGATAAAGAGACCAATGGCAAAAGCGAGTATGATGGGAATTAATTTATTTTGGACAAGCGAAACCAAATAAAAGAAAACTATATAATTATTATAATTAATAATAGTAATTTTATTGTGCACAAAAATAAACTTTGTCAATATGTGTAACTCATCTAAATAAATGAGTTTTACAGTTGCTGTGCTATGCTATTTAATTTAAATTGTACAAACAGACAACAGAAAAGATTAATGATTAACAACGCCTCCAACTCGCCTCTTTAGCAACATATATTACATCAGTTTTAATAATAGTTTTAAACACGTTTAGTGCTAAGCAGCGTTAAATTTTCAAACAGAAAGATAGCTCAACAGTTTAATATTAGATATCACAAGGTAGACTCAACTAAAAGTGACATGACCAACGAAATTTATCAACTCCCACGCAGCAAGTTTTGCCAATAAAAGGAACAAAATATTAGTTAGATATATGAAGAAAATTACTGTTTACATTTTAGCTGGAAACTATGTATGAATGTATGTATGTACATATGTATGTACAGCGTTTGCTAACCAAGTCTTACATAACTTTCCACATTTCCATGACCTCTCAGCGCCACCGCCACTGCCACAGCGACAGCAAACCCAATTCACATGTTCGATGTGACACACAAGTTGTGACACAACACATACACACGACTTAGATCGATGTTGCAGTTCTTCATATAAAATTCACCAAAAAAATGTTGATAAAAAATTGATGTTGAAGTCGCATTCGCTTCCTCCTTTCCGCTAATAGTTACATATGTGCATATGTATGTATGTATGTGGGCTGCCTCTGGAGTATTGCACAATTTGCCGTGAGAAACGTACAAATAGCTATACAAAATTTAGTAATAAAAGTAATATATGTATGCATGCATGCATATATGTAGCAGTGGCGGATGCTTCATGCAATCCAAAAATCCTGGCTTGCCTAAATATTTTCGTTTATTTCATTTTACGACTTGCTTTCAAATCTTGTTATCCTACGCTTCAAATGTGTTGACTATTTAAGTTCTTTAATGTGTTTACTACTTTTTCCCACAGCGCGTTAGCACCCAGAAAACCTGGGTTAGTGGGCATGCTTTAATAGTTCCACATATGGGCTTTTATGAGGCTTTCAAAAGAGAATAACATAGCTTCTTTTTTCTCGCTTTCTCTAAGGAGAAGTCAATTGCTTATTTTCAGAGTAAAAATGAGAAAAAGTAGCAAACCACTTTTTTTTATATGAATTTTATGTGAGCTATTAGCCAGTTTTTAATTTAGAAAAATTTAAACATTTCGGAGACCACCACATCCCCTCATCAGACTTCTTCAGGCGGCCTCAACCGAGGATCGAACTTAAGTCGTTTCAATTGGTAATCCAATGGCATCCCATTGAGCTACCACCGCCCTCAGCTTTGTTTGGCCTAATTTTTTGTTATTTTATTATTGTATGAGAATGAGAAGCAGTCAGCCATTCATATATGTAATACAGCAAAAAATTACATAAATGGCATACGGCTATGCTTCATACAGAGGCTTGCTCAGCCAATTTATTTTAGGGCCGCCACTGGTATGTAGATATATACATATTTGTTCATTTTTGATGTAAAATTTTTTTTTCGCATTTTTGTTTGTTTCTACCGTGTAGGAAAAAACGTACCTACCACAAAAACTGACGTAGAGTGAAATTTCGTAGGAAACAGTGAGCTGAAGGAGCGTCATCTTGAATCTTAGTGAAACAAAAAGCCCTTGGAGTTTAATTACTAGAAATAAAAGAAGTCTGAAGTTTAGTATGAATCAGCGCAAAACCAAGTGACGAACTAAACTCTGCTGTGATGTTTCCTACGGGGTACCTATGTATGTATATATTCTCATACATTCTCATGATGCATACCTATCTAATATTTACATGTATTTTCACGGAAACCCACTCGAAAACGTGACTTCTGTTGTCATCAAACATAAATGTAGGCACATATTACATAAATATTTTGCAAGATCAACCTGCAGAGCAAATGATATTAGCACTTGCAACATTTATTACGAGTATTATAATAATATAATAATACAATGGCGCTATTATAACTCTGACGAGTTTTATGGCCGAGCTTCTCTCCCAATTCGAGGTGTGCTCCTTTTTGTTTTTCCTACTAATTGGGTGGACCTACAGTTTTATGCCGGCTCCGAACGGCGAATGCATTTTTTGTGAGAAGCTTTTTTCATGGCAGAAATACTCTCGGAGGGTATGCCGCCCACTGCCGAGAGGTGACCGCTGCTCTTAAAAAACCCAATAATTGGATTTTTACTAATTAGAAAATTTTGTTTGGCTCGGACCGTGGTTTGAACCCGAGACCTCTGGCATAGCAGGCGAGCACTCTACCCACTGCACCACAGCGGCCACTTTGAGTATTATTACGAGTATTACCAAAGCAATTATTATCGCTGCAAGTGCAAAACGTGAGACAAAATGGCGATGGCACTTTTGAGAGAAACGAATGCAAGAAATTTCGATGGAAATGCATTAATTTTACAAATTTTCTAAAAAGAAGTTTTAAAAATCATCTAGTTACAACAAAGAAAAGTTGTGTGTACCAAATGTATGGGAAACTAAATTGGTCGTTTCTCCAATGTTCTGTTGGAAACACTATCTATCTTCTAGTCTGTGTGGAAATGTTAGGATTGGCCAAGTTAACGTAAACAAACCTAACATTAATTGGTCACATACATACATATGTAAATATGTCACTGAACGATCTGAGTTAACTTTTTGAAGCACAGTGTTTATGTAATAAGGTACATAGTACCTAGGGTAAGCTGGGGTGCCTTTGACACCTTTTTTTTGAAGTCTCATATCTCAGACATTTTTGGAGAAAACTAAGGTTTTAACAATTGACAGTAACTATTCATTATTCATCTCAGTATTTGAATAGCTAATGAGTTATAAAAAAACACGTAAATACCTTTTTCAGATACTTTTTTAAAAAAAGCCATTTTGTCAAATGTGCCCCGTGGTAGGGGTACCTGTGACTTGAATGGGGGCACATTTGACCATCACAATATAAACTAAATTTTATTAATTTTTAACTTTAAAAAAACGAGGCATTATATCATAACACAAAATTAAAGTTTTTATTTAAACAGTATAACAATATTATAATAATAAGCGAAAATATATGGTAAATTCACTAGCTCTTTTAATCTTGTACGTTGTAAATTAAATGTGTATTAGAAAGCAACACCTGTGGTATGTAGGTTGAATTGTATTTTGTTACCAGATGCTTACTAAAATTTTAATATCGAAAACACCAAGCAAAAGTGAAAAAGGTAATATTATAAAAATATAAATGATAAAAAACTTGAAAAAAAGTCAAAAAATAAAAACAAAATCGAATAGGAAACTCAATAAACATAGGCTGCGTTGTTGTTTTGATGTTATTGTAATTTTTATGGGAAAAACTAACCCTGCTGATACAATTGTTGTAAACCTATACCACTTTATAATGTTATACTACTTTAAAAGAGCTTGTGAATTACCCAATGGATATTTGAAAGTTTATATCGAAATAATATTTTATACTGCATCGAGATGTTCTAGATGGGTTTGTTCTGGCAGGTTTAGTTTTCTTAGAGGCACATAAACGTTTAATTGGTCTTATTATTTTATTTGACATTCGTCAAAGGCTCCCCAAACTGGAAAGTCAAATGTACCCCAAATGACTTTATCCAAAATAATCATCACAAGAATTTTTTTTCTTTCAAAACATTTAATAATTAAGATTTATTTTCAATCTTTAAGCTTCGAAGAGCCAGTTAAGAACACTCATTTAAGAAAAAAATTTAGTTTTACTTGTGAAAACGCTTACGTGGCACTACACAAAAATTACATCAGCTAACGGAAAATCATCGAATCATGTGTTACTTCGCTAGGC
Organism: Urophora cardui; assembly: GCA_960531455.1. Classification (NCBI taxonomy): domain Eukaryota; kingdom Metazoa; phylum Arthropoda; class Insecta; order Diptera; family Tephritidae; genus Urophora; species Urophora cardui. The sequence goes on from OY482674.1 coordinate 7,352,477, forward strand.
ATTAAAGCAGATCTGCCAAATTAGGTATACACATGTGTTATTATATAAGGCTGCATTCAATTCTATTTTTGTGAAGTTTTTATAACGTTTTTACACCGAAAATGGCAAAGTCAACGGTGCCCCAAGTCAAAAGGACCCCAACTTACCCTACACATATTTATACATATATTACGACATAATTTCATAAAACATCAATAACGAAACAATAAATTGACCTTTAATCACATTTAATGAGAACGAATTACATTCATAAATTGCAAATAAGTATTTTACTTTTCCACGCATCGAAATAAATTTGCTACAATTTTTTTTCTTTGCAATATTCTAACCCCAAGTGAGCGCCACACAGTGGTCGGAATGAGAATTCTAGGTGGACAAAAGTCTCAAACTTGAACTTAGAAAACTGGTCTATTTCTGTCGCCCAACTATTATAGAATGTCCAGTGACAATACTGTCCAATCCGTAACCCATTCTATGACTCTACCTGGTATTTACGCGTCTTCAAAAGTTGCCTACCTTACATATATAATTTTTTCTTAAAGCAAAGAGCTTGAATAATCTTTGCGTAGCAGGCCAGAGTTTTAGAGTAACTATTTTTTTTTTCTTTTTCGCACTATTGTGAGAATTGAGATTTTGTGTCAAGGTCATTAGAAGCTTATAAATTGTTCAATTAGGTCAGTCAAAATTCCAATTTAAGTAAGTATACAAAAAATTTATTTTTAGCATTTAACAGTGTGCCAAAATTTAGTGCCACCCTCGTCCAAAAAGAAAATTATTTTTCCCAATCAAGAAATATATGTACTAAACGTGTACTAAATCTTAAGCATTACTTTTTCTTACTTTGCCGGATATTTTAGTTTATATAATGGATCTATGGTATAATTTTTTATTTTTCCCCTTGTTTAATATGGTGTGTTTTAGAACAATGAACTCAGCAAATTATAATAAAATGTGTTACTAACTATTCTGTAATTTAGTATTCTGTCAATTGATTTCATATTTTTAGGACTTCGTTAAATCTACTTACATACATATGTATTTCTAACTCAGATAAAAATACTTGAAATAATTTTCTGTACTTCATGACACAAAAACCTGAAATTTTTTTAACCTAGCAACCAATTCGATATCAGCAAGCGAAAACTAGTTGGAAAGAACATTTGTGACCATTTGGACGTAAGAAATAATTTTGTCCACCTAGAATTCTCTTTCCGACCACTGCGCGCCATGCGTAATTTCTACATCAATTGTCAATAGTGTGTACTTTTTGCTCTAACCTCCCCTACACTGGAAATTATGCGTTACGCACCAATTTTCCGCATAATTTTTCTCATATGTATTTCCTACTCTACAAACCAATACAAATGTATGTATGTATGTATGTATGTATGTATATTGCCTACATACTCTAACTCTATTTACTTCCACGGCCAATTACACTTCCAATTAGCGTTGCGTGTGCGTTGCACGCACTTGCTTGACTCGTTATATCAAAAAGCTTGGTGAAAATTTGCAAAATATATTTATGTATATAGTTATGTATATGCGAATAAACAATATATAATAGCACACACATATGTATAGGTATGTATATAACGAGCATGTTCATTACGCACTTTCTCACATTTGATAGCGATTATATTTGACATGCGTCAATTTCTGTGACAATTGGTAATTTGTTGCTTGTCGTCGACAAACGAACAATAGAAATGCATACTATGTATACTCGAACAGATTGTGTTGATGAGGAAATTGTAATAATTTTATGACTATAATAATGGTTTTGAAATACGACAAAAAAAGACTATGATAACGTTTGAACTATAAAGAATTATTGGCGACAGAAGAAAGTATCTCTACTTCACTAAACATACACAGTCTTTCGCTCGTTTTTTTTTTATTTTCTTGCCAATTTCAACTGTTACGAGTAACTAAACGAATTTGTGATAAAATTAACTTGATTTGTAGCTTAGAAAATCCATCAACTTTAATCTTACGTTTTGATACAAATTTCCTGTGCTTTATTTCCTCCATCAACTATTCGTATTGAAATATTTAGGCATGATACTTAGATATACATATCTGCTTGTCCATTTACCAATTCTAATAGGCAAACGCAATGATATTCAAGGTCATTTATGTATGTCATTATAAAATCAATTTGTAATCATTGTTTGCCATTTGTTGAAATTTTGTCGTATAGCTCCTGTCGCGTGTCCTTTACACAAACAGCATGCGAACTTTTGCCGTTGTACATACATACATAGTATCTAATATGAATTGTACTTTAGTATTATGTACTAACTACTAATTGACGAACACAAAATTAGAAAAGGCTTTTATGTGCCGGTTTTTGTTTGACTTTTACTGAAATAAAGTAATTGTACGCGTGCTGATCGACAATGAGCAACAACAAACGACAAACAACGCAGGCGTTGCGAATGGCAAGCGAAAATGGCTAAACTATTGTGTTGTATTGATCGTGGCCAAAGGTCATACAAAAAGATCAAAAATGTACATATGTATGTACATATGTATGTATGTATATGAGGTAAAATGTACGCGAGTCAAAGCAAAATAAACAACGCAATTACCGATTTCGCATTTCAAGGCGAAAACACGCTGACGACAGGCAATTTAAGGAATAACGACGCGTGTCGGCGCAATCTACTCGCTAAAGAGCTAGAACTAGTATCTAGAAAATGAGTACTTAGACGATACTTAAACACTAAATAGACGTGCGCAGCGCCTTGAAGTCAAGGACACTTATACGCCCATGCCACTCACTGCAGCTCAGTTAACGATTATGAATCTTTGAGTTGGATGAATAGCCTTGGCTTTATATATATGTACATATTTATAGCTGTTCATCATATAAATGTTCAACAACGCTCTGGCCAATAAAGTAATTAAAAGCATTGCCAGTTGGAAACGACAATGTGCCACACGCAGTTAATTAACAAAGTCCGTAAATAATTTGGTTTCGAATTGGGAAAATTTGGCCTCGAAACTTGTCAACAAAAACAAAAAGGCACACAAAAATGCAGAAAAGTAAAATTGGCAGCAAAGCATTTAGTATTTTGGGCGTAATGAATTGGTCGATTAAATTTTAAATAGATTAGAGAAGGTCGGTAATCAGCAAAAATTAGCAAAACAATCATTGGATATGCAAGCGACTAGCTGTGAAAAGTGGTGATTTGGTTAATTGATAACGCAGCAGTGCCAAAGCGACAAGAAATTTACTAGATATTTATTTTCGAGTTTTAAATTATGTGTGTGTACTTCAGGCTGGACTAATTTACATACAAGCGTTCACACGACCTCGCTGTGTCACAGTCATCAACTTATCGACTGGTCGTCGTGGCTGGATCAGGTGCCTAATGAAGCGATTCGCTTTCCTTCACTTGCGTAAGCGGACGACGCATGCGAATACGCAATCTGCAGCGACTTGGCAGTACTAAGACAGCTTCTAGCGGCCACTGAAAGACGTTGTTCATCAGGCATGGGCGTTTTGATTCATGCGAGAGCATGGAAAACATTTGACTACAGCTTAGCTGCTTCGGTTCTGAGGCCCAATATTTTTGCGAGTCCTTTATGTCTCTTATTCAAGCTCATGTGATGCATGAAACATTTCGGCCTTCCTTTCTGACTCTTTTATGACTCCGCATGTTTACTGGGACCCTATTTATAACAGGCTCACTTTATTTAGATTTTCCTGCCACTTTTTTTTATACTCAGCTGTACTAGTACACAGAGTATTATAGTTTTGATTTCCTAACGGTGGATTGTAACAGAATGAAATAATCGAGATAGATATAGACTTATATATATCAAAATGATCAGGGTGAAAAGAGAAATCGATTGAGCCATGTCCGTCCGTCTGTCCGTCTGTCCGTCTGTCCGTCTGTCCGTCTGTCCGTCTGTCCGTCTGTCCGTCTGTGAGCACGATAACTCGCGCAAAAATTGAGATATTTTGATGAAATTTGAAATGTAAGTTGGTATCAAGGCAGGAACGGATGGTATTGAAAATGGGCGAAATCGGACCATGACCACGCCCACCTCCCCTATATAGTAAAAATCGGAAATTTTGTATCTCAGTCACTAATAGAGCTGGAGTGATAAAATTTTACCCACGTATTGAGCTCAGGCCCTTATGAAGAAATATGGTGAAATTTTGGAAAATGGGCGGTGCCACGCCCACTTATTAAGGGGCAAACATTTCAAGTTTTATGAGTCATAACTCAGAAACCGTTGAAGATATATCGATGAAATTTGGTACGCGTGATATAATTACTTAGGCAAATGTTTGGATTAAAAATTGCCAAGATCGGTTGACGACCACGCCCACTTTTATATATGGGTATTATAAAGTGGCATAATAAAAACATTTTAAGCCATATCTCTGTCAAATATAAAGATATATCATTGAAATTTTATGGCAGGAGTCCAACTGCGGACATAAAACGAAAAATACAAAAATTTTGGAAAATGGGCGTGGCACCGCCTACTTTTAGAAGCAGGAATATACGAGATTTCTGAGCCCATAACTCGACAAATAATTGAGATATAACGACGAAACTTGGTGTGTACACTTTTATTACCTGTGGTAATATATGTTAAAAATTTTATCGAAATCGGTTGCCGACCACGCCCACTTTTATATATGGGTATTATAAAGTGGCCTAATAAAAACATTGTAAGCGATATCTTTGTCAAATATAAAGATAATTCATTGAAATTTTGTGGCATGAGTTCCACAATAGACCGGAAACAAAAAATATAAAAATTTTGGAAAATGGGCGTGGCACCGCCTCTTTTTAGACAAAGGAATATACGAGATTTCGGAGCCCATAACTCGGCAAATAATTGAGATATTATGACGAAACTTGGTTTATACACTTTTATAACTTGTATTAATAGACACGCAAAAATTTATTAAAATCGGTTTATGACCACGCCTACTTTTTCACAAAGATATTTCTGGAACACCATCTGGGAATTTGTAACGTCACATCTTAGTAACTAGAAGTCATAAAGGAATGAAATTTCGCACAAAGAATAATAATCATATGCTTAGTTGGATGACTGATAAAAATGTTGAAAATGGGCGTGGCTACGCCCACTTTATGCAGCACTCCCTTTATATAAAATACACCGTGATTCCATCAAACGCAAACAAACAATGAAAGCATACAGCTGAGTATCTAATGTTCGATTCCACTCGAACTTAAGCTTCCTTACTTGTTTAAATATAATTTATTAGTTTCACACAAAGAAAAGGCGGCAACTTTGTATGTGGTTGCCACAAACGTGTGTACTAACTTCCTTCATCCTCTATCTAATGCCACATTTCCACGCAACATGCGCTTAGGATCAAACAACTTTACCCCATCCAATCATCCATGTAGCGCGCTTCTGATGTGGTTTTCTCACATGTTTTTCTTATTTACATACAACATATTCATATGTTTAGTTAAACTTAGCAAACTAACAACAAAAATATTTTTTTAATGACAATTTTAATTACTCCAGCAACAACAAACATCAAACATACATACATGCCACACGCACCCACCACGTTCCTATGATGATCATGAAAACGCTCAACAGTAAGTAAAAATGTTGCGCAGCATTACTTTCTGTCTGTCTGTCTGTCAGCCAAAAAGCGCTCAAAAATGCCGAGGCGTTTGCGCGACTAGTGCTCTAAGTATGTATGTAAGTAGCAAAGGGCGGAACGTTTGCTGTGGCATCGTAAATTTCGCAACAAACCGCCGAAGCAGCATAAAAATGCTAATAATAATTGCACGCCGTGCACTGCTCGGCTCGGCTGTTTTGGTTGGTGAGGGAAGTCAAATGTTTACAAACAATGTTTATAGCCAATGTTGCTGGTGCTTTTATGCAGATACATTTGCTCATGTTGATGTGTGTGCTCGCCGCCGCTTTGTCTGCTAAAACAAATGTGTGGCAAATTTTGCGTTTCATTTACAAAATATTCATAATTTTTTTTGTGATTTTTAATTTTTAATAAACATGCAACAAAAACAAAAGTAGAGAAGATATAAAAACCACAATAAACAAGCAAATATGGCTTTGTATAGCGAACAAAAACTGAAAAGAAATTCTTAAAACAAGAACAAAAACGAAAACAAAAAAATCCAACAACCGCCATTAACAATTACAACAGCAAAATCATCGCCTTCAACAGAAATTGCCCCTACTTTTTCAACCAAAAAAATATTAGTAGTACACTGTAAAAAATGATAGTTTATTTCTAATATTATTTGGTACTTAATTTAATCATTCTTGGATTTAAATATAAATTTTAATGCCAAAAATTCTTCTTTTTAAACCATGAGAAATTTTACAATTTTATTTAATCCAAAATAGCTTAAAAATAAAGTCTTGAAAAGTATTAAAATTCTCTCTTTCTCACTTTTGGTTTGAAATCAAAACCAAAAAATATTAGAAAAAATTTGTCGGAATATGTACATAAATACAAAATGTTTTTTAAAGTGAAATAAGTAGGATAGAGAAATTAAATTTATTAAAACCCACAAGGCGAATTCTTCATGCTAGATGGAACAATTGTATCAAGTAAGTAATACAGGAGATTAAGTGAATATTTTGAGGGTAAATTTGGTTTTATTTTCTTTTGTCAGTCTTGAGGCGGCTGATCGTCTCTCTGGATACCACAATATCCGTGCAAGACCGCGACGGTGCCGAAATTTCTGTGGCAAAGGCCAGTACCTGTAGCAGTTTTTTTTTTTACTGAAGGTGGTACAATTCGACAAGGCAGCAACCCATCCTATTATTGAGGAATAGAAAAAACACAGACTATCTATCATTGTAATATTACATACATATATTATATGAAATAAAATGAGCATTTCTACATATTTTTGGTTTTGATTTAATACCAATAAAGTATAGTATTTATTCAAATGTTCGGATAGATCTTATACCATTTCAACTATTTTTAATACCAAAAATATTCTAAAAACAAGTAAGGAAGCCTAAGTTCGAGTGGAATCGAACATTAAATACTCAGCTGTATGCTTTCATTGTTTGTTTGCGTTTGATGGAAACACGGTGTAGGTACTTTATATAAAGCGAGTGCTGCATAAAGTGGGCGTAGCCACGCCCATTTTCAAAATTTTTATCAGTCATCCAAATAAGCATATGAATATTATACTTTGTGTAAAATTTCATTCCTTTATGACTTCTAGTTACAAAGATGTCACGTTACAAATTCCTAAAGGGTGTTCCAGAAATATCTTTGTTAAAAAGTAGGCGTGGTCATAAACCGATTTTAATAAATTTTTGCGTGTCTATTAATACAAGTTATAAAAGTGTATAAACCAAGTTTCGTCATAATATCTCAATTATTTGTCGAGTTGTGGGCTCTGAAATCTCGTTGATTCCTTTGTCTGAAAAGAGGCGGTGCCACGCCCATTTTCCGAAATTTTTCTATTTTTTGTTTCCGATCTATTGTAGAACTCATGCCACAAAATTTCAATGAATTATCTTTATATTTGACAAAGATATCGCTTAAAATGTTTTTATTAGGCCACTTTATGATACCCATATATAAAAGTGGGCGTGGTCGTCAACCGATTTCGCTAAAATTTCGAACATGTATTACTACAAGTAGTGAAAGTGTATAGACCAAGTTTCGTCATAATATATCGATTATTTGTCGAGTTATGGGCTCAGAAATCTCGTATATTCCTGCTTCTAAAAGGAGGCGGTGCCACGCCCATTTTCTAAAATTTTTGTATTTTTTGTTTTATGTCCATAATTGGACACCTTCCATAAAATTTCAATGATATATCTTTATATTTGACAGAGATATCGCTTAAAATGCTTTTATTAGGTCACTTTATAATACCCATATATAAAAGTGGGCGTGGTCGTCAACCGATTTTGGCAATTTTTCGTCCAAACATTTGCCTAAGTAAGTATATCACGCCTATCAAATTTCATCGATATATCTTCAACGGTTTCTGAGTTATGACTCATAAAACTTTCAATGTTTGCCCCTTAATAAGTGGGCGTGGCACCGCCCATTTTCCAAAATTTCACCATATTTCTTCATAAGGGCCTGAGCTCAATACGTGTGTGAAATTTTATCACTCTAGCTCTATTAGTGACCGAGATAAAAAATTTCCGATTTTTACTATATAGGGGAGGTGGGCGTGGTCATGGTCCGATTTCACCCATTTTCAATACCATCCGTTCCTGTCTTGATACCAACTTACATTTCAAATTTCATCAAAATATCTCAATTTTTGCGCGAGTTATCGTGCTCACAGACGGACAGACGGACAGACGGACAGACGGACAGACGGACAGACGGACAGACGGACAGACGGACGGACATGGCTCAATCGATTTCTCTTTTCACCCTGATCATTTTGATATATATAAGTCTATATCTATCTCGATTATTTCATTCTGTTACAATCCACCGTTAGGAAATCAAAACTATAATACTCTGTGTACTAGTACAGCTGAGTATAATAATTAAAATTTGGTTTTGATTTAATTCCAAAAAAGTATTAATTTGACACCAAAAATGATTTCTATCTCTCATATTCTCTTATTTTTTTTTAACCAGAATGGTTTTAATTTTATACTTTTTGGCATTGTTATATATGTATAAATACCAAAATGGTATTAAAATTAAACTAAAATTTTTACTGTGTAGTTATAAGAAGAAGCATAGTAAGAAGAAGAATCGAGTATGCAATATACAAACCGTGTCCATGTCCATTTCTTCTGCTGCTTCTGCTGCTTCTTCCACTTCTTCATTCAATTGACGTTTGATTAATGATGCGAAAACGTGCAACAATTGTTTTTGTGTTTGTTGTTTAGAAATCTTCTTCAAGGCGTTTATGTATATGTAAAAGTGGCAAACAATAGCGCTCGATCGCAACAAAAGGTTAACATATTTTTTTTTTTTGGTGTTTTGGCCCACACAGCAGCAGCAGCGAAGCACACGCACTCGCTGCCATAGCTATAATACGATTCTCGGAATTGACCTACATACATATGCACATATTTACACCTCAAACAATTTGATAATTCTTCGATCAAACATAAATATTTTCCACGTTGTTTAGACTTATAAATGAAGCGAATGCTCTGACTGCACATTTTACGCCGCCCAAAACCGGGAAAAGCAGGGTAAATTATTCATGCACAGGTACAGTAGGGTTGTCCATATCTGAATGCACAACGCTTGAACTTTGAAAATAAGATTTCGTAGTTTCTTTTGCACGTTGACGCATCGATCTAGAGCGTATTCATGTGAAACGGCGGCGATCAGACAGTATTTTTTTTTTATGCTTATTAAAGCAACAAAGGCAACTACCTAATAACTTACCTGATGTTTGCTACAATTGTGCAACCCTAATAATATTTACGTACTACACCCATGTAACGTCCAAACGATTATTAATTACATTTTATTACTTATTGTTCAATAATGTGAAGATTTCCGTGTAATTTCCAATATATGTATGTATGTATTGCCGCAACATATGTACATATTTATATGAGAGCATGTACATATGTATGTAAGTCGTGTTTTACGATTTCTGCTTAACCATTAATTAAAAGTGGGCAGGCAATTGCTTTGTTGTTGGTGTTGGTGTTGTGGTAAGGGGTGATATTCGTTGTGTATTGTTGCAACAAGTGATGCAACAATTAACATTTGGCAGTCAGGCGCCGCTGTTGATGGATATCCATCAATATGTTTTTGTCACCTGCTGTGTGATAAGTGTATTGAAAATACAGCACAAATCTGTATCCACTTGAGCTACTTATATGTTTTGCTAACGAGTATGTAAAAATTGCCGTAACATTGCAGACATGCAGAGTTTTGACTAATTACAAATAAATACATGTATGATGTGCATATGTGAGTATGTATGTAAGAAAAAAATTCGTGGAACATTTATAATATTTTAATTGCTTAGCCAGAATTATGCACTTTTTCATTAGCGCGCTTACATATATGTATGTATGTGCCAGTGGCGGCCTTGCCAAAAATTGGCTGGGTAAGCCTATGTACATATGAAGCATAACCATTAGCCGTTTATGTAATTTTCTTTGCTGTATTATCTGAAAGTCTGATTGCGGGTCCGTCATTGACTTTGATTGAATTCGTTTTTGCATATTTGATCTGTTGTTTATTGTGAATTCAACTGAATGGATTGCTGGCGCCAAACTTATAGAGAAATCTTTGAATCTCACACGAAAGCGGAGAGGTATTTTTAGTTTCATTATACTGATGACAATTTCAGCTGTAGCAAGTGGATTTACTTGTGAATGTTATGGTTTGCTAACCCGCCATTAGAACTTAAGTAGTAAAAAAATTTAATAACTTAAATAGTAAACGTATCATATAACATAGCGTAGAATAAGCTGATTTTAAAGACAATCGTAAAATGGAATGAATGAAATTATTTAGGCAAGTCGGGCTTTTCGGCTTGTATCAAGCGTCCGCCACTGATATGTACATACATGGAATTAAACAGCAAATTGGAAGTCCTTTCAACTCTAAAAAAATTTACTTTTTCTGTAACAAAAAGGCGATCAAAAATATTGAGTGTTACGTTGATGAGCGGGGCAAACTATGTCCTCAATACTCGTTCCACGTGGCTTAAAATCTGTGTCCTGTATAAACTCACTACCATTCACCATATTTACATATAACATAACAATCCTCCCATTTGACTTTAGACTCTAAAATGTAGTGTATATTTTTAATATCTCCCTTCAATAGCCACGAGTGTACCAAATCTGCTTCGTCCTGCTGCTGCATACATAAAAGATGACTGTCGTCCTTGCTGCTTAACGAGTGAGCGTCCTTTTTACTCACACTTACCTGCAGAGCAAATAAAAAAATGCTTTGTTTTGCCACTAACTCAGCGCGCGGCGGCAGCAGTGGCACTCTAGAGCAATTTTGCAAACATGTTTTGCCAGTTTTTCATTCTTCCCCAAAGGCACTCACACACACACACACACATTTTGCAAGCTAAGAAAAAAACTGGCGAACTTCACAATTTACTTGTGCGCTTGACTCGTTTTCTTTTATTGCGAATTTCTTTGGAGATTTGCTTACATACATTTCTTTTGTCGTTTATTTTAACTCCACGCAACGTGACTTTTTTGCTGGCGACTGTTCCAATGACTAAATTCGTGTGTATTTGTATGTAAGTCTGACTGGAACTGGACTGGAGCTCTTTGCTTCTCTAAAAGTTTCGTATTTAGTTAGTTGTTGTTGTACTCTGAAGATATGCAAACATTGCAGCGGATTAAGGGATATTTTTTTTAAAAGTTGTTGTGTGTTATTTGTTGAAACCTATTACCTCTACCTAAAACATACATATATGTAGTATGAGTAAAAGTGATACATAAGTATAGCAGAACTAAGATGGCTTATGGTTGGTTCCTATCATTAACTCAACAATTATTGCCGGTTCGTCATCAGTGTAATTACATATATACTTTACTCAGTCAAAATCGTAATTACATATGTATACGAATTTCCCAAATTTCTCAAAAGGGGAAATTTTTCAAAATGTTATAAATTGGTTTCCTTTAAACTTCAGTGAGTCACAATGATCAATTTAATTTCATTTTACTAATTACTAAAATTTCCCAAAGGGGGAAATTTTTATAAAATTAAGAAAGGACGTTTCTCTTAAACTCTATTAACTCAAAACGATAAATTTTAGACAGTTATGTATATTAATTTACAAAATTTCCCAAAAACTTAAATTAAATAAAAAATCAATAAAAGGGTTTACCTCCAATATCCGTAAGTCATTCCCCAAAAAACGGAAATTTTTCAAAATTGCAATAAAATGTTTTGCCTTAAACTACAGTAAGTCATAGTGATTAATATAACGCAAATTGACTAATTACTAAAATTTCCCTAAAAGGGAAATTATATAAAATTGAACTAAAACGTTACTCTTAAACTTTACTTAGTCGAAATTGTGAATTTCACACAATTAAACTAATTTAGAAAATGTCCCAAAGAGGGAAATTTTCAAAAATTTCATAAATAAAACTTCAGTGAGTCAGAATGATTAATCTAATGCGAGCTTACTAATTACCAAAATTTCCAAATAAGGGAAATTTTTATAAAATTCAAGAAAAGTAAAAAATAGGTTTATAAGGCTTAAACTTTCTTATTACCAAAATTTCCCAAAAAGGGAAATTTTTATAAAATATAAAAAAAGTAAAAATATGTTTATAAGGCTTAATCTTTCTCAATTCACTTTTCACATCAAAATCGATTTTTGTTTTTTTTTTCACAAGCCTTTCATTACGCGTTGACGCATTGGAATTTCAAAAATATGTTTCACATCCAGCTAATCGCGCAATCTAATGGATTAGACAAAGCACTCAACAAAGTCTTTAAAATAAATAGAAAAAAAATTGGAAAGAAAAAACGTTTAAAACCCAATCGAATGAATCAACAAATGGCATATATACTTGACACGTGCCCCTTTTAACGCGTAAATTAATGACGAATTACATTTCAATCTGAGTTTACACTTTGACGACTACATTTATCGAAGGGATTGGTCAATAATGCGTCGGCGAAATTTGTTTGCTTGCTTTGTTTTTGTAGACAAAAGGCTTAAAGTGTTTTTAACAAATCATTGTTGCAACATTAGAGCGGGAGTGTGAGCATTAAAAACAAAAAATGTGATAAACTAAAATAAGTGGGGAAAAAACTATAAAATGTATGTGTGTATGTGTTTGTATGACGATGCTCCTACAGCTAATAATGACACAAAGGCAGACAGAGAACTTGCAGCAAATGAACGGAGCGGAGAATGGACGGACGATTTGTATGGGCGGCCGCCCAAAAAATTGAGTGAAACAACAAAAGCGCGCAGACTGACTGACACTTGAGAGCTAATCGCTTAACCGACATTAGACATTGAGGCGGGTGTACCCACCGCTCCAAATGGCCAAAAAAACAGATGCGGTGCCCAAAAATGAAGAAAGCAATGAAAACACAAACGCAAATAAAAGACAGCCAATAAAGCAGCCAAAGCGAACAACAAAAACGCGCTCGTCTACAACAACATGCAAAAAAACGAAAACCTGGCCAATGAAGCCAATAAGCCAAATCAATGTTGTTGTTGTTGCTGCTACTTTTATTGCGGTGGGTGACTGTGCACAAAAATCACAAACAAAAACAACAAACAACTCATGAGTTGACAGAATCTCTGCTCTTTGGCAGCGCTTGATATACCCAGTTGTGGCAAGACTATCATTATGCTGTTTTAAAATCCGCAATTGGGTATAAACATATATTTCTAAATTTCGTACTTGTCCCCTTTCTTGTTTTATTGTTGCTCTTCGGCTTTAATGTATTAGTTGTTATGCGATCGATATCAGGCATTGTTGGCAACGCACTCATTGCGGAATTGATCATGGCGATTAATTTGTCTTCCCTGCGACTGTCAGTGCCTACTTCAACTTGCTGCTTGCATACATACATAAGTACTATTATACACATAAATATCTACAAACATATGTACATAAACGCATAGCTACATGAGCGCAGACAGCCAAAGCGTGAGCATGATTGTGCAACATGTTGCTGCCGCGGCCGCTGCTGCTGCTGAGTGGCATCTAAAACTAAGCAACGCACAGACAGCATCACCAACGGCAGCTAAGCACGCATTGTTGTTGTTGTTGCTTGTGTGGCAAATAAATGGAATGCACTTAATCACGATTAGCTGTAATCGATAAAGCGCAAAGAAAAGATGAGTAGAAATCACAATGCACAAACAAAAGCAACAAAAAGGTTATAAAGAAAAAAAGACTACAAACAAAAATAACAGCAACAACAACAACAACAACAACAAATATATGGCAGTGTGAGCTATGCAGGTAAATGGCAATAGTGTTGTTGGTTGGCAATGCGGGCGATTTTTTAGTGGCGATGATGTGCAATAATCCTCTGTGTAGATACGATTTTTTATATGCAGATAAGCGCGCAAGAAAACAAGCTGAAAAATATGAACAACAAAATTTTCGAACAAAATGACATTTCAACTGCGCTGCTCTTGCACTTCTTCAATTGCAGATGACAAATGATCTGTACGAATGCAAAGCGCATATCTTGATCTCGCAGCTAGAGTACAGCTACAATGTAAGTATAGGAGAAGAAAAAGAATGGTATGATTAGAAGTGGTGTGTGAGTTTGCTCAGTGCTTCTCTTAAGGCAAGGACAGCATTTTTGCTCCATACCTGTACAACTCCCTGAAGAAGAGTCCCTAAAGAACTGAAACATTCCATTTTCTATACGACGCCCTAAATCTGTGAGTTCTATAAGAGCGGCTTGGGTTGTTTGGTTAGAATGGCGAGTCTCGCTAACCCCAAAGCGCTGCAGCGTCATTTTGATACTACGACCAGTGACTAAAGAACCAGAACCAGAAGAATAGAGCAAAGGAGAATATCCCTTCGGAAACCAGGGAAAGTTCTATGCCCTATATCCATCCTGTTGAGTACAGGTATCTAAGAAGCCCCTGAGGTCTGACGTTTACGAGAGGTTATCGAAGAACGGCTTGCCAAAAAAAAATTCATTCTTCCCTGGCAGTGCGAAAGACACTCGCATAGCAGGTGATCCACCGTCTAACTCGCTCCACAGCACTGCACAGCTGTGACACAGAGTATTATGATCCAATCCCAATCGGGCCGCTTCGCTACCGATAGCCCAATGTTCTATGTATACCGCAGTTAAGCGGGAAATGTCCCCCTGTTCATCCGCAGAATGGCTCCCGCAACCTTAGGACATCCTGAAATGTATTTTCTTTGACAAAAATATCAATGGGCGGAATATTGCAAATCAGATTCAGAGCATCCGTGGGACATGATTTAATCATCGCCGTGATCGCAAGGATGGCAGCTCATTGAACTTTTTTAAGCATATCAGCCATATAGCCCAGATCGATTGCTATCATCCACACCAGTGATCCGCATGTTAAAATCGGTCGAATAACTGCTCTTCAAGTGATGTTAGCACATACAGTGGGGTAGGTATATATAATTTTCGAAAAGTATGCAGGACCATACATATGTGGACCTGGAGATACCCAGAAAGTCCTTGAGCAATATTGGCATCAAATGAAAGGTGTTGAACCGAGTTTCAACATAGAACTCGTTTCATTATGATGCCTAGGCCGGGTCCTCAGAAAGAAGAAAGTAGGAAGGGAAATGGTGTAGAAAGGGAAAAGGGAAGAGATTGGTAGGGAGAAGGAAGTAAGATAGGTAAAAATACTAGGAAAGAAAAGATAATAAGGAGAGGTAAGAGATAGCGATAGTGAAAGGGTTAGGGAAACCAAAAAAAGGAATAGGGGAACGAAAAGGAAGAGGAAAAGGAAAAGGAACGGGGTGCGGGAAGGGAAGGGAAGGAAACGGAAGGGAAAGGAAAGGAAGGGTTTCTCTAGAGGGAAATATTCATTATAACAAAAAAAAACTTTTCCTCGCTGGGAAGCGAAACGCGTATTTGCTAGTGCATTATAATTGCTGTTGTTAAAAGGAAATTCCTAGTTTTCGTCAGCCAAAATTTTAAAATGCTAATATTCGTTAGACACAAAAAATCGGGTGCTTTTTTTATTCATTGATCGTGATTAGTAAATTTGTCCCCATGCCGCTCGCTGTCTATTGCTGACCACATGCTGCGCCCCCATTCAGCACATTCTAAACTAAATCACACGCATACAAACAAACATAAATAGACTTCTACTATATATCACTAATTTTATTCGAAAAAGAGGAAAAAATTTGTGAATGAATTTTTCGTTTTTTTTTTATTAATTCTAACCTACAACTAATAAATTAACTCCATTCATAATCATTTGTGTGCGGATGCTGATAAATTGAAAAGTATTATTAATAGTGAATTTTGTTTCGTTTCTTCTCACCTCCTCAACTCCGCTCGCCTTCTAACCAGCAACCATTCCCAACCATTCACTAAGTAGGTTTGTTTTATTGTTTAAATTTTAGTTTTAATAAATTGCCATCATAATTCAAGCGATTTAAACAATTGCGCTCGCGCTCACCTTCCATCGTTGTTGACACCATTCGTGACCATTTAGGATGTTGCTTGGTTTGTTATGTAAATTTTGTAATCAAAATATTTGCCGCGTGAGCCGGAGGAAACCTAGAGCAAAGAATCAAAGAATTGAGTTTAAATTAAATGACGATTTCAACAATCGGTAAAACTGTGTTGAAAATGTTCAAGTTGAAAGTGTTTTGGGTGGTCTGCCAGGCGGATAAATGGTTTGGTTTGGAGAAAAATTGAAAGCAAACAAGGAAGTTATTAATTGGTAACAGTGTGGAGGAAGGTAATATCTAAGAAGAGTGACTGGCTTTGAGATAGCTTATGGAATATATGTTTTTTGTTCACTTTCATTTGACGTCTTATTTTTTATTATGTTTAGTACCAAATCCTTTGCTATTTATTTGAGATTGTAAATAGAGTAATGTGGTGGTGGACAGTAGATGGTACCTATGAATGAAATCAGACAAACCAAGAAAAAAAACTTTCAAGCCTTTTTCTGTGCCATCATCACAATTGTGTGCTCCTAAGTTCGTTTGTCTTGTGCGCAGTGGAATAATAAAGAATACACAGATACAATTTTTTGTTTTAGCTGAGCTTTTTCTTTAAGAAAGCTGTCCGGTGTACGAGTTTCTGTTTCCTACGGCATCGTCATATGCACACGCTGATTACTGACTTTCATTGCGATGGACAAGCGTGTACTGTCGCTGCAATTATCGAGCAACATACATGCAACGAGCACTAATTGCTAACAACATTGTACAAGTTTTCTGCGATGCCTAACACCTCCACGGTACATACGGACATATCAACGTGGCGCTAGGCGCTAGAAAATAGAAAATGTGCAACATAATATATACGAGTATTCACTACATACATACTATGTTCATCCAACTTTCAACGCATCGAATTAAAAATTAAAACAAGTTATGCGTAACAACAGCAATAACAATTTGTTGCAGTTGTTGTTCATATTTAATTTTATGCAAAATGCTTCAAGTTGAGCTTTCCACACCTGTGTTAGATGCATGCATTTCCATTGCAAATATCGAATTTGCAGCAATGTTGGATCAAATGGTATATACATACACTGCAGCAAACCGCGCAATTTCCAGACTAATGCGGATTTAGTTAAAAAAGAAACAGGGTTCTCTTTCTATGTTAATTTGGACTAATTATTTCATTTGCTACCAATATCGCTCGAAAACATTCAGGGGTTATCCGGGTCCACGCTTAGACCAAAATCTTGGAACCCGGCCTAGGCATCACTATTTATAGAGCTCTTTGTTGAAGTCCTCCTAAACAGCTTTCATTTGATACCAATATCGCTCAGAAACTTTCCAGGGTCACTCGGTCCCACGTTTTGACCCATATCTGGGGACCCGGCCCACAGTGCTTCGTCCCATAGGCAAAATTGAGATAAAATAAACTGCGTAATTTATTCAAGTAATATATATTTTTGTGAAGCTAACATATCACCTGAAATAAATATATAAGTAGAATTTATAATCTCATGCTTTTGTTGCCAATAGAGGTCGCTAAAGTCAGTACAATTTCGAGGCAAAACTGTTTTAAGCAGAGACCCAAAATAACAATTATCCTAATATCGACAATCGTTAAAATTACGGGATTAGACAATTTTTATTTTTTCGATCGGTACATAATTGTTATGAGTAATTTATATTTTTTTCGATCCTCCATAACAATTACTGGATGATGGATATTTTTTAGATCAGCTCATAATTGTTACTAGCAATTGATATTTTTTTTGATCTTCCATAACAATTACTGAATGATGGATATTTTTTAGGTCAGCTCATAATTTTTACTAGCAATTGATATTTTTTTCGATCTTCCATAACAATTACTGGATGATGGATATTTTTTAGATCATCCCATAATTGTTATGAGCAATTTATATTTTTTTCGATCCTAAATAACAATTACTGGATGATGGATATTTTTTAGATCATCCCATAATTGTTATGAGCAATTCATATTTTTTTCGATCTTAAATAACAATTACTGGGCGATGGAGATTTTTTAGATCAGCTCATAATTGTGGAAAAGCGGGCGAATATGTATACGGAATACGAATATAGAATACCGAACACCGCAAAATGGGTATCAAATGAAAGCGCTTGGCTAGGGCTATCATTTGGTCGAGTCTTAATTCCGATATATTAATCGATAACAGAGTTATCGATAAAAACGTGGTGCATAAAAATTTCAATTAATGCACACAAAATGGGTCTTATGGGATGATCTAAAAAATATCCATCATCCAGTAATTGTTATTTAGGATCGAAAAAAATATAAATTGCTCATAACAATTATGGGATGATCTAAAAAATATCCATCATCCGGTAATTGTTATGGAGGATCGAAAAAAATATCAATTGCTACTAACAATTATGAGCTGATCTAAAAAATATCCATCATGCAGTAATTGTTATGGAAGATCGAAAAAATATCAATTGCTAGTAACAATTATGAGCTGATCTAAAAAATATCCATCATCCAGTAATTGTTATTTAAGATCGAAAAAAATATCAATTGCTCATAACAATTATGATATGATCGAAAAAATATCGATCTTTGAATAATTGTTATTGATGATGCAAAAATTTTTCCATTGCTAAATAATTGTTATGAGTGATTTTTATATTTATTTTTTATAATTGTTATGGTCTCTGGTTTTAAGGTAATACGATTTTTAATGTGTTACAAAAAAAAATTGCCAAAAATTCATTTTAAATCGGATAACTCTGAAACTTGCCACATTTGCTTACCATTATATGCCCTAATAGCTGAAATAACTTTTGATAAATGATTTATTTCAGAAAGGTGACTAGTTCCATCGAAACATTTGCGACTTTTTTATTGGAGTTCAAAAAATTACTAAAGTTTGATAGAGTCAAACAAAAAAATAAAAAAGAACGACTATTTTTTTATTAGCGAATTTGGTTAACTTTGAAGTGTATTAGTAGAATCTGTAAAAAAATTGCATTGTTTTTTGCCGGAAATGTAGAAATTGTACGATTTTGTAAAGCCATATTTTTAAAATTTTAAAAAATTTTGCAGAACCTTATATATATGGTATGGAAAAAATTTAGCAAAATTAATGTATGTAGTTATTTTTTCTCTCATGCTATAGGAACTTAGCCTAGTTATGCTAAAATATACAGTTTTTATTAATATGTGACAAATACTAACAAAAAACATACATGTAATACTAACTTTTTTAGGTGAGAAACATAAAATTTTACAAAGTTTGACAAAATTTGCAAAAAAAACAAGAAAAAACGACTATTTTTTATTTTAATTTTCGATTCTATGCTAGGAGGTCTTGCTACCAAAAAAGAAAAAGTTTCAAAAATTATGCCGGAAATCGCTAATTTAGTACTTTATTCAACATCCCAAAAATTTTATTTTTACATGGAAAAATTTTATAATAAAAAAGTATTTCTGTGTTAACTCTTGTTTAGACCTGTAGTCTAAATATTTTAGTGCCACCCTAATGTATGTGTATCCGCTACGCATATGTAAGCTAGCGTTGTCGCATTCATACATATGTACGTATATAATCATATATGTATGTACATATGGTATGCATGATATACATTTTCAACCAAAAAAGCCGTTGACTGAACGAAGATACTTTTCTGCCAGTCAACGCGCCAACAAATAAAGTTAATTTCTTCACTTGTTTTTCGACAGCGAGCCACAGCGGTAAGTTTGAAGTTTCCACATACAAATACATGTCCATATATCTACATATATATTCACATACATATAACTTTCCACAAATTTAATGTGTAATCATCAAATCTAACTTGTAAATAAATTCATTTGTCCATACTTAATCCTAATACCACTATTTCTTCTGATTTATTTTCTTTCCATATTATTTCTGCCGAGGAAATCATTCCCCGCCAGAAACATTGGTCCTATCTCGCCAGTGAGAGGATACCGCTTTAACATTGAAATACATTACAGTCCACTTCATCATAAACAACCAAAGGAATTGTCCATATAGTACGCCAGCGTCATCAAAGCGATACACTAACAAGCAGCACCCACACAGTTTAAATCATCCATCCATCCAGCACTTCATCCATACAACAAATATACTCATCAAAAAAAAAATAAGGTACGTGTTGTTTTGGTTGGTTGCAATTTTAAAGATTTCAATAAAAGATTAAATAATTCAGCACAAAAAATTAATTAAAGTGAATTTCGTGATTTTTTATAACAGTGCAAAAAATTTGTGTAGTGTTCAACGAGTGATAACGATTAGAAAAGACAAAAAATTCCATATTTTTTCCAAGTGCAGTTTTGAGTTTTTAATATTGGTGATTATTTCACTTTAATGCGCCTTTTGCTATCAAGTAATTTCCCCCACCAGTGGTAAGAGTTACTCGACACAGCTCAAGGCTAGCCGTGAGCGATTTTCCCTGCTGCAAGAAGAAAATCTCTGCACCGGCTATAACCTCAAAAATATACATTTGTTGGTTGCAACAACAACAACACTTCTCATATACCCAAATTTGCACAATTTCACAGAAAATCGTTATCACTGTTGGAAGCACAAATTCTTTGTGGAAGTTGGGTGGCTTTAGTGGAAATTTGGCACATTTCCTGGTAATTTTTAAATTTTTAAGCACTTGCAATATTTTGCAATTTATATAGTCACTGCGAAAGTGAGGTTAGGTGAACAGTTCATAGTGTACATACATACACACACAAGTACTGTGAGAAAATTCAATTTTCACAACTTTTTTCATTTTATCGATTGTGCTAATCTTCAAGCAACTAATCTCACGCGCACTATTTAGTCTCCTGGTACTCCTTAGTACCAGATATATTCACCTTTATATTTTTTATATAACTTGTTTGCGACATTGCTGTTGTTTTTTAATAAAACGCACTACTACATATCCATATACCGTGCAGGCAATTTTCTGCAAAATAAAGAAGTGTATTTAGCGAGATTTTTACTTATATCTGTGGCATTTCAGTTGGTGCGAACATTCAAGTCATAACTGCTGTGTAATTTCCATTACGTTACACACAAAATATTTCCAAATCCAAATCGAAAATACGATACAGTTGAATCCTAGCATTCCTCTGTCTATTTCCTAAATTCCTCAGCACCGAGATTTCAATAAATCAAAATCCTAAGATTTCTAACTGAATTTCGTCTGAGAGAAGTTCCATTATGAGTACCAACCTAAACAGTTTCATCAGGGCAGCCGATAATGTGGTTGAATTCGAACAAGATTTCAACAATACACCTGAGGAATATATAACAAAGCACACTATAGGCTACCATCAGGAAGAGTTAAAGGCACTATGGCGAAAGTGCAAAACAGCACATGAGACCCTTCTAAACGGGGAAGAGGAAGTGAAGGATATAGCTGCAGTGAAGAAAAAACATAAAGCAGCATATGGTGTATATATTAAATGTTCCGGGGCCATGGCGGAAATAGTAGCATCCTTCCAGCCTGCTCCCCCTGCTGCTCCTGCTACCCCTGCTCCCCCTCCTCAACAGCAAAATAGAAATGATGATGAACACACTCGTGAGCATAATATCCGCCTCCCTCCGTGCGACACCGAAGTGTTCAAAGGGGATTACGTTTCATGGCCGTCCTTTAGGGACATGTTCACGGCTATTTATATTCTGAATAAACGGCTTACGCCAGTTGAGAAGTTATACCATTTAAATGCAAAAACCTCTGGGGAGGCGAAGGATATTGTCAAAAGATGTCCTTTGACAAATGATGGTTTCGTCACTGCTTGGAAAAATTTGAGTGACAGATATGAGAATAAGCGTATTCTCATAAACACGCAACTTAAGATACTTTTTAACTTAACTGCCGTAGAAACTGAATGTGGTACAGCAATTAAAAACTTGCAAAGGGAGATTAATAATTGCATCTCTTCACTACAATGTCATCAAATTGACATTTCCAATTGGGATGCAATTATTACCTACCTTTGCTCTACGAAACTACCTGAATGCACTCTGGCTCTATGGGAGCAATCCATAGAAAACAAGTCAGAGATTTCCAAATGGGAGGATATGGACAAATTCCTCTCTAACCGTTTCCAAACGTTGGAAACAGTCTCCGGCCTCAAAGGTGTAAAAACCACCAAGGCCATTAAACCGCAAAACGGCAATACCTCCAAAAACACTTCCAAGTTAGGTGTATATCAAGCGAGTATTCCAAAAAATGTCACTTGTAAAATGTGCAACAGTAAGGAGCACAAATTAAGAAATTGTACGCGTTTTAACAAGTTGACAACAGCTGAAAAAATTTCGTTTATAAAGAGCAATAATAGTTGCTTGAATTGTCTCTCTGTTGGACATACGGTGTCTAAGTGCACTAGTTCATTTAATTGTGGCACGTGCCATGCAAGACATCACACCCTGCTCCATCTACCGACTTTTCAACCAAAAGCAACACATTCACGAAAAACGAATGACAACCAAACAGAAGAAATTGCTTCTACGTCCAAGCAAGCGCAATCATGGCGTGATTCCTCGAAGAATAATACTTCAAATAGTCCAAACGTTTCATCATGCCATGCAAAAACAAGCAAAGGGGTTTTGCTCGGAACAGCCCGCGTAAACGTACACCATAATGGTGTCAACTATTCAGCGAGAGCGTTAATTGACTCAGGTTCGGAATGCTCTTTCATGACTGAAAGACTCCGAAAAAGACTAAATTTGCCCTCCAAAAGAATGAATGTCCAAGTTTCGGGCATTAACAACACGCCATCAGCGCAAGTCAAAGAAGCGTGTAAAATCGAATTGCGATCACTTATTGATCCTTTGATATGTATAGACGCAGTAGTCCTAGTACTGCCGCAATTAACAGGGGATTTGCCAACATCTGAGGTCAGCGCTATGACACAACAAGCATTCCCTGATTTACTCCTAGCTGACAAACGGTTCTATGTTAACGAACCTGTTGATCTGATTCTCGGAGGTGATCTTTACCCACAGATTATATTAAATGGACTTAGAAAAAATACTCTGAATACTTTGATAGCACAGGAAACAGTATTTGGCTGGATCCTTACCGGCCATGCCAATTCACCGAGTACATCTAGCCATAAAGTTTCATTTTTCAATGAAATTAGTATAGAGAATCAGCTTTCGAAGTTCTGGGAGTTAGAAGAGGTTCCGAAAAAGAAGGAAATGAACGACGACAATGTTTATTGTGAAGACCTTTTCAAATCTACTACAATAAGAGGTTCCGATGGCAAATACATAGTAGCACTACCTTTTAAACAGGATTACCCAAACAATATACAGCTAGGTCCTTCTTTAAAGAATGCTTGCGCTCAATATTACCGGAATGAGAATAGATTAGCGAAAAATCCCTCACTTCAAACGGAATACAATAGAGTACTATCTGAATATGAAACTCTGGGGCATATGCAAAAAACTCCCTCCTGCGTTCATCCAGACACAACAGATTGCTATTTCCTTCCTCACCATTCAGTCATTAAGGAAGAAAGCACTACAACAAAAGTTAGAGTCGTCTTTAACGCGTCGTGTCCCACTTCTAATGGAACTAGCTTAAACGACATTCTTTATGCAGGCCCAGTTCTTCAGGCGGATTTACCTCTGTTAATCCTACAATGGCGATTATTTCGATACGTATTCAATAGCGACATAGAGAAAATGTACCGCCAAATATGGGTCCAAGAGGATCATACAAAATTTCAACGCATAATTTTCCGTAAGAACACCACAGATCCTATAAGTTCCTATGAATTAAAAACGGTGACTTTCGGAGTCAATTGCGCACCCTATTTGGCAATCCGCACTCTACATCAGCTAGCAGATGACGTTAGAAATTCCCATCCAATTGCATCCCATATTTTAAAAAATAGCATGTATGTCGATGACGTGCTATCCGGGGGTCATACTATTGAATCAGCAATAAAAGCCAAAGACGAAATAGCGGAAGCATTAGGTTCAGCAGGCTTTTTATTACGAAAATGGACGTCCAATTGTAACAAAATACTAAAAGGGATTCCAAAACAACATCGTCTAAGTGACGATTTTCTAGAATTCGAAGACACAAGTGCAGTGAAAACATTAGGTATCAGATGGAATGCCCTTTCCGATCACTTTTATTTTACAGCCAAACCAATTGAAGATTGTGAAGTATTAACAAAAAGATCCATTCTATCTGCAATAGCTAAACTCTTCGATCCATTAGGGTGGCTCGCACCAGTAATAATAGTGGCCAAAATTATAATGCAAAACATTTGGCTAGAGGGTACAGACTGGGACGAGATAGTTTCCACAACTACAATGGAACGTTGGCAATCATTTATGCAGGATTATATAACGATCAACGACATTAGAATCCCCCGTTGGGTATATTTCACTCCAACAAACGAAATAGAAATTCACGGTTTCAGTGACGCCTCAGAAAAGGCCTATGCTGCTTGCGTCTTCCTCAGAGTTAAATCCCAAACCCAGATTCATACTAATTTACTCATTGCGAAAACCAGAGTTGCACCCGTGAAAACGATTTCACTTCCACGATTAGAACTATGCGGTGCAGTTTTGCTAGCGGAGATCATTGAAACAATAGTCGACAACTTGAACCTAGGCCATCTAACGGTCCATTTATGGACGGACTCCACAATAGTACTCGCGTGGATTAGGAAACCTCCATGTTCGTGGTCTACATTTGTGGCACACAGAGTTACCAAGATAGTTGACAAGGTGGGAAGCAGAATGTGGCGACATGTGGACTCAGCATCGAATCCAGCAGATTTAGCAAGTAGAGGCCTTCCTGCGAACGAACTTATTGCAAATTCTTTGTGGTGGCAGGGCCCTTCTTGGTTACAAGAAGAAGAAGATGAATGGCCAAAACAGGATGAAACATACAATACGTCCGTAGAGGAAAAAAGAGTGCAGATCCATACGTCACAAACAAATACTGATCCCCTAGACAGGTTTTCTGACCTCTCACGCGCGTTGAGAGTTATTTCATATATTTTCCGATTTTTCAGATTTACCCATCCTTTAACCAAATCGTCCAAAAAACCTAGTACTTCTACAATTTCATGCGACGAAATAAAGGCCACTAAACAACGTCTGATAGCACTGTATCAAAGAAGACACTATTCTGAGGAATATGAAGCCATGAAAGGTGGTAAACCTATAGGAGCAAAAAGTGAAATCCTCTCCCTAACCCCTTTTATCGGAAATGACGGACTAATCAGAGTTGGTGGCCGTCTCCGCGAATCTCTAAATCTAACAGATAATGAAAAAGTTCCTATTATTCTACCTTATGACTGTCGATTAACTCGTCTCATTGTCCATTTTGTCCATCAGATATCCTTACACGGAGAAAATCAACTGATGCTGCGTCTCTTAAGGACTCAGTATTGGATTCCCCGTGTGAAAACTATGATACGTTCCGTCATATTTAACTGCAAAGTCTGCACCATTTGGCGAAAGCGTACGCAAACCCAACTTATGGGAAACCTCCCTTTGGAGCGAACAATTTTTTCGCGTGCTTTCACCAATACTGGAGTAGACTTTGCCGGTCCGTTTGACATAAAGTCATATAGTGGACGAGGATGTCGCATGTCGAAAGGTTACGTTTGTCTGTTCGTCTGTTTCAGTACTAAGGCTATTCACCTGGAAGCAACCAGTGACCTTAGTACTGCGTCCTTTCTTGCGGCTTTTGACCGCTTCATTGCAAGACGTGGTTGTCCGAAAAATATATATTCCGACAACGGAACAAATTTTGTAGGAGCCTCTCGTGCACTAAAAGCAGAGCTTAAATCCTTTATAAATGAATCCAGGGAAAAAACTCTTTCAAAATATTGCCATCAGTTATTAGAGTGGCACTTTATTCCCGCAGCCGCTCCCCATATGGGAGGCTTATGGGAAGCAGGCGTTAAAAGTTTTAAGAAACATTTCAAAAAAATAGCTTGCGATCATAAGTTTACCCTAGAAGAACTCAGCACTCTCCTCTGCAGAATCGAGGCTTGTCTAAATTCGCGACCACTAAGCCCTATGTCCAATGATCCATCAGATCTGGAGCCACTGACTCCTGGACATTTTCTGATTGGAGGTCATCTTCTTGCGCCAGCCGAACTGGATGTCAGTGAAAACAAGGCATCCATCGTGAACAGATGGGAGAAACTTAAAGCGCTACATCAGTCGTTTTGCAAGAGATGGAAAACCGAATACCTGATCGAATTACAAAAACGCGTAAAATGGAAACAATCGCAACAAAATCTCAAGGAAGGAGATCTCGTGGTCATTAAAGAGGAAAATCTTCCACCCAACGAATGGAGATTAGGGCGAGTTACTAAAGTGTACATAGGAACCGACAATCGAGTGAGAGTTGTCGTCCTAGATACGGCAAAGGGTGAAACTACACGTCCAATAGCAAAATTAGTTCTATTACCAAATGGCGAAGAAACGACTTCCCAAAAGTAACTATAAAAGTTACGAACCACCCTAATAATCCTCAACAGTCCTGTTCAAAAAGTAACTACAAAAGTTACGAACCACCCTAATAATCTACAACAGTCCTGTTCAAACAAAAAAACCCATAATTCAAACAAAAAAAAATACAGGTACACGCAAGTTGTACAATGAACACTTTTCCTATGCTCCCACATTAACCATAAATTCATAAACCCATCAAAGGAAATATGTACACGCAAGTTGTACAAGTATTTCAATAAAACCCATCCGGAAAAAACCCGCTTCATCAAAGAAGCCCCAAACCTTAAAATTAGCTCACTGAGGAGCCCCAGAAATAAAGCTTCCCGAAGGAGCCAACTGAATGTAGGCATGAGCCTTCCCCACTCCCACAGAGCCCAAGATACATACACTGCGAATACCTAAGAGAACAATACCTAACTACGTAAACATAAACATGTTAACACTCACTCGCAGCTGTGGTCACTCTCCCAACCTTGATAGTAAGGTTTGCCTTGATGACGATTGGCATGGTGGATATTGCTACTGGTGTGGCTCGTGAGATCTTCATAGATGGCAGGGCAGCCGTACCAATGCACAACGTTTTACACTATTTATCGCTTGTTGATGTTCCTGAATCGATGCCATGTTGTTGTTAGCGTTTGCTGCCAACTGGCTGTAAAATAAATATATTCTTTAGTAATCGCGGTAAACTGCAGCGAATTATGTCTCATTCTAGGAATTACAACTTTATTCTTTCGTACATATTCAGATTTTGCTACAAAAGATTTTAAACTGCGGCAATTATATGCAGTTAATATTGAGTGTGCAAAAGATCACAATGCATTTAAATACCATTGTCTTTGTGAAGGTCACAGAAAAGTTTGTCGCAAAATCCGAAAACACGTACTCCAGATAAAATCGTATGAGAACCATGTTTTTCAAATTGGGTGTTACATATTCTTTAATCGAAGATACCGAACCCCATGTCATCAACGTCCTCCTTGCAATGAAAAAACGTATCTGAATATGTATAATTGCGAGCCCTGATTTTATTTTTTTTAATGTGTTTCTGTCATTTTTTTTGCACATCATTTTAAAGAGTTGATGCATTAACCAAATGTTAAAATCTGGATCATAAATACGGCACTGGAATCATGCTCACTGTAGCCAAGTCGTTTTTGGAAATCTTCCGCCATTTATTTTCCTTTGGCTATAGCGACCACCGGCGGATTGCATACCCATATGTACCCTTTGCAATATCTTGTAAAGTTTCAGGATCTATTGTAGACATTTCCACGTTATGCTTTGTCATTCATATTTTTTACGCCTAAAACACCGCAATTGCCAATTACCAAATTTTTTGATGCTTTTGGATCCGACACGCAGCAGAATATAACATTCCGATTCAACAACATCCATCGGAGTGCCTTTAACATCTGCGCCAGCTTCAGCGAACGGCGTACACTTTGCCATTGTGCGATTCCATACGACCACTTTGTGTCCAATGCATAAAAGATCTTTAACAATAGTCGAGCCCATAATACCGAGACCAAGGAAACCGAATGTCAAATGCGATGGTGTTATATCTCGTTCAGCTAACGTTTGGGAGCGTGCAATCATATCGATCCTGGTGTTATGGCCTGTAAATAGGCCCAAATATAACCGGGCGCTTTCACTTCCATATCAGCGTTACTTATTGACACCACTTCGGGTTTATACCACGAACTGCAATTTGCTTGTGCCGCTGGTATGGTCACATTACTGTCTGCGTACGCTCCTTCATCTCGTCGAGAAAGAGACGCCAATTCTCCTCATGCATCTGGCGCCACCAAAGCGTTTTGAAAATGTATGAGAACTCGTCGAGCTCATCCTTTAGTGGTTCGTCTTGCAATAAACTTTCGTAAGTGAATTCGTTTTTGTTCAAGGACAATGCGGCCGTTTTAAGTGACCTTGCAGAGCTTTGATATGGGATACAGAAAGCAAGGCCATTGAGTTTTTGTTGGAGTTTGAGCGATAATTGATTGCTGGCATGATGCTGTGAAAGAAAGAAAGTTTATTAAAAAAGCCGCAGCCCAAACATAAATTGCCTTTCACCTTATCAACCACCAGCACTTTTTTATCGTAAGCAATATAAGTGACAAATTTTAATGACAGCCTCTCCAAATCATAACAAATGCCCGCTTTGATGACCTCACCGGCATCTTGCATCTTCACACCGATCGCACAATTCACGTACTCTTCACATTTTGGCAACTTTTTACTGCTTTCATAAAAGCTGAGGACACGATAAGATGGACAAGATATTCGGACCTGCTCGTAAGAACTACTAAAGACCTTAAGTGAATTTGAGTCACAAATGAATGTCACTGAGTCGCCGTTCTTAAAAGCCATTGGCTGATAGGTACCAGTAGCAGCTAAATCGTAGTTACTGAAATTTATAAAAAACATGCCAGCAAACCATTAGTGTCTGAAAAGAAATAGAAAAATTCATTAAAAAATTTGTACAACCGTATGTATTTGGTTAAAGAATTATATTTTTCACAAAATGTCCCACATGTTGTACATAACCTGCAAAAGAAAAGATTAATTAAAAAAGAAATATAAAATTATACAAATACTCACGTCTTTTCTCGTTGCTGGCCGGAATTCCAGGGCGCAACATCGAACTATGCCGTATGAGCGTTTCGTTCGTCGACTCGATTGTTCGCCACCTCGTACCTGGCGTTCATCGCGACGACAAACGAAACGACCGGCACCAAACAACAACAATATTACCCATTTGCCACAAAATGCGCTCGTGAGCCAAACAGGTTTTAGGAGGGGTATGGCTGCCACGACACATGCCATATCTTTGTCACGACCATTTTGCGCGATATCACCCACAGCCATTGTGAAAATTGAAGCAGGTGGGCGACTGCATCTTATTCGCGCCATCATCGACCCCTGCGCTCCCATCACAGTCGTGGACCGTGAATTAGCCTATGATCTGGGCCTAAACATCGACCGTGACAGGTGTAACCTCACGATAAGGAGTAAATATGGTATAGCCGGAACCGTGGTGACCCAAGCCGTCATCCAAGCGCGACATTATCGAATCACTCCGTCTACCAACCTCGACGCACAAGTAGCGCAAAGGTTCCAATTCATGCGACTCGCCGATGCGAACTTTTACAAGTCATCACCGGTACGGCTGACATTGGGAGCCGACATCTACGCGAAACTCGTCATAGACGGTTCGCCACCCACAACTATTGAGGGCCTAACAGCCCAAGCCACGGTATTCGGCTTAACCATTTCAGGGGCCTATCATCTGTAAAAAACAAAAAAAAAAATCTACATACATAGGCACCTCATACGAGAGAAAATGGCAAAAACATATAATTACATAATTACGCACAAATATACGATATATACATATATCGGTAGCCACTTGCACTACATACAACCACAAAAAAAAAAAAAGGCCACTCTTATAATACATATATAGGCACATATACATATATACACATATCCATTTATGCAACAACCAAAGCAACAACGTACTTTTAGTATTAAGGGAAAACTTAGAATTAAGTCAAACCAACCGCTGTGGCACGATCATATTATCTCTGAGATTGCTTGCTGCAAGGGGGCCGGCATGTTTAGACCTGTAGTCTAAATATTTTAGTGCCACCCTAATGTATGTGTATCCGCTACGCATATGTAAGCTAGCGTTGTCGCATTCATACATATGTACGTATATAATCATATATGTATGTACATATGGTATGCATGATATACATTTTCAACCAAAAAAGCCGTTGACTGAACGAAGATACTTTTCTGCCAGTCAACGCGCCAACAAATAAAGTTAATTTCTTCACTTGTTTTTCGACAGCGAGCCACAGCGGTAAGTTTGAAGTTTCCACATACAAATACATGTCCATATATCTACATATATATTCACATACATATAACTTTCCACAAATTTAATGTGTAATCATCAAATCTAACTTGTAAATAAATTCATTTGTCCATACTTAATCCTAATACCACTATTTCTTCTGATTTATTTTCTTTCCATATTATTTCTGCCGAGGAAATCATTCCCCGCCAGAAACATTTATCTTTATCTTTATCTTTATCTTTATCTTTATCTTTATCTTTATCTTTATTTTTATCTTTATCTTTATCTTTATCTTTATCTTTATCTTTATCTTTATCTTTATCTTTATCTTTATCTTTATCTTTATCTTTATCTTTATCTTTATCTTTATCTTTATCTTTATCTTTATCTTTATCTTTATCTTTATCTTTATCTTTATCTTTATCTTTATCTTTATCTTTATCTTTATCTTTATCTTTATCTTTATCTTTATCTTTATCTTTATCTTTATCTTTATCTTTATCTTTATTTTTATCTTTATCTTTATCTTTATCTTTATCTTTATCTTTATCTTTATCTTTATCTTTATCTTTATCTTTATCTTTATCTTTATCTTTATCTTTATCTTTATCTTTATCTTTATCTTTATCTTTATCTTTATCTTTATCTTTATCTTTATCTTTATCTTTATCTTTATCTTTATCTTTATCTTTATCTTTATCTTTATCTTTATCTTTATCTTTATCTTTATCTTTATCTTTATCTTTATCTTTATCTTTATCTTTATCTTTATCTTTATCTTTATCTTTATCTTTATCTTTATCTTTATCTTTATCTTTATCTTTATCTTTATCTTTATCTTTATCTTTATCTTTATCTTTATCTTTATCTTTATCTTTATCTTTATCTTTATCTTTATCTTTATCTTTATCTTTATCTTTATCTTTATCTTTATCTTTATCTTTATCTTTATCTTTATCTTTATCTTTATCTTTATCTTTATCTTTATCTTTATCTTTATCTTTATCTTTATCTT